>JAUCMU010000097.1:23372099-23412448 GCA_032275025.1 Enteromius treurensis | reverse complement strand
GGAACGCGAGATTCGACCATTTTGATTGGCTAATAGGTTTGTCACTCAAATGTCAGAGGCGGGGGAAAAAACCTCAGGCTCCTGAGGTTAGGTAATCGCGGGAGTTAAAACCTCGATATCGATGCGATAAAGGTTAATCGTGCAGCCCTACTGTCGATTCATGGGAAGATTGAGCTGTTACAATGTGAACAGGAGTTGTTGTTTAAGGTTGCCGTATTTTCCTCAGTGTTAAATTAAAATCACACCATAGATAGGCCTACTGTTTGTAGAACTCGTTGTTACCTGGAATAAACCTTAGATTTTCCTTGTCTTAAGTATTCAGTGCAATAATCTAGTTTATGTTGTATAAGGCTTGTTCAAGCAGAAAAAGATGACACGCTTGTTGTTGCTGCTCTTCCCGTGTTTTATTCAGAGCTTTGTGCGAGTTCCTCCTGTGTCCGGCCACTGCTCTATTCTGCTACGAGGATCTTTGTCATCAGCCTGTATTGTCACATACATTTTAAACATTTTACACAACACTTATATACTATATTTTTGAACAATTCCACATTATCACGAATGGTGTTTGACCCTGCACACATCTTTGTTTCTGCCATCTGTGAAACACAATACAGGAAAGGCATTCTGTCATGTGACCAATCCAATCCCCACGATCACTAGCAGCCAGTTTCCACTGGATGGAGAGAGATAAAAAGAAAAAGAGTGCAGAAAACCAGCAAACTGTGCACAGTATAGCCTGTCCTGAAATGGCAGCTAGAAAGCAGATAAGCACAAAGCCTTATTGTGTTTGTAGGCCTGTCCAACAATCATGTGGTCAAGTCTCTGCAGCTCAAGCAACATTCCCAGAATTCAAGTTCAGAAGAACACAAGCGATAAAACCAGACAGTACTCAAGGGGGCAACAGAGGGGCATTCGAACAACTGTGGCGTTTACATGGTTGTGTTATTATACATGCAGCTATAGTTCAACCCAAAAATAACAGTCAGTGATTTTGTTCAGATTTCAATCACTATATTCGTTTCAAATCAATGTTTTGTAATGTTGTGATTCACTTTGTAGCCAGTTGTTATGGTTCATGTCTTGTACCTCTAACTAAAACTTTCTGAATTCCTATGTGCTCTATGGTCTCTCTAACAAAAGCATAAAACAGTAAATGCGTGAACTCACAAATCTTTTGATAACTGTAATCTTTCTATGTGACGATGTCTGTCACAAGAAACAGACTGTTGTAATGAGTTGTAGCACTGATATAGCAGGCTATCTTTGATCTTGAATTGTTCTGATGAGCCATAGAAAGCATGCAGTCGTTGATCTATGGTGAAGATGTGTTTGTTCATCTCTCTAAACATCCATCAGCTCTTTTTAGTACAAGTCCATTCTAACATAAGCGTCAGGAGTTGTGCTATGAGCATCAGATAAACACAAGGTCATGCCCGGGTCATGATACTGTAGCAACGCACTGCATACGTCACTCATTTATAAGAGCCTTGAGATTGAAATGCACCATAAGGAGTTTATGAAACAGAAAAGCCCTGAAGAACACATTAAAGCTCAATTTTTTAAACACTGTGGCTCTGTGATGTTTTTTGAAATGCTTGGTTTGAATGCTCTGAGAAGTCAACTTCTGACTCGACAATGGCTTGAGTTTGGGAGGACATTATCTATTGGCTAAACCAATGGCAGATGGGTGTTCATGAAACTTATTGGTAAGGTAAGTGGTCAGAATTTTGTAATAGTGGCAGTTTAGACAGTTACATGGTTCAACCCAGAGGATGTAACTCACCTGGCTATTGAGAAGATACCGACTTAAGAAAAAAAACAAAAAAATTACTAAATTTGAAATAAAAGTGTAAAGGAAACACTCAAATGCCAAGCCAAAAGAACTGAAACTAAAAACCATGGGGAAACAAGGGGTATGCATTTAACCACAGGTTAACTGCATTGTTGCATCCATAGTAAATATCTAGACAATTGTGGGCATAATCATATGTTCAGGATGAAGCTGTATCTGACTAAAATCAAACATTTAAAATGCACACACTGCAGCTTTAAGTGATCACTCAGGCAGGACTTTCTGAACAAAGTGGACACTCTGAATTCCAAAAATTCCCTGTACATTCCTGCTACACTTAAAAAGAGATCAAAACATGTCAACTGGATGTAGTCCAACCATAGAGCAGAACCGGCTTCATTTAAGCTACCAGTGGCTATATTTTCAAGCGACCGTTGCTATGAACAAATGACAACATACACCACCAAAAGAGGATAGACCACACCCAAACATGACTCCTTCAATTATGTGTCGGTTTAACACACTACTAACCTTTAATAACACACCTAAACTATAGCGCAAATGACATACCTGAAGACAATCTTGACAAAAACCAAAACAAAACTCTGAATAACATGCTGCAAAAAATATCACAAACCTTCATGGGGCCATCACAGGATAGCTTCAAATTATTTAATTATATTATAAAATAAAAACAAAAATACCCGTCATAATTACAGACGAAAAATTTGAGTCAATATAGTGTTGGAAACTATAAGTTAAAACGTAAAAAATTGCTGCATTTATTTTAAATAAAGCGAATGTAGAAACATAATAATAAGTCATGTTCTACAAACATTTAATTACATGCAAGGCCCGACAAAATCTAAAAGAGTTTTTTTCCCCTCAATGCCTTCTTTTCATAAAAACAAAAAAATGACAGAAGAGTAAAACTGTTTTTCCATGCTAGAAATAAATGTGTGTGTGTGTGTACAGAGGGCTCATATCATGTCTGCACTTCAACAGTCAAATGTTAACAAAAGTCAATGAAACCAATGCATCAACACATTTATTTGCACATACACACCCAAACATAAATACACAGTTCACAATACTTCCTATAGTCGTATTTCTTTAAAAGATGCTGGTTGTAGATTAAGGACAGCTGTAACAGAATTTGGGAAAACAATTCTTTGATTGTGAGAAACACTTCCCACAAGAAGGGAATAAATAAAAATGTTTCCCAACCATCAGTGATTTGTTTTTTCCTGAGACATGGTGAAAGAAAGGCCAGGCTGGAGGCTCAACCAGCATAAAGACTCAACAAATCTGTTGAGCTTAGACAAACAGTCATGAGGGACACTGACCAGACGCATCACACGTGCTGTTTGAACATACCGAGATCCACTTTCTTGAGCGGACTCTGAGGCCAAGCTGTATGATCACTGCTGAACCGTTACTAGCGAACAGACTGATGGGAGTGGAGCTCCTCCTCCACTTACAAGCATGATGATTAGCACTGTTTGAAGCATGTACAACAGACCACACACACACACTATAAACACCACATTATTTTAATGAAAAACTAAAAAAAAAAAAAAACTAAAATGTGCGTTCCAAGTCCAAAATAATTTACTTTAAGCTGCGATCTTAAGTGTTAAGCTAACGGAGCACTAATAGGCAGCTGTGAGATCAGAGATAAAACTAAGTAGATAAATGTAGGGTCCTAGATCTATTTTATTTTCTCCTGAATTTGATTACAATTTTTGTGGATTGCATTTCTGCTACAATGGTAATGGTTACGGTAAAATTGGTTACGTATTTATCAGAAAGCATGTTTAATTGATTGAAATCATGAGATTTACAGTATTAAACAGCAATTTATTTTTATCATTATCTTTTTTTTTAAAAGCTATATGAAATGTTTTATTTTTACCAAATTCTCCAATTAAATGATTGTTATTAAATAAATAATACAATCTTCAGACCAAGCTGGCAAAAAGTAATGGATCTTGTGTCGATATACAAGAAACAGTTTTCGTTTGACGCATCAATGAATATGTCGTACAGATGCCAAACTGCATCGAAGGCTGTATCTCTGCAAAGGTTGGAGATATTCACACCAAACTGTGCATGTGCCATTGTCACCTCACACGGACCACGCCACACCATTTGGTTTACAGCGCAACCTATTGGTCAGGAGTAATAAATCGTTCATTAACCATAAATTATGAAATTTCTAAAAATGCTAATAACTTTAGTTTGCTTTAGCTTATTGTAATGAAACTGGTTTTGCTGGAAATTCTCTTAGGAGTCTTGCGTGTCTCTGCGTCTCGGTCTGATGGCGGCTCACTCAGGGCGGGTCTGAGGTAAGACACCAGTTCAGTCTGTGTGACACGCAACTGTCAATGAACTATTGTGGGAGTGGCCTCTGTCTGTGTGACGCCACACCAACATGCATTTGAGAATGGCTTGATTTCAGAAGGGGCAGCTTATTTTTATTAAATTAAAAGAAAACTACTGGTGGATGTTTATCATTGTAGGGTGGTTGTGTACACACACTCCCAACACACATTTCAGTCCAAACAGCTTGAAAAAGGGCGTGTACCACTGGATGACCCCTTTAAATACTCAATCTTTTTAAAGCCAGTTTGATTCTGAACAGCGGGACAAAAAGTCTGATAGTGATTCCAGCTATATAATTTCTCTTTGTTGTTATCATGATAGCTGTGGTGTGGACGGTTTTTACTGCTTTTAGAACAGAGCCCAGAACCCGATCTCTCATTACCTTACATTACTCTGCCAAGAGTGAATACATCAAGCATGATAATAAATGCTAAGCACAAAGAAAGAGTGAGTAAGACAGAAAAGCACTGCACACCCTCTGAGCTGGAGTTCATGCGGGCATGAAATATGCATGCGCTAACCATTAACCCCACTGTCCTCTAGTCTGCTGCACTCACCAGAGCTCGGTGGAGATGTTCTCTTAGGGCTCCGTTCACTAATCACACACACTCTCCTCAAAGCGAGTGTCTTCAACCTGGCAGATCACTTTACAACATCTGCAGCTGCAAAAACAGAATATTAGCTTGAGGGGAATATGGGAAGAAAGTCAAAACATATGCAAAGGGGAGCAGCATTAGCAACATCACAATTTGTACGTATTTAACGAGGTGGCTAATTCATGCTAATTCGTACAAATTTTGTATAAACCACAGTGATGGGTAGGTTTAGAGGTGAGGTTAGGTGTAGGTCATTCGTATAATTTCATAGGAATTGGCAACTCGTAAAATACGTACAATTTTGTAGTAATCATATGAATACGTACAAGTGTGGTCAAATAATTTTGTATGAATTAGCCACCTCGTAAAATATGTATGAATTGCCACGAGATCGGGCAACATGCACGTGGCTGTAATAAACATGTTAAATGAACATCAACAGAGCTCTATAATAATTACAGTATTATAGTTTTCTTTAGTAGTATAATTACATTGTAATAGATTTATTATTATCACTCAAATAATTTTTTTGTTTTGTCAAAAGATCAAGATTTGTGTTTCCCTGTTCATGATCCCTTTCAAAATCCTTTGATTAAATAATGCATACTGAATAAAAATTGGAATTTTTTAAAAAAAATCGAAGCATACAGTATTTCAAATGTTTGTTCTTGTCACGATGAGCGGCTCGTGAGGCTCGCGCTTGCGCTTCCTTGCGAGCGGAGAGTACACTGAAGCGGGAGTCCGAAACAAACTGACATTTATTTAAACAGAAAACAAGAAAATCGCGACAAGCAATGCAGAGCACACACACCAACATGTAACGTTAACATCTGACAAAAGACTAAACATGGGACGTGGTTTAAATAGACATACTAATCACAGACACCTGGAACACACACGGCTGGCAGAGGGTAAAACACTAATGAGAGGGCGGAGTTACAAATGGGAGCACATGAGGAGCTGACAGGCAAGAGAACAACAAAGAGCACATGGACAGGGTAAACACCATTCAGACACAAACACAGACAGGACACGCCTGTGGGCGTGACAATCACCATATATTCCTATAAATTGGAGCATTCCTTAAGTCCCTATTACCAGACAGAAAACACCCCAGTCCAGCCTCCTGACAGTGAAAATGGTAATTTCAGCATCTAGTCCTAATGAAGTTGAGTTTACTGATACATATGTGCTCTTTGAAAGTTTTTTGACTAAATGTGATTACTGTATGTTTTTAGTACCATCCACCTTGACACTGCAACATAGTGACAGCATTTAAGGTGACAATCCATTACTGTAAATAAGATTGTTCTGTATTTTTAAGATTTTAGATTAATATTTTGTCAAAGAATATGCACTTTGTTCAAAAGAATAAACTATTTATGTTATATAATGTGTTTTGACTACTTTTTTATGTTGTATAAATGTATATTTACCCAACCAAGATATATTAACGAAATAATATTTTAGAAGCACCTCATCTATTCATTTTGCCTGGGGCCCCCACTTCACCTTGGTGGGTCAGAGGAGTGAGGCATAACCAGGGGCAAGGAAGGCTGAGACATATTATGCTTTATGCTATCAAGTTTTATTAATACTAGGAAAATGAGAAAGGTTTATGTTGCTTAGCCTCCAAGAAAATGATGCTACTAAAGCACAAGCACCGTGCACTGTGTTGGACTGGAGTTTAAGGGACATTAACTACTTAAAACCGTTGTTTTAACCTTTATTATTATTCTTGGGTACTGTAGTTATTATGATTGGTTTTGGGTAAATGTGGTACACCTATACAGGGAAGACGATTTAAAGGCGTTCAACATTTTATGTAAATGATATAGTAGGCCTCATGGGATTCATGAGAACATACAAATACATGCATGGATAAATCATTCAAAATTGCACTGATGCATTCATTAAAAAAAAGTATTGTCCGTTTTGATTTCATGGTGACTTTGACTCTCTTATTTTGCATTTTACATAACTGTAGTCTACTTACGTTTTCATACGTAATAATGCAACAACATTTGAACAATCCACATTTGGCTTTCATTGGCATTCAAACCGTAATGTGATACTGTGAATTATTTGCATACTTAAACGGATGCTCAAAAACGAAGCCCGCTGGTTGCCATGACAACGGAAAGCGTTCTCATGCGGCATTTCATTAACACTGAAACAGAGCGTGCAACCAATGCTAAATGCTAAACCTTTAACTTTTTGGCTACCTCGCATGCTCTGGCGTTAATGCACATATGATCTATTTTATCTATAGCTGCGCTTCAGCGGAATAATACCACGTGACAAGAGCGTTACGTCCGCGGTGATTAAAATCGCTGACGACAGCAACGCCAGCAGCGCTGCTGCAATAATGAAGCGCGAGCAGCAGCTCTGAAGTACAGCAGTGACCGTTTGCGTCTGTCAATGACAGAAGGCGATTCACGTCGAACAACACCGCGACATCCGCAGATGAAATGCACCTGCCTTCAGCGACCCATTTTCTCCTTTCTCTAAACCTCAAGGTCCTTCTCCGGTAATGTAACAGGAAGAAGAGCGGGCACTGATGTGACACATCTATCTATATTGAGTGCACGCGCTTTCACATTTATCATCTCGGACAATATTGTCGCATAATGATGAGCTTTTTTAATGCCTGCAGATCCATCTGAACACGAATATATTTATCAGCGAGTCTGTTTTCCATTGGTGCCAAATATATTTCCTGTCAACACACTACCAGTTCTCTTCAGTCCGTCTTGAACAAGGAAATTGGGTAAGAAATAGACTGATGCAAACACAGTAATTGTTAAGCTGTATTATGTCATAGGACACAAGGGCAAACACGCCGATTGCTTGCACAGATATGACTGATAAATCGTACATAATTTAATAGCCTATATGTTTTGTTATTATTATTACAGCTGTGGTTTTATACATTTAGACTGGACCCAAGTGTCTTTGCTTCAGTGGTGTTTAACTGATACTGGATTGTTTACATGTTTTTTTTTACAGTACATCTGGGTTTTATTTATTGTTTATAAATTCTGTAGTAGCCTAAGTTTTGTAAATGTATAAATGTCTGACATTAATTAATGTGTGTGTATGTGTGTGTGTGTAAAAGAGAGAAATGCATGTGCATTAGCTGGCTTTATTCGTGGCAAACAGCCTTGCAATGTAATTATCGCTATCAGATATCGAATGGCGTAAAAGCTTCTTCATCCGTCCTCCAATAAAACACACAAAACACAAGTAGGTCATAATGCACATTACTGAAAGGTGACCTTCAGCAATTTCTCCGTCTCCAACCTCAAGTGTATAACCAATATTCAGAGGTATTAGAACATATACATTCCATATTTAAAACAGCAATGCACCACCATATAGTTAACTCATTTGCAATTATTTTAATTATGCTTTACCACAAAGAACACAGTACAAAGTACAGTTTGCTATGAAGTGATTGAATACCACCCACCCCCACAAACATCAAATGTTTCAAGCTTCTCTAATTATTCACTTAAGTTTTCAACACTCAGCACAGCTGCATGCCTAAAAAGCATCTATCTGTCCGTCCGTCGGTTTGTCCATCTATTTACAAACAAACAAATTCAAATGCAAACACAGTGATTCACTGCTAGAATTTTGCACGCATCCATTGATGTGGGGGTGTGTGGGTATGCATATTCAAATACATACACAATGACTCATTGCATTCGGGGTCATTGCTAGGTGGAGTCTGTATTTTTGTCTCTTTTCTTTTTCCTACTGGTCACATGCTTTGCGTTATTCCACACTGATAAGCAAATACCTCTAGTTGTGTGCTTGACTGTAACAATCTTGTCAATACAGTGAAAACCGGTCAGGCAGGCAGAGCAGAGCACAGTGAGGCGAAGAGCATGTCGACTGTGCAGAAACACAGTAGATGCATGACTCCGTATAGATATTTGAAATAGGGTTGTTGGATATTATGCCGAGGCCCAAGGTGGGAATTGTATCCAATTTGGTGCAAATGCTGATATTTTCATGACCAAAAAGTAAGATAATTCTAATAGCTTGTGGTGTAACTCAATGAGATCTTTATAACACTCCATAAAATGGGTATTATATCAGTGGTATGAATCAATAACATGTCTTGAAAAGATGATTTTCAACTGCTTATGATCAAAATATTTAATGCAATGCATTGATAATTGAGAGATCAACAAGTAAACATTCCTCAAAAGCCTGATGATCGTATTTGACACTCATATTTGAACATGACTTTGCAGTTCTACAGGTTTTTCAAGTTTTGCAGTGGTGTTTTTTTTTTTACTTCACAGCAGTCACTTACCCTTTTAACATAACTGTCGATGGATATACTGTTTCTGGTATTTGCATCACAGCAACATCAAGAAGAGCTTTGAAACGATCGACTCAACTGTAAGCAGTGTTTCACAGCTGTGTCTGTTGTCTGGTCTAGTTCTTTGTCCAGCTTGTCAGCTGTCAGAGTCATTTCAAACTAGAATAGACTCCCCTTAAGCTAGAGATGAAACCCATCACCTTGGAAGAGCTTCTCTGTGTTTAACTCTTCAGCTATCGTGCCAATCAAATATTAACAGAGTGTTTTGTCTGTAATCGTAGCGTAATCATGTACAGGATATTGGACTATAATAATTAATAATGCATACGTTTTTGCACAGTAATGCTGAAAATAAGAAATAGTAAGATAGAAAGAAGTAAAACAAAGATTATGCAACCCAGTGTCAGTTTCATGTGGTTTTGGTTGAGTTCCTGTTTTAACCTAAAACAAACCAAAAGGACTACAGAGATTTAACCTGTTAAAATACAGCTAGGCAATGCACGTCACTAAGCTATGTGTACAATATAACTGTTATTACAACAAAAGTGCTCAGTGGACTATCTTTTGACCTCATGACATTAACATGTGACCTTTGAATAACACACTACAGTGCATTTAAAGTAGGCTTACTTGATTTGAAGTTATTTGTTATTTGCTATTACATTTAAAGTTAATGTAGGTTACACTTTATTTTAAGGTGTCCTTATAGATTTAAGTAATGTAATAACTGCATGTAATTACTACATGGTTATTGGCTTAGGGTTATTTGCATATAACTTTGCGTAGTTTATTGTTATTATAATAGTACATATGTAACAAGGACACCTTAAAGTAAAGTGTACTAAATTCTTTCATCCCAAATGTGCAATTACAAATATAATTAAATACAAGACATTTCAATAGAAATGACATTAAAGTACAATTAAACTATATATAAAATTATGAATTTACATTACATTAAATTTCAGTACATACTTTTGAAAAGTATGCTAAAGTGGCTTGTTTTTTAAAAAGGTGTTGTCGTTTACATTGTTTCATTCAAACCATTTTGCATTTGGAAATAAAGAGGAACAGTATATGAACGGTATATGTGCAGTCTTGATTTTGGCATGCCGTGTTTGTTTTTGAATGCCTCATTATGATTTTATCAGGAGTTAAATGTAATTAACAACTGAACGTAGTTGAAAGGCACATGCCGATTGATCCACCGATGTGCTTCATTTTGCTAGATAAGGATGGAACCAGAGCAGCAAATTCAAAGCCAGAGCAAGACTAATGATCTGGCCTCATCTGGACAACCAAAAGAACCGGCAGATACATCTTCATCCTCCACATCAACTCCTGCAACTTCTACACCACTGACGGCTCCAGCCAGGCCACGTCGGCCTCAAAGGAGCCCGCGAGTGGAAGGATCTATCGATGTATCCGAGCCCAAACCTCCAGAATCTCCTAAACCCCAGCAGCTGAGCAACCAGGCTGAACCGACCGGCCCCAACAGCTCCAATCACCCCTCAGAACCTCAGTCTCAAGTCATTGTTGATCATGGACCTCCAAGTTTGGCTGGACAGAAGCTTTCAGGACATACTCCAATATCTCGCACCCACATTGCAATGAGGGCTGCTTCGCTTCCTCAGGCCCCGTCGTACAGACCACCACCTACAGATTCCGTCTTTCACCCGCAGAGGGCCCTGTCTGTCGCTGGGACTGCCGACACTCAGCCACAGGTGGTGGAGGATTTCAGGTGTGATTTTAGCATTGTAGCTCAATTAAAAAATCTTGCATTATTGTTTCGGTTCCAACTGGCAATTGTATTTATATAGCGCTTAATGCGATACAGATTTTAAATAGTAAGAATAGTAAGCTGAGGTATAGTACGGGAGGACAATAGTAAACGGTTACTCATTACTGTTGGATGGGTGAGTTTTGCCTTCTCTGACTCTGATCATCATCCAGTCAAACAGAATAAACTGAGACAATCCAGAAGAACTGAGGCAACGTCTCCAAGATGAAAAAAAAAAACCTACCTGGAAAGTACACAGTGCTGTTCAAAGTGGACTGGATGATGATCAGAGCAGATCTCTGTGTGGAGCACTGGTTGTTGTCAGACAATAATCTCCCTGCATTATTACAATTAATGACAAAAATTATGTTTGGAAATGTAAACTGATATTTCCAACCGACACCATTTTTTGTTGGTGAAAATACTAATGGCTTTTGCACAGTACTGTATATACTGTATTCCTAGATCCTGTTTGGATCTGCATTGAGATCATTTACTAACATATTTAACTGCGAAGGAGTGATGCGAGGTTGCTTTTGTGAGTGTGCAGTGTTGAGTCTAATGATGTTCTTCCTCCCTTTACATTTACATTTCTTTAATTTGTCTTACTAATATGCCGCAAGGCTGTTTCTAAATAAAAAAGATGAGTTATAGAGCAACAGTCACGGGTTTGTTATTTCAATGTCTCAACTAAAGATAACTTAAGCAGTGAGCTACAGGAGAAAAGATTCCCCTTATAACACAGTTGCAGTATAATGCTGTCGGATGCGGTGCCTGATAACAACCGGCAGCAGAGACTTGAACATGTGTACACAGATGACTGCTGTTCTTTAATGACTCTTTCTGCCAAAAGGGTGCACATTATCACGTGGAACGTAGGCTCAGCCATGCCTCCCGAAGACATCACTTCGTTACTGGGGCTGAATGTTGGTGATGGGAACACAGACATGTATATTATAGGGTGAGCCTCTGCTTTTTTAAATGAATGGCGCTCAGCATGAAAAGTGACCACAGATGCATACTCGGAAATTATTTTTATTGTTGAAAATGTTTTTTTTGTTGTTGTTGTCGTCATTTACAAAGGTTACTGTTGAATTTTCAACATTAACCTTTTTTTCCCGTAACCTTTTGAAAATGTATGTTACATAATTTTATTTAAATATTTACACTTCATATTATTATAATATTTTAATATTAGTCAAAAGGTATTTTCTTTTAAATCATGTCCTCTGCAACAACTATTCAATCCTTTTAGTTTCACTGCACATAACATTTTAGCATTTTATTTTAAAAGAACAAGAATCCCAGTTATTTTCTAAAACAGATTGAAATATTTAGTTTGACAAGGTCAGTGTGGGTTCAAATACTAATGATTGAATTACACTTCCAGTTGAATTTCTGGGGTCTGTGAGATGAATTTTTTTATTTATTTTTATTTTATTTATTTTTATTTTTTTTAAAGAAGCCTCTTGTGCTTAACAAATACAGTGAAAATATTATGCAATATAATTACAGTTCAGAATAACTGTTTTAATATGAGAATATTTCAAAAATGTAATTTATTACTGTGATCTAAATCTGTATTTACCTGCATGATATTTCAGAAATCATTCTAATATGCTGATTTGCAGCTCAAGAAATATTTCTGATTATTATAGATGTTAATAACAGTTGTTTAAAGATTCTACTAAGAATGTACAATTCAAATGATCAATTTGTGTATAACAGAAACCTCTTGTGACATTATAAATGCCTATTTAAAGTATTTATTTCTTCAAAAAGAGGCAAAGATTATGTGGTCAGGAAGACTTCACGTAATGGCCTTCAAATAGCATGATTTAAGGAAAGCATGGTATTTTCATTTCAATACCAGCAAGAAAGATCATGAGATTTTTATTCACTTTATTTAGTATCCTGTTCGGAAGGAACTCAGATCCATACTCTGAAGAGAAAACATGAAAATAATACACTGTCAGTTTTTGTAAAGCATGATTTTATCAAAATAGATTCAGTTAGTATGTTATAATGCAATATCGCGAAGGTCATAATCTAGGACATGACCTACATAAGCACACTAGAGATACAGTTTAATCTACCGCCTGCCTTGAGGTCTGTTCTACCTCGCCATTCTGATATTTTTCTGTCCTTTAATTTCAGCTTCATCTCATGTCTGTATTTTCTTCCACCCTATCTCAGCTTACAGGAAGTGAACTCAATGATCAACAAACGACTGAAAGATGTTCTTTTTACTGACCAGTGGAGCGAGGTCTGCATGGACGCTCTCAGCCCCTTTGGATATGTACTGGTCAGTAATGTTCCCTTTAAACACACACACACACACACACACACACACACACAC
The DNA here is from genome assembly GCA_032275025.1 of Enteromius treurensis. Classification (NCBI taxonomy): domain Eukaryota; kingdom Metazoa; phylum Chordata; class Actinopteri; order Cypriniformes; family Cyprinidae; genus Enteromius; species Enteromius treurensis. The sequence continues at coordinate 23,399,200 of JAUCMU010000097.1, read as the reverse complement.
ACACACACACACACACACATTCATACAGTTGTCATTAGAGCTTCAGGGGTCACATTATGTAACAGTGACTGAGTGGCTGAGGATGAAAATCTCTTTGCTGGTCTTGCGGCTCATGTTTCTATTTTCTATCAGTTAGACTCCTCCTCATTTTATCTGGCTTTATTTTCTGTGTGGAAAAATAATCTCCTTTGAAAATATTGTTGCATGCTATACATTTTTGCTTTATTTTTGCATGTTCTATGTAGTGTTTCTACACTAATTGAATTGCTGGGTAAGTAGCAGGCTAGAATTCTGAACATCTCTCTCTGGAAGGGTGTTAAAAATCTGAAATTTGAAATCACTTCTGCTGAATCACACTGGAAGTACAAGGTCCAGTGAAGCCCACTGCATCGTTTTAGCATCATTGATACACTATTGTAGTTTCTAGTTTTTTTTTGTTGTTGTTATTATTTTTTAAATATCTACATTTAAGTTTTAATTTATCAGTTTTAGAAAATAAATAAAAGGAAAGTGAATTATTTAGCAACTAAAACTGGAATGCATACTGCACAGTTTATAAACAATTTGTGTGATTTTATTGTTTTTTAACACTATTGTAGTATTTATTAATATGAATTATATTTCTGTATTTTCATTTTCATTTTTGTTTGTTTTAATCATTTATGTTTAATGTTTTTGTGCAAAATTTGTATTATTTGATGTTTTAAATATCTATATTTAGCTTTATTTCTACTTTGCTTTTAGCTTTAGTAATTTTAGTATTCAAATACATTTTATTTCAGATAATTGACAGGGCAGTATTTAAATTTTTTAAGTTGGGTTCTGATATTTATACTTTTATTTAAGGGTTATTTCAATTAACGGAAACAATTTCTATTTATAAATTGTTTCGTTTTCGTTTTCTTTAGAAATTAGAGAGTGAGCATTTACAACATATACAGTACTTGGCCATTTCAAGCCAATAAATTAACTGGATGCAGGAAATATTTTATATTCTAATTTACTCTATCTGTGTGTGTTTGTCTCTCTAGGTCACTTCTCTGAGGATGCAGGGAATGCTGCTGCTGGTCTTTGCCAAGTACTTTCACCTGCCGTTCCTGAGAGGCATTCAAACGCAAAACACACGCACCGGCCTCGGCGGCATCTGGGTTCGTTATCTGCGCCTAGACCTTTTCACAGCCATTTCTCTGGGTGCAATCTCATACTTCCCTTTCTGATGTAAATCTGTGGATTTTTGGTGGAATGCTACGTTTCTGCATCTGAATGTCTCTCAGCTGATATGTCTACCAATTTATTTTATCCTCCTGTGCAGATATGAAAGGTTACAGGAAGCTGTTAACGAGGTTTTGTCAAATATCTCATGCTGTTCGTTACTAAAATATTAATAATGTGCTGAACAGCTAATGAATATAAAATGATGCCGTCATAATGATAAACTCACCTCTCGCAGGAAGAATTACGGTGTCAAAAAAGTTAATGATTGAACTGCCGAAGCCAGACTGTTTTTCCCCCGGGGTGTTAATAAGTCATGAAGTAAAATCCAAGTCACATTCATCTGCAGCCTCGAAAAGATTTGATGAAAATGGCAGGATACTTAAAGCTTCAAATAGCCTCTTTAAAATCATTGATAAAAAATGTAGGTAACATTTCACTTGAAGCCTTTCGCTAACCTGATTTTACCAAGTGCAACATGTCCCTGGGTCAACATCTGGAACAACATTGTGATTAACCAATCAGATTAGAAGAAACAGTTTACCGTTTTTGTGAGGTTTAGGCTTACAATCAGTGTTTTGATGCTTGTACATCAGTGTCAGTCATCTATAATTTCCTCTGATTTTAGGCATTACTCATGGGTAAGGTTAGGTAAAGGTGTAGAAATATGGTCAAGACTATATTTTTGCATTAAAAAGTTGTTCCAGGGTCAACAAAATACGTTGACCTAGAGACACATTGAACAAATCAGGGCGTGCTGAAGCCTATAAATAATATAATAAATAAATAATAATATATAAAATGTAAAAATTTTTTTTTTTTTTACACATTTATAATGTCTTTTAGGGAACCTTATGATCTATTGTATGATCTCATAAATAAATGTAAGTTATGATGCATGATGTAATTATTTATCACTGCACCTTTAAAAAGTATAATGCATTAAAACACCTGAAAAATAACCCATTTCAAATGTCACAACAAGGAATATATAAATACATTTTAATAGTTATTAATGAAAATAATGCATTGCAACATAAATAATAAATACCATTATAATCCATAATAAATAAACACTTCAAGTAATGTTATTGCATTTAATAAGAGAGCTCAAATTAAAGCAATTGAGTAATTTAAATAATTGAAACTTTTACTGTAAATTGACTTTGACACTAATCGCATATAAAAATGTTTAAATACATTGCATTAGTAAAAAATATATATATATATATATATATATATATGGAATACATAAATAAATTTTTTGTTTCTATGAAATTCATAAGTGTTCATAAGCATATGTGTCTAAATTCTTTTCAGACCCTCTGTATATTTGAATACTCTAAAATCTTTAAACATGTGAAACTATGAGAATTGTTTGTGGCTTATTTCCTAGCTGCTACAAGGCCAATAATATAGAGATGTAACTGAAATAGTTAGTAAGATATATTGATATGCTGTGACATTTTGACATTCACGCAGTGAACAGTTTCATCAGCGGTCTCGGATCTAATGACTGATTGCCATGGTTACCGCACACCTGGTCTGTATTTTGATTAATTAGTTACCGTTTCAGTTCTGCTCGTCTGAGTCAAGTTTTGCCGGCAGGTTTTAATGGAAAGAACAAACTTACATTGATTAAAATGCATGTATATCACAAAATTCTGCACATCCACCAACCCTTGTGTATATATTTATCATATAGTGTATTTTTTAAAAAGATATTACTTTAAACCTATTTTACCATTTACCATTTCTTCTGTCCAATTAAAAGAGTCTAAGTCTATTGCAGTCTTGGTGACACTTCAGAATAAGGAACACATATTTACTGTTTTCCCTGAAGAGAAGAAGAAGAAGAAAAACCCTCCTAATTTGCTGCTTGTAATAGTTAGTAAAGTAGTTGTTAAGTTTAGGTATGGGTAAGGGTTAACCCATACTCATAAACAGCCAATGGGGGGAAAAACTGGGGAAGAAACAGTAAAGAGTGGCTTAGAAGGTGATCAGGACATGAGAAAAATAACTGATCTCTGATCATCTTGCTCTTTAGGGGAATAAAGGAGGCATCAGCGCTCGAATGAACGTGTTTGGTCATTCAGTCTGTTTCTTGAACTGTCATCTGCCTGCACACATGGAGAACTCAGACCAGCGCATGGAGGACTTTGAAAGCATTCTGCAGCAGCAGCAGTTTGAAGGACAAGCAGCTACAGGCGTCTTGGATCACGAGTAAGACGTAATGGTTTTTATACTGTACAAACTGTATCTGCTATTGCCTTCCATAACCCTACAGGAAACTTTCTGCTATTTCAGGTTTTCAATAATACACTCCATTCTGTGTGATTTAGAAGCATTTTGAAAAGTGGGGACATGGGGTAATGTCCTGAAAAGCCGCCATCTCTTTGTACTACCTGTGTCATATCTATGTAATTATACAAATTACACACAAATATGTCCTCATTTGTCCCAAAAACACACACGCACATGCATGCTATGCAATTAATGTATAAACACATTGTTATTACTGTAACTATATTTGATTCCCATCAGGACCCATCAAATTATTTGCACAGTTATTATAATTCATAATTATTTATCTCACCAACAGATGGTGCCGTTGTATTATAATTCCCCCCAGGGAAGCATTTCTCAACTATTTTTGCCTCTGGTCCCAGTTTTTAAATTGGACATAAAGTCGTGACCCAACTTGTTTTTTATGCAAAATTAAAATAAAACAACATGTATCTAGAATAAAATATTAACGAATGATATTTTGATATTGCAATGACAAGGCTGAATATTTTAATTGTTTCCTGTTCGTGTTCAGTGCTGGCACACAATCTGTCCATGATGGCATATGCATTGTTTTTCTTGCTTTTAACCAAGAGACCAATTAAATGAACGATGTGTAAGATTTGTTGCGTTTTCTCATGAGATTGGGTTAGTAGTGTTTGTTATGATCATGTGACACAATCCACGAAGGAAGTCAATTAAACTAATCTAATGATCTTGAAATTGATATTGAAAACTGTAACTAAATGTTTGCAGTGTGGTTTTCTGGTTTGGAGACCTGAACTTTCGAATCGAGGACCTGGATATGCAAGTTGTGAAATCAGCCATTGACAATAACAAGCTGTCCACATTATTGGAAAAAGACCAGGTGAATTCTTCTAAATGTCTAAGACCATGGTTTCACAGATAACATTATGTCAATATTTTGAATATATGAAATGCCTTCGGAGTCAGAGAGACTGTTTTGTACAAGGAACTGGGTGCCTTTTAGTTTTGGTCATGATGCTGACGAAACAATGCGATGTAAATATGTTTGTTTAATCTATATATTTCCCTGTGTAATCATTATTAACATTGACACTAATTGTAGGATTGTCCTCTCTGATTCTTCTCTCTCTGCGTCTTGCAGCTGAACATGGCTAAAGACAGTGAGACTGTGCTTGAAGGCTTCCACGAGGGGCCGCTTAAATTCCCTCCTACGTATAAGTTTGATGTGGGTACAGACACATACGATACCAGGTAAAGAAATTTGATACGTTTAGATACATAATTTCTTCATGCTTCTAAACAGATTCAGACGGACTTGAAAAGGGATATTTTTTTTCTTTTCACGTACAGGCAGTACACTCATATATGTACAAAGCCTAATAAATCTCAGTCAAATGTTTTATTTAATTGCAGAATTGAATTTTATAGTACAATAAACTTTTTTTTTTTTGTGAAAGTTGGTTTCCCCCACTAATAAAAAAGATTATTTCAATATATTATCTCACAATTACATGTTTACAAATGTGACATATGAATTTTTTCTCGCGGTTGTGAGTTAAAAACTTAAAAAAATTTAAAATATAAGAAAAAACATTCAGACATTTTCTCATCGTTTATAACACGCAATTGACAAAAAAAAAAGAAGTTTACACACAAGTTTATTTGATCAAAAAGTAAGAATTATGAGACATGCTGTAAAATTGAAATTGAATTGAATTAAAATTTGTTAGAAAATGAGAATTGTGAAATAAAGTCACAGTTTTTCATTTTTCTTTTTCTTTCGGTGACAGAAACAAGCTTTCATAGTTAAAATAAATTTCAATAGGCCATATATTATATAAGCAAATATATGCTGCTATTCCTCCAATCTGCATTGTAATACCAATCTGTAGTATTTAGTTCCAGCAGTGCTACTGCTATTATTGTATTGTTATTGAAGTGAATCTTTCTCTTTCTTAGTGGTAAAAAGCGCAAGCCCGCATGGACTGATCGTATTCTTTGGAGGTTGAGGCCGATGGCTGAGGTCAGTAACAGCATGTCGAAGCGCAGCTCCTTGTCAGGTCTAACCAGTGGAACTCGCGTCTCGCAGCACTTTTACCGCAGTCACATGGAGTACACAGTCAGCGACCACAAGCCCGTCTCCTCTATTTTCACTCTGCAGGTAAGCACGCTAACATTATTACGACTAATTCCTGTTTGTTGGGGACAATATGAAATAACGAGAAATTGAGCATGGTGAGATTTGCTCACCATCAGACCATCCAAGACTACACATTGAATACTTTTATGAATGTACTAGGCTGCTGTATGAATGTATGCTTAATGAAAGGAGTTTGCACAATGTGTTTAACGTGATGGCCCTTGCAGTTCCCATACAGAGTGGACATGCCTTTAGTAACACTCTTTGTAGAGGATGAATGGAGAGAGATATCCGATGCAGTGGCCAAATTCAAGGTGGCACCCAACTTTGGTCGAAGCTCTTGGGACTGGATTGCGCTTTACAAGGTTATTTCATTCATTTCAATAGTACTGAGGATTTAGATTTATATGTAACATGTTTGTCACTTGATTTGTGTACATGTATCACAGGTTGGGTTTAAACATCATAAAGACTATGTGAGTTATGTTTGGGCCAAGCAGGAAGAGTCTGATTTCTTAAGACAGGAGCACCAAGTAAGAGCAAATCATACATCCATTTAACTGCAAGAAAAAGACATTCACTTGTGTTCATTAAGTCACATATTGAAACTTGTGAATTTTAATTAAGAGTTTTGATTCTGAATTTTCAGGTGATTTTTACAGAGGAAGAATTGCCAAAGGATACTGGGGACTTCATACTGGGTTATTATAGCAACAATATGAGCTCTATTGTGGGCGTCACTGAACCATTCCAGGTAATCTCAATTCTCAATATTTGCATTATTCGTTTTGAATTTAAATAGAAATCTCAGCAAGACATTATCGAGAGGTTAAGAATGACAACTATATGTCACGTTAGTTCAGTCTCACCGGTTTACATTATACGCTATTTGTATTTCATCTGACTTTATGTCCAGAAATCTGCATTCTTGCTGTTTTTGGTGTACAGTGTGTACAAGCAGGTATACACAACTATCACACTATATGCACAATAAAAGCATGCAAAAAAATATATATTTTTTGTGAAATTTTGAGATTAAAAATATATATTTTTGGCTAAATGTTCAATAAATTTTAGATTTTTAAAATAATTTTTTATTAATATATTTAATGTTTTATATTTATAGTAGATTTTTTTATTATTTCATGAGGCTTTACAGGGTTAAATCCAAGTATTACAACTGCAAAAAAGTTCAAATAAAAAATAATGCTAAATAGAAATATTAAGTAAACATCAAAATGACAAATGTGCACAAAACATTACTATGATATAAAAACTAAAAAGATGGAAATAAATGCTAATTCAAAGTGCAACTTGTACAATGTACTGTATACCACAGATTTTTTAAATTAAGCTTTGAAAATATTTAACTTTTAATATCACCTAAGATTCAACTGCCAGCATCGGCCGCAGCTGGTCTGAGTCCGTCTGACAGCTCGGACTTCACGTCTGATGATGAGGGGAAGAAGAGCGACTCATGCGACTCCAGCCCTGAGACTGAAGAGAAGCAGAGCAGCAGCTGGAGCTCCAGACGAGCCGAAGGGAAGAAGGCAAACCCCAACGAACCGCACTCCAAAGACACCTCTGCACATTCCAGCTCCAGGAGGCCGGCCGGTGGGACCGCCAGGTCCTTCGTTGACCCCGTCCCTACGGATGACAGCTCAAACTCAGGAAGAGATGCAACCAAGCCAGAGGAACCTTAGCTAAGCACAGCACCTTCTCTGAAGAATGATATCAGCTGGAGGCTGGGTTCGCAAGTTTCTGCTGGGTCTTTGATGTCGTTGTACATTTACTGTCCTGTGATGTTGTTTGGAGATGTTGTCTTATGTGTTGCAGGGCAGAAGTAATCGTTTGGTATGTGGTTCCCTCCAGCAAACACAAGAGGGCAGACTAAATTGTTTGTGCCTGTTCTGTCATTCTCCTCATATTCTTCTTCTTCTATTCCTCTCTAACTGCACAAGACTAAATCCGAAACACTAAGAAATAACCTTAGATGTACATGCACAATAATATGTGATTCATGGATTTTGTTTCCAGAATCAACCAGGGTTTAATGCACAAAAGAACACAATTCTAGTCCTTATTGGATTTGCTCTGTTCAAAACTCTAGTTGAGCTGCCTATCTAGGCATCGTGAGCTATGTTTCCAACCAAAGTTGTGAATTTAATTTGTATGCAAAATTGAAATATCGCTCTAAGCTTTTATGAATATTGCACCGTTTCCATCCAGCTACGTGAAGAGAGAAAAATCATAACTTCCTGAAAACCGGTGCCACATATCTCTAAAAAATGTAATTTGCCACAGTAGGAGAAGTCACTCTGGGTCTTATAATAAATCTTGCAATAAACAGAGTCAAGCCATCCTGCATTTGGAGGCGGATACCTGCTGTTTTGAAATACAACTGTGAAAGACACAGTCATATCCAACCACTTTACCGACAGACTTTGGCTAAAGCTTTAAAAAATGCCTATAACAACATTTCAGATGATGTGCAACAAGATAAGCCCACTGGCAAGTCCAGTAAAAGTCACATGACTTTTAATGCACATAAAGGAATTTATTCATAGTTTGTGTGCATTGCACATCCTGGCGTTTCCATCATGTGTTTTTTTAAACACAAAACCCCAAAATGTGCATACAAATAGGTGGATGGAAACATAGTTATCAACACGCACCATACTCTCAGATTTGATGCTGTCTGGTAAGATGTCTTGTTTTGGCAAAGCATCTCATTCCTCGAGGTTTGGGCAATCCCAGACTGCACTGTGAGAAATGCTTAGAGTTAACCGGCTCCGTCTCAGTGACTATTTCAGGCGATATTCATGTGTGCTGTGAAATTTTCTACATTAGAATAACCTCAGACATCTGAGGGAACCAACTGTTAGCATTAGTCAGGTCTCTCGTGGGAAGTGGTGCATTAAAAGACTATAGGGGACACAAAGGTACCCTATGTAGATCGCAGAGAACGAGGCAGATCACTAGGTTTTGGAGCAGAGCTTGTGACTTTACAGTGTCCTGCCATAGAGGATGTTGAGAATACCCTGCTGAAGGTGATATGCTGTCATCAGCACCTTATCATGCCAGAGAAAGGTGATTGATAACAATACACATGCTCTGAAAATGCATATATTTACTCTCCTCAGGTTCTTGAAAGGCAGACACGCATAATTGGGATGACTTTTGACTAACGCAGCAATCGATAAAGTAAAGTAAAGTTTGTATATTATTTATGTCCATTATCATCTTAACCAACTGTTAGCATTTTGCGATATTATAGGACAATGATGAAGTCTATTGCTCTCAAAGTTGTGACTGCTGTGCCGTCATGTGGTTATTGTTCTCAAAAATCATTTCAAGTGATGTCCAGCTCCTTGACCTGCTAGTTTAAAGTCAACATGAAAAATTAAAATGCTTGAACTGATTGGATTCAAACTTTTAACTTTGCTTTTTTTTTAAATCCTGTTATGTACAAGACACTGCAAAAGACATGAGAAAAAGACATGCAGAAACACATTCTATGCGAAAAGCCCCTTAGGCTACGTTCATACTAACTCACTTTTTATTGCACTTTAATGCAATTAGTAATCAATAACTTGAATGCTGAATTGTGTGAGATGCAGAAAAAGATGCAAGACTGAAGTGCAATGGTCAAAATATCAGTCTAGTGGAAGTTTATGTAGAAAAAGGCTGGAAAAGAAGTGCAGTGGAATGCAAAATGCATTCTGTAAGAACGGCCCACTGAAGTGCATTCATGCTTAAATCGCTGGAGTTGTGCAAACTAGGCATTTCTGTATTATCTGACTGTACCAGACAACACACAATCCAGAATTGTGCGAACGGCATTGATTTTGATTTCATGTTGACTTTAAACGATGATTGCATGGTGTCTATCTGATCTTTAGTCTGATTTGTGCCAAGTATTGTATCATGACTGTACTTGTGGTAGGAATCCTAGCATATGTGTTGTCTAGGGCTTTCTAGGATTAATCCTACATGGTAAGATCTCTGTTCTCCTTTACATCTCCTCTCCTCTCTCATTCCTCATCTTGTCTTTTTGTCTCCAGTTCGACCCCTCCAGGGTCGCGGTATCTGTTTTGACGTCGTCTACAGGGCTCTACTAAGTGCTCCTATTATCGTAATCTATTGGATTAGTAGTTCGTAACCCATAGAAATTTTGTACCATGACTACTTAGCCTTAGGACACGTGGTGTGCTGTCTCACTGTTTACATGGTTAGCTGAGTGAGAGTATAAGCGTGTCAGTGTATATGTTTTTGCATGGACGTGTTCACAGTATCGTGCTGTCTGCCACCTTTTAATATTGTAGAGGTGCCGAGATGTGTCACTTCTTGATGGAATAGAGAAAATGTGGACGATGAAAGACCGTTCTTTTACATTCTACGCGTTTTTTAAACTAATCTTTATAGTTTGCTGTTGGAATATCTTTGGAAACTGCAATCTGGCATTCTGTAATAAGATACTTTTTACTAGAAATACTGTAAGTTTAAAAGTCTACAGCGAGAAAATGGCATTTTGACAAAAGTTGAGGCAACTTAATTTTAGATATTTGTATGTGTTTTAGATACGTGATCTCTATTTTTCGTAAGACCCTCACAACACTTCTCATGTCTGATTTCTTCGAACCTATACTGAAGTTCATTTGCAACACTGCGAGTTGCCAAAAAGAAACCAAAACAGGATCAGGTGTGTTAATACTCATTATATTTTTATACTCCATTAGCCATACAAAATAAAAAAACTAATATGAATAAGATGCAGTATTGTAAAATACACTTTCCTTTCAAAACCAAATAAATCTTTAGCAAGTGCAAATGTTTAATACTTTGAATAATTTTGGTTGTCATGCATTTTTATTACATTTATTATTTATTATTTTATTCTGAGATATATATATATATATATTTAAGCATGTGAAGGGAATGTTATATGTGGAAATGAGCTCAATTATTATAATTAGTTGAGATGTGGGTATAGAAATCCAGTATGTAGAACAGATGACAATCAGTGCCAAACAGAGAAGAAATTTTAAGATTATATTTATTTTCTTATTAATGCGATTCTGTGCATTTCAGATTCTGCTGGTCAGCATGTTCACTTACAAATCATTATAAAAAAAGTGATTTATGATTATATTGAGAATATGAATTCATAATTTTATTTTCCTTGAAGATTTTTCAGTTCTGCATCTTTATTGTTCATTAAAGCAATTGTCACATACTCGTTGGCGTTTGCTTTATATTCACCTTGATTATATCGAAAACACTTTTTTTGGACTTGTATTGAGCAGAATGTATCGATTTGGTAGACTTGTGAATCACTGTTCTTGGTTGTTGTTGTATAATGTTGTCTTGCCTTAGACCACTGTCAAATATTGGTGTCAAAATGAAAATAAATCCTTTTGAAAGTGGAATATTTTTATTACTGTTTCATGAAGAAGATTTATAACCTATATGCAGCTCAAAGCTTTTTTAAAATAAATACTTTTACGTTGAAGCGATGGCAAAGACATTTATAATTTAACTGGCACATCTAGCTGATCATGACATAGCCCCCCACTCAAAGGAACGGCTTCCAGGCGCTCGAGACTTAGGAGTCGGAGGGAACGCCCACCAGGGCAGGGCAGACGGTGGAGGAGCCCACCAGGGTGGAGCAGACGGTGGAGATGCCCTCCAGGGCCGGCCAGACAGTGGAGGCTGGGACTGTACAGAAGAGCAAAAACAAGTCAGTGGTGGCCTCTTCGGCCGAGTTCATACCTAAGGCTGGTTCGGGGTGAGTGGTCCCGGCAGCCAGGCCACAGGCTCCTGGGGCTGGTTCAGGGCAGAGTGACAGGTCCGCTGCCTTCATGGCCGGTTCAGGGCAGAAAAATAGACCAACGGCCTCCACGGCCATTCCAGGGCAGGGCGAGAGTTCGTAGGCCTCTATGGCGGGCTCAGAGCCTTGCAGAAGTTTGTGGCCGGTTTTGAGCCAGGCAAAAGTTCAACAACGGCCTCCAAGGTCGGTTCAGGATCAGGTTTGAGCCTTAGAACTGCCCTGCCGAACTGACACGGAGATTGTGCAGCCACCAGCAGGCCCCTAGAGAATCCACAACTGAAGTTCCTCCAGAAGTTGTGCAGCCACTGGCGGATTCTCCGTTTTTCGGACCGGGCTGGATAGAGGCAACAGAACAGGCTCTAGAGGTGGTGCAATAACTCTGGTAAATAAATGTCTTTAGCCGGCTCCGGCGGCTCGGGCTATGGCAAATCAGGAAGGCTGACAGGTTCAGGTGGCTCGGGCCACAGGGAATCAATGTCACTGACAGGCTCAGGAGGTTCAGGCCATGGGGAATCAAAGTCAACAGTGGACTCAGGGGTGCAGACTGACTCAAGGGGTTTGATCCAGGGCAGAACTAGTGCACCAGGGCTTCCAAGAGAACAGGCACGCTCGGGAAATTCGGTGCAGGGCAGAGCTAGAGCACTAGGGGGTATTAAAGTGCAATGTGCAGCCCACAGACACACTATAGCAACCACCATCACAGGCAGCACTGTAGACAGTCTCAATATTAATTTTTACACAGTCCAACTGCTCTTACCGACACCATCTGTGAATCCGCTAGGCACGTTTTCAGTCCCTTCCGCTTAACATGAGCCCTACTGTCCACACAAGCTGTCCTCATGACGTCTGGGAAACCAAGTATGACGTCTGTGATCGCTGGCAACAGGTGCAAAGGCTCCACGGCGGTGACCATGCCGTGCGTAGGTTCGGGTGCGGTAGCTGTCCTCAGCGGCGTCTCCCGATCGGTGGGGTTCACCCAATGGTGAGGCAGGAGCCGTGCCACGGGCTCGCTTTGATGTTAGCGACGTGGCGATTACCCCGTTCATGACCGCGCGTGTAAACGTCCTACTCCACTTCCTTGACGGTGAATCGTGAACCACAGCACAATAAAACCGAGGTCCAGGCCAGACAAGAAACAATCCTTGACAACGTCCTCCTCAGCTTTAACACGGTGGCTGATGGCAATGAAATCCTCAACGTAATCCTCAAGCTGGCATCTGCGCTAAAATAACGAACACAGACGGGATGGGGAAACCGGCGAATAATCTTGCCTGCGAGGCAAAGAAAAGTCTCTGAACTCATGTCCATTAACATCGTCGCTGAATCCTTCGTGACAGTTAGTTCTGTAACGATATGGAGGCGAGAAGGCGTTAGGATTTATTTGCAACATTTAATGGAGGGTCGAGGAACAAACAGACTGGGTCAATCACCAGCAAACAGAGCAAACGTAGGCAAAGACAAGCGGGAGGTCATGAAGGCAATGGGTCGGCAACAAGTAATCCAAAAACAAAGAAGCAAACAAAAACAGTGAACGCAAAGGGAACTCAGGAACAGGAATATCACGTTACATACAATCTACGAACCATGAATCCACAAAGAAATCCGGGGCATTTATACACATGAAACTGGGTGGAGACAACAATGAAACACCATGACAACAAAGGAGCAGGGTGGAGACATGAGTTCATGGGAATGAGTCTGGGTATGAAAACAGAGGTAAACACACACACAGTTCGCTGGGCGCTGGAGTGCCATCCAGTGGCCTGAGCTGGCACATCCAGCTGATCATGACAATAATGTTAAAATATTTACTAATTATATTATAATACTAAATATTTATATTTTAAACAAATGCTGTTCTTTTGAATCTTCTGTTCATCAAAGAATCCTTTAAAAGGTCTCCACAAAATATTACAGTATTGTTGAGCTGCATGAAATACGCTAATGATGGACTAATGATGCTGAAAATTAAGCTTTGCATCATAGAAATTAATTCAAATTTATAATATATATTTAAAATGCAATTTTAAATTGTAATAATTGTAATTGTTTGTATTGCATTTTTGATCAAATAAATGCATCTTTGGTGAGCCTTCTTCTAAAAACACTGAAAAAAACTAACCAATTCTACATTTTTAAATGGTTGGGTAAACAACATATTTTGAAGAATCTTTATGCAGATCTTTTTATTGTTTCCTGTTACTTGTGCAATGGATTTGTCAGGATGGAAATCAGAATTATCATTACTAGTTTGAATTATTATACACTAGGAAACAAGTTTGTCTACAACACTTAAATCCAGGTCATGACATCTCATCTAACACTTGATGGATATCAAAGTGCAATGGTTATGTCATTAATTGTTACATAGTCCATTCGTTCTATTACTGTTTAGAAGATAATACAGGTCATTAGACCAAGATATCAAATGTGAAAGCAATTAAACTCGGCAGAATTTCATTCAAAACTGCAACAAATTGTATTGCTGCATAATAAGAAAAAAGAGTCGTTGCATTCAGCAGGCTTTATTTTCTTCATCATTTATTATTTATACTTTCTGAGGTGTTTTGGTTTACTAAATTATAATGAAATCAGGTAAAAACTACGCATTCACAAAATCACATTTTGCTATATAATTAAAACAACAAAACAACATTACATTTCAATAAAAAAATGAATTTTAGTGAACAAAGTTGTGAGTAAAATTTTAAGATCTTATGCTTCTTAAAGTCTTTGCCGTTCCATCAGAACTCCAGGAGTTCTGTTTTTCATCTTATTATTATCATCATATGTTTGAATCGCACTCCATTCACAGAACATTCTGGAACAAGATACTTTTTACTAGAACATTCAGGATTGAGTCAAAGTGTTCTTCCAGAAATGTTACATTCATTTGGTATGATCTGGTATTTAATAACGTCCTCAAAATATTAGCATAAAACCATTATTTATACACTGTTCTTGAACCATTTTTCTTGAAATAGGTAACACTTTATAATGACATTCAAATCAATAAAAAAACATAAAACTGATCAGATCATTAGTTAACATAACAGTGTCATGACATTTGTAAGCATTTTGTGGGTATATAGTAAGCTTATTAGTAAACATTAACAATTATTTCACATTATTTCATGTTTTTAGCTATTAATATATATTAACTAATGATGGGTTAAGCATTAACTTAAAGTGTTACCCTGAAATGTTTGAGTTGGATGTTTGTTGACTAAATACTTGTTTTATAGTGTTCATTAAACATTCAAAAGTAATGTTCCCATAATGTTTGCAAAACTACAGAACTACATTATTATTATTTTTTTTTTTGTTGTTGTTTTTTTTTGTAATGTTCACAATTTTTTAAATTCAACATGCTGGACATTCTGAAATAATATTTTAGAAATATTCAATTAACTTAAGAGATTACACAAAGGATATACCACTGTATTTTACTGCCAATATGATTCAACATGTTATTGAAATGCAAGTCTGACAAACAGTTTTTAAAAAATTCCGGTCTTTCCACATTCAAGTAGAAAGCAGCTTACATGACTGTATTCAAGGTGTTACCAAAGATCCGATTTAAAAAAAAGGATTTCACGGTAAGGATACCGCTTTTGAGAAAGGCCAACATTGAGCCACTCCTGTAGAAGCAAGTAGAATTCAGTCATTTTTATCCAAAACAACTTACAGATCACTAATTACAGTCCCTAAGAGCCTTTCTCTGGTTAAGGACACTTTGCCAAAAGCTCAAATATCGCTACATTTGGAATACAAACCTGTGACCTTTCAGTAACTATTCTTTGTAACAGAACATGAAGTTCTCTGGAGTTGAGAGAACAAATCAAACAAAATCTAAGGTCATAGAAATATTAAGTTAAATAAAAAATGACAAAGTGAATCTGTTCGCCCAACACTGATTACATTCATGCGCATAAGCAATTAATGACAGAATGTTCATTTTGGGGTGAACTATGCCATTAATTCTTCATAGCATAGACACAGCAAGGTCCAGAGATTTTGGTCCTTACTGACAGGATAACATTTGCCAGCAGATTTTTTTGCCTGGAATCTTCAGCTCCACCACATCCCAAAAGCTCAGCTGGATTTAGGTCTGGTGGCTGTGGAAGCCATTCGAATATAGTGAATGCATGGTCGTGTTCAAGAAACCAGTTTAAAAATGCTTGGAATTTTGTGACATGGTGCATTATCCTGAAGAAGTAGTTTTGCATGTTTACTGGGTGACCAAGTAAAGTGTAGTTTTGAAGTGCTCTGTATTAAGTTCTGATGCATTACCATAGTAAAGATGAAACAAACTTTGTGAATGAAACGACATTATCAAATCCACAAGATTAGACTTGTCACTCCTAGTGTTGAATAACAGGGTTTGCCTCATATAACATAACTGAAGAAAAAACTTCCCTCTGTGTTATGTAATGCTCATTCACGGGGTGATTGATAAGAAAAACAACCTGGACATAACAACTGTTATCACGGAAACGTCTGTATATACAGTTCAAGTGTGCGATTATATCAGTGTTTGTTGCTCGTTTCTGATGCAATACTTGGCTGGATTGAGAGGTGTGGTATTAAGCAGTGCTATTGTGCTGGAGATTTGTGTCTATAAACTGCTGTCTCATCCTGACAGAGTAAGGACACACACACAGTCTGATATGAAAACCTGTCTTTTCATGCGGCATTTTGAATACAAAAAAAAAATTAATTTAGGATTGCATTGGACTCTGAATCGCTGCTGAATTATGCCACAACAGATTTTCAAACTAAAATGTGTGTCGTGCCTGTGCTCCGTGCCTCCGTCAGTCTTTATTTGCAGACTGATTCATCAGAGGTGTTAATACTGACAGGAATAACGCGAAAAGAAGGCTGGACTGCTGAGGGTAAATCTGTTATGATACAGAAAAATGATTTGAGTCTAATTCTCGGATCTCAGAGTGTCAAGAATATTTATGGACCACAATTCATCCTAAAAACAAAATAAAGCCTAGTGGAATGTGACAAATATCACACATTGCTGCAATGATAACATATTATTATTCAAAATTGCAATATACAGTTTATCATGGTAGTTATGAATCAAATTCTGCAGGCTTTAATTGCTTCCATATTTTATCCCTAGGTGATAGTTTCAGTCTAATGACCTGATCTTCTAAACAGTAATAGAGTGAATGGACGATGTAACAATTAATGGCATAACCATTGCACTTTGGTATCCATCAAGTGTCAGATGAGGAACGTGCATAATGTGTCGTGACCTGCCTTTAAGTGTTGTAGCCAAACTTGTTTCTTGGATTCTTTTAACAAAATGTTAATGGCAACTTGATAAATGTGCTTTTATATCATTTCTGAATGTTTGAATGAAGGTACAAAAGGTAAGGAAACTGATGACATGACACAAAGCTAATTTTCAGAGATAGCTTCAGTTTAGATCAATATCGGTGCTTTAGCCAACTGCAACTTTGCTTCAGTTCTGTGCCGGTTTTCAGCGCTGAGACATTATAGGCAGTAATTGACAGCAGTCTTTCTCCTCTTGGCCATTTCGATAAAAGAGACAACGCATAAGTAAGAAGCAGATGCACAATTTACCTTTCTTCAAATCACATCAGGACAGCTGATAAAGAGCTAAAGCTGTAGGGCATCCATTTTAACTCTAGTAATTGCATTCTGGTTTCCCTCTGAAGCCAACATTCTGGTTAATCGTCTTTTTAAATGTTCATTGTTATCACCACAAGTTGCATAAGCTGTGTGTTCACATGGATTTTATATCCATGTACAATGACGTTTACATGACACATGAAGTAATAAAATATACTGGGATTTTATCATGGTGCCTTCTGGTATTTTCTGTTTTTGTAGACCTAACCTATTAGTCCATTATCATTGATGTGTAAAATTGTTGCTAGTCATTGTTCATGGTGTTTGTTATCACCACTGGTTGCACAAGAGTGTGTCACATGGATTTCATATCCATATGCCATGTTGTTTACATGATACGTCAATGTTCTTCAAAGAATAAGATTACCATGGTACCAAATGTCCAAAACATAGTAATTTAACTACACAATTTGTTAATGCTCGTAGTCTGTAGCCTGATAAACTAGATTCAAATAACATACCATAGTATATGTCCGAAAAGAAGGTAATCGGACAAAATATATTATTAAAGAAGTAAAAATCTGTATATTATAAGTGTTTGTGAAACCATAAGAAGAAGTGGTTTACATGGGCTAACGTTACCATAAAAAAGCTAACATTACATAACTTAATGTAATGTAATGTAGGGGGGGGGGGGGTATTTTAAGGTATTTTGTACATTATATTAATGATGTTTTTAAGAGTTTATAAAACAGCACGTTGCGCAAGTTCATGGACTTCGCAGAAGATGCAATCCCATGCAAGTTTACGTCATCACGGCACACATTGTCAAACCCCCCTCCTCGCGACATGGTATAGTCCTGTCAACTGAAAGGACGAATGAGTGCGGGCCCCTCATGACGCGAGGCGGGCCGCTCCATAAATACTCTCACGTTTCTCGGAGGGGTGACACTTTTCCTGCGTTTACCAAACGGGTATGCTGAAGTACCTCAAAAGAGAAACTAAAAAAATGATGAACGGAGAGATTAAAGGTTACCACAACTCTCTTATTGAGGAGGACTGCTTCTTGTTTACATCGGAGTCCGTTGGAGAGGGACATCCAGGTAAAATGTCCAAACAAACTTTGGGCGACTTTACAGTTGGCTTTTCAACTTCACTATTATATAACGACACCTGTTCTGTACATTCGCATTACTATTCTTTTTAGCTTTTAATTTTAACCATATTTTACTAAAATAACTTCGTACTTGCTTTTGTTTGTAAACATTTAAATGAATACAACTCAGTGCTAAGATTAAACGAACGTTGCGTCGCTATGTAACTAATGCGCTGTACATCTGAAAACTGTTGTTCTTGGTTGCTATGGCTGTGTGTCAAAAACTAGTGAGCGGCCATCCTAGACAGCGTTTTGAGCACAGCAGTCGGCCTTCAGTCTATCTCTAACACAGGCATGCACACTCATCCCAGCTGACACCGTAAACATCTCTCATGCCCTTAAAGATAGTCTAGTTAGGTAGATCATAACGTTTTAAGACGCTGCCTCGCGCTACACGTGGGGTCAAACATGCGTTTTTCTAAACGCAGACCCCGCCCACCGTCAAAATCACGCTGCATTTGCCGCCACAAGACTAGAAGCTCAACCCCCGGTCCTCCTCCAAAAACGCTAACATTATTATAGTTTAATATTTTATAATGTTCAGACACTTTATATTTCAGTAATTTTAGTTTTAGCTAAATAGTTCGAAGCTATAAGTTCGTTGCAATTTAGGCTTTATTTTATGGACATTTTGTATTATATATTTTTTGTTTCAGTTCGGTAACTGCCAGTTAACTAGTTAAAAATGTATAATAATAACAAAATAAATAAATAAAACAAGCCAGGCCTTCTGAATTAAAGAGAAAACTTCACTTCACTTCAGAACAATTCTATCTTAAAATACAGAATGTAAACTTATTGTTAGAGCACAATTGATAAATACATTTGCATGAATAAATAAATGAATGCATGGCTTGTTATACAAAAAAAAAAAAAAGTTGTAGTTTATTCTTCAAATACTGTTCCTTTAAATGTGAACCACGGATAAAATACTACTTTTATAATGTAGTTTAATGTAGTTTTTAACTTTGTATTTTTTTTATTGTGCTGTGCTTTTGTTGTTCTTTTTTTATTTCACAAACAACACAATATATGGGCTGGTCTTTATTGCAAGTTTGCAGAGGTTTCTTTTTTTTTTCCTTCCTTAAATATGTGGATCTTTTCCTATTTATTGTTTGTATGAGCTTAGTGTATTTGGCATTAGTTAATTCTCAAGCACAACTGATGGATAACAGGCAAAAGCAGTGTGGAAATCTATATGCAATAATAATGAAAGTTTCTATATTTTCTTTGTACAGATAAGATATGTGACCAGATAAGTGATGCCGTGTTGGACGCTCACCTGAAGCAAGACCCAGATGCAAAAGTGGCTTGCGGTATGTTGACTTTGATTTCTTCAGATTTTCAGAATCAGTGATGCATTAATCACTTTTGCATGTGTGCTTTTCCAAAATCGTAACTAGGAATGTTTCATGGTCTCTTTTTGGTCTTTTTTTTTTTTTAGAAACTGTAGCCAAGACAGGAATGATTTTGCTGGCTGGAGAGGTGACGTCTCGTGCTGTTGTCGATTATCAAAAGGTGGTCCGTGACACCATTAAACACATTGGCTATGACGACTCATCCAAGGGTTGGTTTGAGAATACATTTTATTATACATACTGCAGCATTTACCATTCAAGTCGGATTTTGAAAGAGTGCTCACCAAGGCAGCATGTATTCACAAATAGAGTTAAAAACAGTAATATTATGCATTATCATTAAAATTTTAATTAAAAAAAAAAAGTCTATTTGAATATATTTATAATATTTGTGTGATGATAAAGATATGAATTTTCAATATGCTGTTTTGCTGATCAAGTGACATTACTGATTATTACTTATTATTAATGTTAAAAACAGTGCTGCTTCAAAAAAACAGCATTTATTTGAAATCTTTTATTAAAAATATTTTGTAACATTATAAATGTCTTGATCATTTTAACACATTGCACCTGTGTTGAATAAAAGTGTAAAGAAAATTGTTAACTACCCCAAACTTTTGAATAGTAATGCAACTACTACTACTACTACTATATATTATTACTATTTTACTACTAAAAAACAACTGAACTAAATACTGCAATTGAAATTGGTGCAGCTGCATGGCCCATAAACTCTTCCAAATTCTCTCTCTTGTACCCATAGGCTTTGATTATAAAACCTGTAATGTCCTGGTGGCTCTGGAGCAGCAGTCTCCAGACATCGCCCAGGGTGTTCATTTGGACCGCAATGAAGAGGATGTTGGGGCTGGCGACCAGGTAAGTCGGTGCAGCCCTGCAAATGTAACTGCAACTCTTTTAATAACATGTCAGTGTTAATATTTTCTGCTCTGTGCTTTATTCAGGGTCTAATGTTTGGCTATGCCACTGATGAGACAGAGGAATGCATGCCACTCACTATCGTGCTGGCACACAAACTTAATGCCAAGATGGCTGAACTGCGGCGTAATGGCACCCTGCCCTGGCTCCGGCCAGACTCCAAGACTCAGGTCTGCCGAACTGCATTTCGAAACACAAAGATGTACTTGTGTAGACTGCGTTTCCTGACAGTGCTACATGACACTTTGAAAACAGGTTACTGTGCAGTACAGACAGCAGCGTGGCGCCATGCTGCCGGTTCGCGTCCACACCATTGTCATCTCTGTGCAGCACGATGAAGACATCTGCCTTGATGAGATGCGTGATGCTCTTAAAGATAAAATCATTAAATCTGTGGTGCCTTCTGTTTATCTGGACGACGACACCATTTATCACTTGCAGCCCAGTGGTCGCTTTGTCATCGGAGGGCCTCAGGTAGAGTACTGTGCTACTACATTTACTTTAAAAAAACGATTTACTTTGAAGCAATTTGAGTAACACTTTACATTACGTGTTAATTAACTTGTTGGCCAAAGCCTTGTATTTCAACTTCCGGGTAAAATAGGTAAAATAATATGCATCAATGCATGATTAATTACTGCATTATTTGTAAATGTAAATGACTACAAATACTAAATGATGAGTTAATAATGATTTGCATCAACAAGTAAAGTCACAACATAATGATATATTCACAAAACATCAGCTAATAATTAATGATCATCACTGTTTATCAAAGTGCTTAAGTGTTCAATAATCTGCAAAAAATAAATGGATTCTATAAACAATAATGGTTCTTAACAAGTTCATTAACACTATTAGTTACTAAAATAAGTTATTAAGCAATTAATCCACAATGAGATATTTAATTGATAACAAAGAACTAATATACTAACCAGACAGACTCATTGCTAATGTGGCAATCATTAATATTTAGATAATCATAAGTTATACATTAATTCAGTATTATCAGTGCATTAGTTAAGCATGATGCTTATTAGTGTACACGTATTGTAAAGTGTTACCGCAACTTGTACTCCGAAATCGTTAGTATATTTCACAAATAATTAAAAGAAATTGCAAGCGAGGTCATTGGACACTTGAGTGCAAAGTTTTCATCTGAAAACATGACAAATACGAAAAAATGCATACAGAATTATGCTGAAACTTTTTTTATAATGCAGTCATGACAAAGCATCCTCATTGTTCTCACTTTTTGTTTTTTTGTTTTTATTTGACCAGAGAACCCTGATAATTAACACAAACAGCTTTTTCTACTCACGCAGGGGGACGCCGGCCTGACTGGTCGTAAGATTATTGTCGATACCTATGGAGGCTGGGGAGCCCATGGAGGAGGAGCTTTCTCTGGAAAGGACTACACCAAAGTTGACCGCTCTGCGGCGTACGCTGCCCGCTGGGTTGCCAAATCTCTAGTGAAGGCTAAACTGTGCAAGCGTGTTCTTGTGCAGGTATGTCGACCAGATATTTCGCATTTTGCTCAAAGTGAATTGTATGAATTTGTAGTTCACTTTCACATGTATATAACGGTGTTCACAATGATACAGGTTTCTTATGCTATCGGAGTGGCCCATCCTCTTTCCATTTCCATCTTCCACTATGGCACATCCCAGAAGAGTGAGCAGGAGCTGCTTAAAATCGTCAAGAAAAACTTTGACCTTCGTCCAGGAGTCATTGTGAGGTAACGGCTGCTCTTTTAACCCGTTAGCCTGTGATCGAAAGCTTTCATTTATTCCTTCATCTGGAGTGAATCATTCATGTTTCTTCCGCTTCTGCCTTTGCTTCCTGTCTTTGCATCCCCTGATTCAATCAGAAAGCTGATAGTAGTTCTAGAAAACTCATTCAACTTTTTCCAAGTAATTATTTAGGATTTAGGACAGCACAAAAAGAGTAGATGACAAAATAAGAGCAAGAAAAAATATATAGGCAAGAGAACAAACATATAGTAAACTACAGTACTGTTTAAAAGTCCAGGTCTATTTGTTTCTAATGATTATATACGAAATTTCATCTGCTCAATAAGACTATTTGATCACAAACAAAGCAGTAGTATTGTGAAATATTGTTATAGTTAAAAAGTAATTGTATTCTATTTTGATATTGCAGCTTATTAATGCAATTTATTCCTGAGATCATTACTCCAAGTTTCAGTGATCCTTCAGAAATCATTCAAAAATGTTGATTTTCTTTATAATCAATGTTTAAACAGTTAAAATAAATAAAGTTCAAAAGAACATAATCTTTTGTAACATTACAAATGACTATTGCTATTATGAATGTCACTGATCTCAAACTTTCCTCAAGTATTAAGCATTCAAAAACTGAAATATAATACTAGATTACTAAATTACTAGAATTTTCATAGTTTTACCAAATACATAGTTGTATGTAATTATACACAGGACTCCACATTGAACTGTACACTTTACACACCTGACACACGTGATTTTAAACACCCTTAACAGATTATTACTCCGTCACACATGAGCTTCCACTCTGCTTAGGATGTTGCCTTAGAAGGTAGCCATCATTGAGCCATCATGTTTCCTATCTGGATTTAAAGTGAACCGGTTAGCTAGTGTGTGCTATCTGTCAGACTTGCTCTCTAATTTCCTGCTGCAGCTTTCTTATTCAGGCCAACTAGTGAGTGTGATGGTAAGTGATGGCTTCATCTTTACTCTGGCTGGCTGGGTGTTCAACTGTGCACTTGAAGAACCATCTACATGATAAATTCATGCAGTTGTATTTTGACCAGTCAATAATCCACGGCCGATGTGTTTTAGGGAGCTGGAGCTGAGGAAGCCAATCTATCAAAAGACTGCTGCTTACGGCCACTTTGGTCGTGAATCCTTCCCTTGGGAAGTGCCCAAAAAGCTGCACTACTAAAGCGTTTGTCAAGATTTTTCCTCTTTAGGCCTGTTGGTGTATTCTACAGAGAAGCCCACATGGCTTACAGGGAGAAGTCTGGTTTTTCTGGTACAAGTCCTGCTGGTCCATCTTATTTAAATCTTTTTTTCTCTTTCATTTTACCATTGTGTGGCATCACATGTTTCATTTTTAGTCTTTTTAAATTTCACAGGTGATTTTATGATTCATCAGCATAAGGATAAAGAACGTATACTACACAGATTTAACAAATTAATTTCAGTTTTAGTAGCTGTAAACTGGTTGGCCAGTGTTAATAACAAATAAATTTTACTAAGCTCTTCACCACTGTATCATAAGCATTCCCAAATGTTTTAAATGTGTGTATTTATTTGTGCACGTGTATTGAAAACTGGAGTTGAACTCTTATGCTGTATGTTGCTGTAACTTCTCTCTAGCTCTCTGTGGTTCCCGAGTGTCATACAGAAAAACTTTGGGCACCACAAGGAAAGTGGCTGCTGCAGTGCCATTTATTTTGGCCAGCATTATGCATTATTAGATGCCTATTGTCTTTCTTCCTTCACAGTCTTTCCTTAAAAAGAGGGATAGCAATTTTGGCTGGTGTTGTACAGAGAAACTAGCCTGGTTTACATACCTTCTCTCTTTCTATGTCTCCCTCTTCCTGCGTCTTTACCTTCCTCCAGTTTTTATTTATTTTTAACAATAAAAGGTTTTCTATTATGGTATGATGTGTCATTGTCATTGTTCTCTCTCTATTTGCTAAATGTGTACGTGTAGGTATAATTATAACAGACCATGGTCTTTTTAGCTTTAGGAATTAGGTTTAAATTATATATAATAAAACATTTATTTATTATTATAATATTTACTAATTCCAGATAAGACACATTATGTATATGTTTGGTGTAGGACAACCATAAATTATAATAATGCTGTTATTTTACACACATTATCCATTATGGTTATGACCTCAAGCATATTCTGCAGAACTTTGAATGTGTCTGACCATGTCATAAATGTGCTAATTTACTTTTCTTTAATTGATGAAAGAAGTGTTTGAAATACATTCTTTAATATTTTTATTTTAGTAACCAATGGCTTCCAAGTCATTTTATACCTGCAATGACAAGCTATTTTCACATTTGATCTATAAAACGTCTATTTTCATGCTAGAATTATTTAGCTACCACTACCTGCTTCATTAGGAATTATTGCTTATTTTTTTACCCTTTTAAATGGTGCCAGCACTTATTAAATATAAGTTCTTGTTTAACAGTTTCTGCTACTCATTAAAGGGTTAGTGCAACCAAAAATGAAAATTAATAAAACATTAAATGTGTGAAATGTAGATATTTATCTTACAAAAATGCATATTCACTACAGGGGGCCTTTATTTATGCTCTGAAACCATGTGAGGCACATGTTATTGCATTTTATTGTTCTGATTTGCTTGAAGGTGAATAAAAAACAGACTAATTTTCTTTTTTAGGTGAACTAACCCTTTCATTTTTTGGTTTTTACAAAATCTCAATCCCCATAAACAGCCATTGTAAAGCTGGGAAGAGCCATAACATTTTTTAAATAGATGTTATAATAAGTACATACTCTATGGAACAGGACTGTATAAAAGTGGTACAGTAACACTTTAGAATAGGGAATGCTTTTTCATTATTAACTACGACTTTTAGGTAATGTAATAAGCAACTAGTTAAGAGACCTTAAAATGAAGTGTTACCAAAAAGTTTTATATTTATATTAAGCTTCTTTTTTGTTTTTCAGTTTGCCGTTCAACAGAGTACGGCAAGGATGACATACTTTTGGGAACAGACCTTATTTACTGCAGTTTTTCAAAAGTCAATGGAATATTTTCTTTGTGTTTTGTTGTGGGAATCAGGGTAAAGATAGCTTCTGGGTTGGCCTATAAAAATAAATAATTACTGCAGCGTTTCTATTAGTTTTTTTGTTTTTCAAGATGGGACTTTCTTTATTAGAGAGGCCATATTGCATGTTGCAGTTTCTCTCAGTTAGCCTATAGTAATAATTATTGCTTCCAAACTCATTTTTGTTTTCGTTCTGGCCCCCAAATCCCCTTGTATACAGCAATTCACAACCAACTTTCCAGTTTATCTTAGTAGTCATGACTTGATATAGGGTTCACCTTTATGAGCAGGAGCGGTCAGCTGTGATCTGTGCTGTCTCAGCACATGAAGTTTACTCTGCTGACACCATCATCTGTCCCTGCTCCAGCTGAATGATGTAGACTACAGTAGATACAGTGTTTCACTATCATTAAAAGACAACACCTTTTTAGTGTACAGCATGGGTGTCAAATGGAGCCCTGCAGAGTTTAGTTCCAAACCTGCTCCAACACACATACTATGCCATTTTCAATTAAGCCTGAAGGACTTGATGAGCTTGACTAGCCATAAATAATATGAGTTTCTATACCTTTTATAGATGATATTATGATAGGTTGTTTTTTTTTTTTCAAATTTGGTGTAATAGCAATTCATGTTTTATTTTAATTTTTTTGTATTTGCTTTGATATATGTTTATATATCTTTTCACTTGATAATTTAATATTTGCTTTAAGTGCTCATTAGTAAATGAATAGTTGGACAAGCACATTAGTGCTTCAGACGGTTGCATGCAGAATCATATTCACATGTTGCTCTTCAGAAACACAGCTCTACAGTTCTACCAGAGAGCAACCATGAATAGCATGTGTGCTCAACTTACGTCTAGTGTGCTTGTTTTCCAAATTGAAATATTAATCACGGACATGCCCCACTGCTAAGGAAACACCCTAGTGTGTATCAGTTGCTTATATTTATATCTTGCCTCATATGAGTGGCTTGTACAGTACTGATATGTGCTGACTGATGTGAAGTAATGTCTTGTATCTTTTACTGAAAGTAAGTGTCAACTAAATTAAAGGTTAGATCATAAACTCTCAGGCAGACCCACTTAAAAATATAAAATACAATAAATGACTGTATTATTTTTTCCATGTGGGGTGCTAAGTAATGAATTGGTTTAACAAAACAAATACAGCTAGTCACAGAAAACTACAAATTTTTTTAGATCCACCTTTCGTGGAGTGTTATCACTTATTCCACAAAGAACTTTGAACGTAGTGAGTGGAAATACTTTCTGACCTTCACAACCATCAGCTCCATTTGGAGGTTTCACATACCGACCCGTATTGCATCATCCACAGTTATCTGACAGCATGAAGCCATGTGACAAAATAGGAGCAAAAATACTCAACAGCGTTTGATCCGAATGAAATTTCCATTGGAAATGCACAAAGCAAATAATCCAACCCAATAGGAAAAAAACTAAACATTATAACACTTGAACAAGACTTCACAATCAGAATCCAAAAATACCATATGCACATGCAGTGCTTTGATGCATGTATTTACCAGAGCAAGATCTGCGATGCTAACATACATGTAGAGTTTATTTCTTACTATGCATTTACATTATATATTGAAACATTTAAATATTTCATAAATATTTGCTAATCTCAAAATTAGTGTTGGGCAACAATCACGATTCATTTTGTTAATATGATATATGTGATAACTATAAGGACACACATACAGTACATATTTTGAAAATATTTATGTATAT
>JAUCMU010000097.1:23289458-23334972 GCA_032275025.1 Enteromius treurensis | reverse complement strand
AATATATATATATATATATACATATATATATATATATATATATATATATATATATATATATGTGTGTGTGTGTGTATTTTTATCCACAACATAATATACTTTTTCCTCCTTTACATTTCATTAAAAAATATTGTTCCTTATTACAAATGAAAGAAAATAGACACCCAATCCCAGATAATGATAATGATAATAATGCCCAATTCATGAACAAACTGATTCTTTTCAATGAATCCACTGAACAGTTTTTTTAAAAAAAGCACCATGAATGATTTTGGAAAATTTATTTGATTGCAGCTGTTGATTATATAAATCAATAACATTCTTTATAAACTGTTAACATATTTTGTCCCATGTTATGTCTATTTTTGTATTGTCACCACATATTTTTTCTTCATTTTTAAAATAGTATATGGTATATTGTATTTTCACCTGTGAATTATCAATAATGTCAATGTCATATATTGAAGTTTAATATTTTATAACTATTTATATTTATATAACTAATAACTAATTTGCAATTTATTTATATGCATATTCTTACCCTAATCTACCTAAATTAAATAATTTTGCACTTTTACTAAAGTTCAATTAAAAAGGAGAACATTTGTTAAAGAGGAAATGTTTTACACAAGTACTTGATTTATACACTTTGTCCAGCACTTAAATGATCTAAACTGGCCTTGACATGAAAAAAAATCTTTTGTACATCCAATATACAGTATGATTATATTTTTATGCTATTTTTAACTAAACATAAAATTAACTTATTTAAAAAAGCATGACGCCTTTAAAAGTGTGTACTTCAAGAGGTCAGCAAAAAGGAAAGGAATATCTTAGATATTGCATAAAACCACCTTAATTTATAAAACAGACATAAAAAAGCATAAGAATGTGTATGAGAAATGCAGGAATGCAACATGTGTCAATGGTTAGACTAATGTCAAATATAGAGCTTGTAACATCCAGAATTTAGTACTATATGTCGGCTTTAATATTAATCCTAATATTCTATAAGAATAATCTCATATTTTCCTCACACAGAAGCAACTACATATGTTCACTGTACTACTGTTGTTCTTACAGGCTTGTTTGCAGAAGTGCACTCAAACGAGGTCAAATGAAACTCAAACCAACTGCCCAAGTATCACTGTAATCCCCAAGATTACAACTCTCTGCTATTTCTCTTTTATGGCACTGTCTTTAAGAAGTATCCCAGATCAAATATCAACAACAATCCTCTATACCTTCAGTATAACTCTGCGGCGCACAACTCGAGTGGTGACATTTTCCTCTTCATCAGCCACACCTTCATTCTCACCCAACTCATGATCCAGCTGAGTGTGAATGTAGGCCAGCACCGATCGAACAGAGCTGCTGGCGATATGCAAGACGTTTTGGCAGCTGATGACCATAAAGGCCAGCAGCACGAAGCTGAACAGTAGCTCAGTCACCAGTGCCCACATAGTGTAGCGTTCGCTCTCTCACAAGCACTCAGAAACACGCTCCAACAGCGAGGTGAGGTCCAGAGATTTGGGGAAGGATGTTATCTTCCCCTAGTTTCCGTCTTCCACTCTATCCGCAGCTTTCATTTAAAGAAAGCAGGCAATCTTTAATCTGAGCCTATTCCTTCTTCTGTCATTTCCACATTCAGCTGTGTTGAGAATGTGGTTGGCTGTAGCTTCCTTTTTTGACCACACACTCTCTCTCTCTTTCTCTCTCTCTCTCTCTCTCTCTCGCCCTCTTTCTCTCTCTCAACCTTCCAAAAACATCTCCCTTCTGTCTAGTGTCTGATTGCACATGTGATCTGTATGCTTTAAATACCCACAATGTGAGGACAACTCTTGTTGTGGCACTAAGTTGGTGTGTGAACTAACAGCTGCTAACATTTCAACAGCATTTTCACACCAGGTGCCTCCTTTGGTTTACATGTACCATTGCATGGTTAAACTAAGCAGACATTTGCATCAACTATAGACACAACAGAACCTTTCATCAGTTCATGTTAATTTACTTGAATGATTTACTTGAAAACTTGTTTTCTCAGATGTGCACTACTGTTCAAATGTTTGGAGACAGTAAGATTTTTTAATATTTTTGAAAGATGTTAGATGTATATATATATATATATATATATATATATATGTAGGCTATATATGATTGAAAATAATGCAAAAACAGCAATATTTTTGAAAACAGTTGTGTTGCTTCATATTTTTTTTGGAAACTGCGATCCATCTTGCCTTTGGATCACAGTTAAGTTATTTTGCTTGATCACAGTTTTCACAGTTCAAAAAAAGCACATTGTGTGTCTTTGAGAAACCATTGTAGTTTATGACCTTACTGTCCATGCTTTCCAAATCCATATATATAAAATTCCTCCCCCCACTAGCCAGTGCAGCAGAAGCAGCCCCTTTGGATGACAGAAGGAGACAAGATCTATTTTTAGAAACCAATGGGTTGTGTCCTTCTAGGGGCCGGCTGTACTGTATGTGTGTGTGTGTGTGTGTGTGTGTATATATAAGTACACCTGGTATTCCCTATGTTTTGACTTTGTGTGTCCCCACAAGGAAACACCAAGCCTATAAATCATACAGAACAAAGTTTTTTGAAAATCTAAAATTGGGAAAAAAAATTGTGTGAGGGGTAGGTTTAAGGGCATGGGTCAGGTTAAGGACATACAGTCTTCACAGTGTGAAAGCCATTGTGTCTGAGCAATGCCCCCATAAAACATGGAAACCCGTGTGTGTGTGTGTGCATTGCACCACAAGCAAGTACAAACAATTGTGCATACTTGTGTTTCTATCAGCCTTAGTGAAATAAATATTTTTCATAGCTAATTATCCATGTCCACTAATTATAATACAGTCACTTGTAATACGTACTGTCACAGATAGCACCTAGGACTTGCTGTTGCTTGTTCCTAATGTTATTGTTTTAATTTGTCCCATTTCTTCTCCTAGCTCAAATATGCATAAATGCACATAGTTTTTCAAATCTAGTCACACAGTATTAAAATCACTGATGTAGGGTATTAAATATTCTCCTGAAGTACACTATGCAGTATTTTTAATAATAAAAAACAAATCAAAGCACACAAGCAAAGCCTTCACTAGAAAGGTCAAAGGTGTGAAACAGTATAATTCGAAAAGATGCAAACGTTACTACGTAACGTCACTGCAAATTACTACAAAATGCGTTGTTAACAACAAATTTGCAATAAAATCACATTTTGGGGAAGATACCAAATTCTATGGCTCTCCCACTGGAGAAAGCGTAACCATCAACTTGAATAACATCTACCTTGATAACCAGATAACCTTGAGGTAACTGAATTGTTGTCAGAGTTGTATGACAGTCAGTGTCATAGAATACCAAAGAAATTTAGAAGTGACATAACCCTGTCATACCTGTGGCAGAACAGTTATCTCATCCATCATATCATTGCAGGTTAAGGCAAAAACAAATAATAAAAATGACCATGATATGTGAACACACAAATGAATCTCAAATTCTTTCCCAACCCTCACCTGTCCTCTTAGACGCATGTCCTCCCAACCTCGTATGTTAGCTGCTCTGTGCGGGAAGCCTAGTCCTTTCTCAAAAGGTTGAGTTCCCTGATAATGCCCGTGGATGATCTCAGAATGCCCTATGTCCCGCACTGGTTCAATTAGGGCTTCTTGGGCTAGGCAAGACTGCTTAGAATCACAGTCCACCGTGGCTCGTACTGATGATATCATAGACTCCATTGCCTGTCTAGGAAGAGAGCACTGTAGAGATCCAACTCTGTTCTGGGTTTGTTCTGGGGCCGAGTGCCAACCAGGAGCCCCCTGATCCTGTAGATAAGATAGGAAGGACCCAGCACTTAACCTGAGAAACGAAACAGAAAATTAGAAAGAGGTAACCACAATGTCGTTTTCAGTAATTACTATAAATGGAAGTAACCTTACTCTGAACCACAGATAGTGAGTGAAAAGAAGTTATCAAATAAACGCAGGCCATGCCATTTTGTCACTCACATAAAGTCTCTATAAAAAAGGTTTGATTAGTGCAGTTGTCTTTCCTCTGTTGAAGTATTTCCTATTGCAGGGGTGTCCAATCCTGCTCATGGGGGGCCACTATCACAGTTTAGCTCCAAGATGCTCCAAAACACCTACCTGGAAGTGTCTAGTGATCCTGGAGATCTTGATAAACAGGTTTAGGTGTGTATAATTAGGGTTGAAGAAAAACTATGGTCATCAAAATCTGTTTCTGGAAGACCACTGACCTGCAGAGTTTAGGTTCAACTCTAACTAAACAGCTAATCAAGGTCTTCAGACTCACTAGAACAGTGGTTCTCAATCCTAGTTTTGGGAACACACTGCTCTGCACATTTTGCATGTCTCCATTATTTAACACTGATTTAGATAACCAGCTCATTAGGTGAAAGCTCCATGAAATCAGCTGTCAGTTAAAGGAAACATACAAAAATCTGCATAGGACTAGGACTTAAAAGCACTGCAGTAGTAATTTCCAGGCAAGAGTGTTGTGGCTGGTTGGAACTAAACATTGCAGGACAGTGGCCCTTCAGGAACAGGATTCGACAACCTTGTCCTATTGTAAAAATGTATCAGTGGGCTCATCCGTTTTCATTATATAGCCAAAAGCTTTTTGTTTAACAAAAAGCAGAACACTACACTTGATGGTTTGTACCTTAGACAAACACACTAAATGTCACTTACATTTTAAGTCACATAATTTGCAACCACATTAAATTTGGATACCTATCGATATTAGCCAACACTAGACGAGCCATAGAACTTCTTGCTATTGTTAGTCAGAAGCAATTGATATAGAAACAGAGTTTAGCCCCAGCCCCAATTAAACAAACCTGAACCAGCTCATCAAGTTCTTGCTGATCACTAGAAATCTCCAGCCAGGTGTGTTAGAACTAAATTATAGCATGAACGTTCCCTCCAGGAGCAGAATAAGACACTCCTGGTAAAGACCTAAAAACTTTCAAAGCTTTTTTTGTTTACTGAAAATCTTTTGGAAAGAGGTTTTGACGGTTTAACCTCTGGCATGGTCTTAACAATCCATTTAACAATCCATACGTCTATCCCTCACAGCCTAGTTTTCATTCCTGTCAAAAATTAAATATAACACTACCCTGACGTAAGACTATTTATAATTTAGGATTCTCATTCTAGAGGCCAAAACTTTTTATAGTTGGAGATCATTAGTCATTAATATTTTCGGTCCAATTTCCCAGAAGAGAAAGATGAAACTCTTTAACACTGTTTGTTTGAGCATCTTGACCAGCCCGACACAACAATTTTCATGGTGTGGAGAGAATTTAGAAAAGGTGGTAAAAGTGCAGTTTTTTGCAATTCCATTTAGTGACACTAGTAGTATGTGAATGACACATATGAGAATGACACATATGCTTAGCGAGCCTTTAAAAACATTTGCAAGATTCTTTAATATCAAGAGCTGAGAATGATTACCTGATGATACTTCCTGAAGAATGTATAGTAGAGTCCCTACTGGTCAACAAAACAATTAATAGTCTATTGGACAACTCACCTGTCATCACCAGGATCTGCCCGTCTTCTTAGCACAGGTGACTCACTCATTCGAGCATAAATTCGCTGTTGCCCTGAAATGAGAGATATGCTATCTTCTACGTTCATGCCGTCACCTCCTTCTTCTCCCAAACCTCTACTGGAATCGTCTTTAATGTTGTTGACCTCTTGACCTACAGCACCTTCTAACCTCTCCGACCCCTGACCTCTGTTCAGGGCATTGATGTTGACCCCTTCGCTCAGACACAGCATCCCGGCAGCACTGTAATCTGAATCCGCCCCAATGGATTGATCCTCAAGTAGCTCGATGGAACCACTTAACCCTCCCTGAGCAGCAAGCCCCACTGGTCCGTTTGCGCCGGGAGTCCCGCTTCTCGAGTGGCCTAGGCACCGGTTCAGTAGTGCCTCGGAGTCATCAGCATTGCTGCACTCCAGTGAGGAGTCCTCTATGGCCACAATGGAAGGACTATTGCCTGAGGGCCAAACCTGTACCTCAGACATCTCCATAAGTGTGTCCTCTTCAGTGGTAGCGATGGGTGCACACTCCATGCTTGACATTTCCTGCCAGTAGGGCTCATTGCCCAGTGGCGAAGGTAGACTGTACTGCATGGAGGCCGGTGAGACTAGTTCTTCCTGTACCTGCAGCCCGTAACCTGGAGCGACACAGAGAGAGGCACACTGATACAGGCCCCCCACTGCGCCCCCCCAATCAGCCCCCCAAAAAAGTGAACCCAGGAGGGATGTGCTCCAGACCAGGGGGTTAGGGAAGGGAGATTGGAGAGCAAGCTGCAAGATTGGAGAAGGCTAAAGCTGCTGTAAGCCATTTCTTGTCCTAAGTACCTGACAGATTTCACTGATATAGATGCCCTGGAATTGTCTATGGGCACTTGAGCGCATCTTGCACATGGTAGCCAATCAGAGAACTCTCTACCTCTCAAAAGAGAATCAGATTTTCTGCTAACAGCAAATGCAGTAGTGCAGCATCATACAACATTTGCAAGGCATATCTGAAGGAAGTAGGGAGGGTCGCTAGCATTGATTGCAGCAGCTTTGGCCCAGCAGCAAGAGCACAGGCAATTGTCGTAGCATCAAGTATGCAATTTTATAAGACTGTCGCTGCCCCACTTCTTGTCACAAGAGATAGGGGGTTAAAGAGAACCTTTCAACTGTCACCAACCAGGAAGTAAAAGACACCCCTTCAGAACTGTGGAGTTGGGGCAGAGCAACCTGTACATACATGCTTCATCTTCCATGCTCTCATTCTCTAAATCATGACATTTTAGCCTCTATCAGACTAAAGAGCATGCATGCAAGCAACCAGCAAAGATCAATAACTATTGTTCTCATGAAGAAGGGTAATGTCTAAACACACACAACTGTCAACAGTACTAAACACATACAGCTGAAATGAACTCATTACAATCAATGTAACTTTGATACAAGTCATATCTATGTAGTTTATAAGCTTTCTGCAGAAAAAAAAACGGTAGTAAAGTGTGAAAACACATTCTCTGAAACTCAAGTTCAGACATTCTTCCCCGCACACTGGAAATTACATAGACTCCAGCCTTAAAGAGGAGGTGTGTTTTTCCACTGCTTTATTTGTTTGCGCAAAAGTTGGGTGAACCAATGATAGAGGGCTAAGGAAGGACAATCTGGTTGCTTAATCAATGGCAGCTTGACCAATGGAAAAAGGCATGTTTATTTATTTATTTGTTTCATTTTGTGACAGTAATCACACAGAAATCACACACTTCTCCTTTAAATGACAACAAATTTGCGAACAAACAATAGCTATACATATATACCTGTAGATATGGATAGCAGTATAGAGATATTTTATAGACACCAATAAAAATCACTGTGGCATAAAATAAATAAATAAATAAATAAAAATAAACATGTAGTTGTCAATGAGTGTGTTTTCATGTTAAGCCAACAATGTAAGGTCATATGAATCTTGTCTGGTTTTATAAGCTCATTTTGATAGTTCTAAGTGCTCTTTTGTACGTGTAAACACACTCATTAAGAGCAATGTCAATAAACTTAAGCGACACTATATTCTAAAGAGAAAGATGTGTATTGTCAGAGAGAGAAAGTAATGTGTATTGTCCAAAATAACATTCTTACTCTGACATAAACAATGGACCTTATTGACTAGTCTGTTTCCTCTCCCCAGTTTATGACCTCCATACAGATAAGACCTCTCATACAGAGCACACTACACACGCCAAAGAGATATATTAACCACATGGCCCTGGAATGGGAGTTCAGAGGGTTGATACACTCCATCATGTGACCTCATGTCTGTGTAGTTTCTTTGAAAATCGCAAACGCTTTACAGTATGGTTCTCTTTGTTAACATTAGTTCACTAGTTAATATACATTAACAATTAAATCTATTAAAGCATTTAGAAATCTTAGATCATTTTTAATTTAAAAATACCTGTGCATGATTATTAACAAGAGTTGTAATGGACCTGAACAACTGTTACAAATGTACTCCTCGTTTTTTCCTTAATGTTAGTCAATGCATTAACTAATGTTATTTAATGCGACCTTATTTGTAGTTACCAAAATATAATTTAAGGTTAAATGGATATTAGTTGAAATATAATACTGCTACAATCCAAAATAAATACATAGCAATGTATAGTGATCAATGAGTGGTTAATTTGTGTAAACTATTTGTACGTTATTCAGCAACAGTATTATGAACAAAAGCCCTGAAAATGTAGTCTGTATACTATGTACAGGACAACATCCATTTGAGTACATATATTTCAGTACTACATTAGCTCTTGTGCATTTTCTGTGCATTAAATGCCTTTTATGACAGACAAAGAGTGGAAAAACAGACATAGACATAGACATACAAATTCACTCAAAAAACACAAAGAAGTAAGGCACAATCACAAGCTTGTGAGGACAATAAAGTAAAAAAACAATAGAAAAAAATTCTGATAGAAAAAAACAAGCCAATCCATAACATGTTATGTATAAAAAAACATAACATCCACTAACACAGAAAATGTGTAATTGTGAACAAATATTGAAAAGACTTTTCTGTATAAGTATTTAAAAAAAGAAAAAGAAAAAAAATTGAGGAGGAGTTTAACAGGATCCCTGAATTCACAGAGTAATAGACAGACAAGAAGAAAATGACAACACTGAATATAAATAAGGGATTGTACAGTGACCAAGAAGGTTAAAAAGAAAGTTAACAAAGAAGCAAACATATTTCTGTGCTCCTCAAGCAAAGAGCTTAACAACTATCAAAGACTGAATAGCACCAGCAAGGACTTCATGCAGCTGTGAACATGCCATGCAAGTTCCATTGTTGGACTTCATGCCAAAAAGTGATATTTTATTTGAAGGGCATCACACAAAGAAGGTAACATTTGCCATAAAGACATTTTAGTGACAACAGAATATAATTACTCCCTGAATTGCACTCTTTAAGGATAGCTGATGCTAACCTTATCAAAAGAGTGACTTTATTTTGTTTCACTTATCTTTATGATAATGCATGCACCATGTAAATTGTCATTGTGTCCTGTTTCGGAGCCCTTCAAGCTAAAGTTTTTATGAAATCTCAGTGGAGAAGCATTCATGCTTTATGCTCTCCTGTAATACATGCGGACAGGGTCCAAAATTAACCTAAGAGCCAACTGAGTGTAATAAAAACAAAGTCACTGATCAGCTGGATGGTTACCTAACTTTAACCTAAATTTAAAAACCGAAATTTTGCTTATATATATATTTTGCTTATCATGTATTTGTAGTATATGTGTGTGTAGCATCCTGTGTTGTAATATATTTATGTTTTTTTTCCCCTCTATGTAGCAACACACATATAAAATAATGCCTGCATCATGTAACCAAAGCTAAAGTGGCTAAATAGTATAATTGTCATATATTGTCAAACAAATCGGAATTAAATTTATTTTATTTATAATACAACAGAGAAACACACAGTTTCATAAAGATTTATGGCCATAAAACTTTTACCAGTTACTGGCATAAAATTACTTTTGGACCCTGCATGCAGAGATCATTGTATGAGGTGCATCCAAGAAAGTGCCACAAGAGCATGTAAACAGGCCTCATAGCAGAAAGACAAGAAAGGGTTGTTTGGGTGAAAGGAGACAGAGCGAGAGAGAGAGAGACAGAAAGAAAAGGAGACAGGTGAGTCAGAAACACCTCCCTCCTGTAGGGGGCGCAAAGCATACAACTGATGATGGAGGGGGTTGATCACAAAACAGAGTAACAACTTTCCTTTTTTTTGGAGAGGGGAAGGTGGGGGGACAGAGAGATAAATGAGGGCCAGAGGTCAACATGATGTCTGTATGAGGTCAAAGGTCATAGAGGAGGTGCACAAGAGGAGAAGGAGAAGGAGAGGAAGAAGGCTGGGCTGCATGTGACATATCAAGAAAGGGAACAGGTTTAATGCTCTACTGAAAAAAACAGAACTGCCATATTGCCCCACTATTCCAAGATGTCACACAAAAAAGCATGGTCGTCCCTTTTAATTCAACACGTCTCACTCCACTTCGTTACATTTTGACGCTTAGTCAAGACCTTTTTGCATCACTTTTTGAAGCTCAAGGTACCCCGTTTTAGTCACTTTTCGACCTGAAGGGTCCTCCATTGTTTTCAGTTGTTTGGCTTGGTTTGCATGCATATATAAATTTATTATTAAATTTTTTACTTTTATTGGAGCACCGAATCCTACCCCTACCCCTACCCTAAACCTACCCACCTCTGAACAATATAAAACACACACAGGCAAATGCAGTTATTTATTGCACTAATATTTATTTAACCATTTATTAATCATAAACAAGAAGTACATCACAAACATGTCGTGTCACATTCGAAGTCTTTTAAAGCCATACGAAGTCTTTATGAGAAGAAGAGAGTAAAACAGAAAGTTTTCATCACTAAAAATGATCCCGCTCTGTTAACGCGCGCACGTCTCATTCAGAAAACATACTTCCATCCGGTAGAATGACGCAATTAGTCACGAGATACACAAGAGCCAATGGCATTTCACAACAAACGTTGACATAAGGATTCTTGTAGCGGCAATTTTTAAAAACGCGTATACAAGAAGTATACGAAAACCGACCGCATCTATTCCTCTCACAAATCAATGGTTTTGCCTCAAAAGACTTGTAGAGGGTAGTTGTATCTGTCTGCTATATCTAGTGTTTTATTGACAGATGGTAGGTTTAGGGGCAGGGGTTGGGTTACTTGCTCATAAAGGTGTAAATAAAAAAATCACACCCCTACATATATGCAATACTGCCATTGTTTTTACCCAATATATCTTTTAATTATGATGATAAAATAAAAAAAATATCGCACTGGCATATTGACGCTAAGGGTTTCCTTTTAAAAACAACGGAGGACCCTTCATGTTGAAAAGTGACTAAAAAGTGGTACGTTGAGGTTCAGAAAGCAAAGCAAAAGGGGCTTGACCAAGCGTCAAAATGTGACGAGTTGGAGTGAGACTGTGTTGTTTAAATTTACTAGGGTTTTGTGAACTACTCTTGTTCTTCATAAGAGATTATACTCCATAGAAATAGGTAAAATTAAAATTATGATAACATAAAAAAATAGCTTTCATTTCATAAAACTTTGGATACAAGCATTTATTGTAGGGCTGGGCAATATATTGCACGATATATTCATGCACATCTTGTCAGTAAAGCCGGTTCTTTGATTAGCATCTCCATCGCCTGTTTTCAAATGAAACGGCAGTTAATACACAGAGCCGTAGATCACTGCAATACCGCATTAAGTTTCGCGGGTGATTCATTTGCAATACTGAATGCAATATAGCATAGCTTGTCAGTGACCTACGGCTCTGTGTATTAACTGACGCTTCATTTAAAAACAGTTGATGGAGAAATACCGCTAATCAAAGAACCGGCTTTACTGAAGAGATGCGCATAATATATTGTGCGATATACAGTATTGCCCAACCCTAATTCATTTTATTCCCCTGAAGCCATCGATGCTTGTGTCTAGGAGTCACTCCACACCCCTGCACAACAATGAGAGTGTTCAATTTTGCTTTATGCTTATATTTGGAGTTTAGTTCTGTTGTTCTGGTACAGACAAAAATTTGAATTAAAATATTCATATTTTTCATTCAGAATTGCTTAGCGAAGTATTATTTTTAAAGCCAAATCAAAAGGCATAAAGATATAGTTACAATGCCTTTGGTCCGTGTGGCATTCATTCTAGAGTTCAACTGAATGTTGACTGAGACCCTTTGAAATGGTGGGACTTGTTTGGTGCACACCAAGGTGCAGATGGCAGCATTCAAACGTTAAGTGCATTTTTATTATTTTTGTTTGTGCAGTTGTGTAATTTTTCCTTAGCAATCTAAACATACATGTAGACATGTAGGAATGGTGCATAAAGAACTGATAAGGAATATTAATAATAAAAAGCACCGTAGCAGATTCCAAGTGATCAAGGGTGTTCCATTTCAACCCACTGCATGGGTTTACACATCCTGATTTTGCTGAGTTAGTTGTCTTCCTAGGTCAACATATTTTGATGACTCGGGAACAACATTTTAACCCCCAAATTTAGTCTTGACCATATCTCTACACCTAAACCTAACTATGCCCATGAGTAAACCCTAAAATCAGAGGAAATGAAAGATGCATGACACATACATGTACAAGCACCATACACTGGTTGTAAGCCTAAATTTCACAAAAACTATAAGCTAGTTCTTCAGATCTGATTGGTTAAACACAATGTTGTTTCAAGGTCAATAAAAATCGATCCAGAAACATATCGCACTCAGCAAAATCAGGCTATGTGCATGGGTTCTACCAGTAGTGGCAACTAATACAACATAGGTAATGATCCAAGTCAATGAGACAGAGGTTAGTGAACAGTATAGCTACTTTCAGATTCTGGTGGAACAAATACGTACATGTTGGCCTGCTATTGCTATCTTTTTAGGTTCTGTCCACCTTTTTTGTGGAGGTTCCGGTCAAAAAGGCTGCAACAAATCACTTTAAATCATAAGACTGTGCTAGAAAAAATCCTTATCTGTCATTTTAACTAAATGGGCTGTAAATGTTCATTCATTTTCTATTTTCAGAAGTCAGGAGAATAAGGGTACGTTTGGTATATTCATGTGATATGTAATTGTTACAAAATATAGACATATATTTCTTTGCTCAAACAGTAACATTGCACACTAACTAATCTAAGTCTTTAGAAAGTTAAAAACTTTCAGGCAGGTCTGTTGGACTGGGTTGGAGCAGGACAGCAGCCCTCCAGGAGCTGACTTTGATGTGCATTTTACAACTTTATGCACAAGATTCACTTGTTTTTTATTTTTTAAGTTTGTTGATTTAAGAACCTCATATAGATAGAAGCTATTGGACTCTTTGATGAATACTGATTACAAATTTATTGGAATTTTTGCCATTTTTTCACCTGGTCAACCTTTGCCTTATTATCGTTCTGATTAAATGATTTAGGCTGGATCTTGTGCACTAATTATGGACCACACAAGTTTCCATCAAGTGGGGTTTTAAAGTACACAACTGAGCCTGAGATTTTGACTCACCATGATTGATGTGTGAACTCTACTTGGCCAAGTTTCATTTTCACCTATACTTTACTCATAACTAAAATCTAAGAGTGACCAAGCCTTTTCTGTGGTAGTTTGGAATTGTCTTCCTTACCATTTGAGGTAGGATCCACTAAAATGATTGTTGTCCTTGTGTTGATATTCCTCAGTTTGTACAGGATTCTGTTGTTTCAAATGTCCTAAATAATTAAAGGTTGCATTGACTCTATGTCTCGTCTTAAACGTAAATAAATAGTGACAGAATGTCTTGGTTTTTGTTAACACTGTGTGTGGTACATAATAAAAAGCAAACTCCTCATTCCAGCGATAAATCCCTTGGTCAGCTAGAACACCACAGGTGCACCAAGCTGCATGTTTAGCTTTACAAGTACCGTATGCCTCTAGTCTTCCTTTATTCTCAGATGAGGAAGACATGTAAAATACAGTGCAATGTATTTCTCTTTCCCTTCGAAAACTACATGCAGCAGTAGTCACTGAGCAAGCAAGTGAGGCACCACTTCCTCAATTTTCAATACTGCCATCATATGAAAGGAAGAGATTAACGAAAAACAGCAGGTAAGAAAGTGCTTCTAAAATTAGTTGCACTCACATGTAGAAACAAACCTTTTACAAGCAATCGCCCATCCGATGGAGATCCACGGTCTGGGTTAATGGGATACACTACCTGACCCAATAGTGGCCTTTATTGAACAACTCAGAACTACAGATGCCACAAGCTCTACGTTCCTATAAAGCAGACAGTTTGCAGTCAAGCCTTGCTAAATGGGCTTCCAATGCATTTACTGTCTTTCAGGAACTTGAACTCCACTTTAGTGCTCACCAATTACCAATCATATGGGACAACGAAACTGCCATGCTAGAAAAAACACAGCGAAATCAGGAAGTGCAACTTGTGCGTGTTTTCTAAAGATCTCGTCTCCTGACTTTAGAGATGCACTAAGCCATGAAAAAAGGCCAGGGCCTCATACAGAAGAAAAGGTGGCGGTTTAATCTCAGACTGTCAGACAAAGGAAGAGTCCTGGATACAAACGGTTGTATAGGTGGAAATAAGCCACATCTATACTTGTTCAGGCAGAGTGGGATTTTACCCAAATTGTGTTTACTTGCTACACCTCTGAGGGACAAACAAGGAACTCTCACTAATAGAGGAATGAATGAAAAAGAGGAGGGTAACTGCCTGAGTACCCTCTGCAGGGCAATAACCAAATAAGGCCTGCAAACATTGCACTCACAAACTGTCACAGACATTTTAAATGCTAACAATGTTTATCCTCAAAATATCATGGCATAGCAAAATAATCCCCAAACTGGCAAAACATGCTGAAAGTAGTAGTGAGTCACTCAATAGCTATCCCAGCACAGGCTGCTTGCACATTCACAGTGAAGTGCACAAACTCTTGCAGCCCCACCACCAGATGCCACCACAGTGCTTTGCATAAACAATGGTGAGCATCCATCAAGTTTCAGGCTGCAGTCAGGTCTCTCTCTCATATGCACAGGGTGTGCTCTTTAGAAGCTGCTCCCTGTTTAGTGAAAAACTGGGTGTGATCGAACAGATTCAGAAGCAAGTCTGTCTGAATTCTTAAGACTTTTGCACTGGATAGTTGAAGTGGTGGTCTTTCTCGCATATTTCAGAAGAGAAATGAGTAATGGGTAACACTTTATTTCGATAGTCCACTTTAGATATTCTACTAACAGTAAGTAACTTTTCAACTACATGTCAACTAGCAGTCATTAGAGTATTAGTAGTCTGTCTGCTTAATATGTCCTAACACCTTATTTTGTTGGACCCACAACATACTACATACTGACTATCAAAAACTTTACAAGTATACTGTATGTCAACTTATTCTCCTAACCCCAAACCTACCCTAACAGTCTAATCTGAAAGTTAGTAGACATGTAGATGTGAATTAATGACAATTAGTTGGCATGTAGTTAGAAAGTTAGTAGAATGTCTAAATGGCACTGACACAACACTGCTTTAAATGAAATTGAGCAATCACTGGAAAAATGTATCTTTGAACAAATCGTTTGGGAGTTAAACAAATAAGATAATAATAATTATATTACATATTACAAGGAAATTAAAGTGTTTTTGACATTGCATGCATGTCAACCAGTTGTTTGGGACTCTCAAAACCAAAATGTTTACCTTTTATAACCCATAATAGGGGAACTTTAATGAACACATTCAACATGGGAGTGATTTATTGGGCTCTGTTTCAGGTGTTGAGATATAGGATGGCTTAATGGCTTTATGAATATACAATAAATCAAGGAAGACGTGTTTTTTTTTTTTTACAATGATGATAAGCCAATTACTTAGAGGTAAAAGGGTGACTAGACACAAGCATTGGGGCTGGTGTAATGAAACTGGCAATTTACAGAAAGGGCATATAAAGCAATGACACACCTTACTACACTCTATTCATACATAAGTGTGAGCCACTTCATCAAAGTCAATGTCCTTGTGCTGACCACTGCGATTTAAAGCTTGTGGCTGATGGTCACAACAAGAAGATGTGTTTAAACTCAACCATTACAATTAATATATCTTACTTTTGAACAAGAACTAAATCCTTTAGAAATGCTTAATCCTTAGATTGGAGATCTGATATCACTTAAATGGTAAAAGAATATAATTGATCTGTTGAAACATCCTCCCCAGTTTTGAGTGTTGACTGAAACAAACTTTCAAAACTTTGTGACATCAAATGAATGGATCAAGTGCATGACTGCTTCCACAGCCACACATTTTTATCTATTATTATTATATATTTATGTTTTTATTTTTTGCTTCACATGGCGTGCAAGTAGGGGTGAGGTATTGTACTAAAAAAAGGGTAGAACAGGTACTATTATTTCTATTTACTTCATGTAGAGTTCGTGCTGTTTGTTATTTTTTTCCCCTTGTGCTACTGATTGACATCTTTGACCACTCCAATACATCACATGCCACGAGACGCTGTTTAACAGTTTAATGGTTAAGAGTGCATCTTGAGAATCATGAAAGCTGTTCAATGTGTTATTTGTTAAGTTTCTTGTAAATGTAGCAGTTTGAGATGTGTATGCTTTACAGTTTATTTATGATTATTTATTGCCATATATACTGTAATCTGTGTGATATGGCGGGGGTAATGATATGTATTTTCTATGCAAAGTGTTGTTGCAAGCTGATCTCACAGAATTCCGTGTAATGACCACGGACTCTTAACGCAAAATTACGGAATCGTCGAAAATTCCATGATGGGCTGACGGAAAAGATCACAATGTAAGTCATTGACAGGCACCAGCCTAATCATTTTACCTCAGAAGAATTGGAATATTAATCCTTTTTAATAAATAATGTCGGTAGTTGTATCTGCCGGTTTATCTTGTGTTTTATTAACGGAGGGTAGGTTTAAGGGCAGGTGTCGGGTTATGTGCTCATAAATGTTTAAATAAAGTAATATAAATAAAACTCTCACCCCAATACATATGCAATAAAGGCAATATCATTACCCAATATTTGAATCTGAATATCCGTGCGTGGATCATGGCTGATGCCTGTCACTGACTTACATTGTAATCTTTTCCATCACAGAATTTTTGACGATTCCTTGACACTAACACAGAATTATGCGTTAGGAGTCTAGGAATTCTGTGAGATCAGGTTGGCTGTTACCCTGTCATAACAATGGTGATTTACAGTAAAGTCATCAAGCATAATAACAGCTTCTTTAGAT
Organism: Enteromius treurensis; assembly: GCA_032275025.1. NCBI lineage: Eukaryota > Metazoa > Chordata > Actinopteri > Cypriniformes > Cyprinidae > Enteromius > Enteromius treurensis. The sequence continues at coordinate 23,318,053 of JAUCMU010000097.1, read as the reverse complement.
TAGAAGGACAAAAAGAAAGTGGAAAATGGTCATGTGTTAATAAAATATGATTATGTGTGATATATACATTACACATTATAAGTGAACCTCAAGGAAAATAATACAATAGAAGTTGTGTCATGACCCCTTTAGTGGCCCTTCAGGGTGATATGAATGTATATCTTGCACTGGACTTGACCCCCTCAGAATCTGCTTTCAATTGTAAAGATGTGCATCTCTCTGTACGAGTAAAATATATGAATATGATAATGGGTCCACAAAAACACAAGAAGCATGCTACCAAATTAACTGATATCTGGAATTATTTAGGTTACCTCTGTTAGTAGTCACATATCAGGTATCCACAAAAATGATAACTGTCAGGCTTCATAACTGGAGTTAAATACAACTTAAGCTGTATTGACAAGATCTGTTGCATGCTGTTGAAAATGTTAAATCGTCAAGTTGTCTAAATTGTCATTGTCAGGTGGGAATAGTTTTATTTATGGATTTTTATTACCTGCATTTTTCTGGATCGTTGGAACTTTTTAAACCGTGTTTAAAGTCAGACTGTATTTCAGGTCATATGTTATGAAAACAGATTTCAGTAACAGGTGAAACAAAGGCTGTTGTGCCTTATTGAAAGTGATTAAAGGAGATGCAACATTTGCCACCATATGGTCAATGCAAATATCAAATAGTTACTGTTTGTAATAAAACGTGGGATGTGTTTCTGTGAGGTCAGGGCCTTTATATACTTGGTAACAACATGCATGTGAGCCAATACAACTGATAAGGCTTTGCTAACTCCAGAAAACCTACTTGATTGCATCATGCCTCACAGTATTTTTGTGTGAATATCAAGCAACAGTGGTCAAATTGAACAGACAGCGTAGGCAAGGTAAACCATTCTTTGACATTTTCTTGTTTTCACTCATATTTACACAACATATATACAACAAGCCACAGATCTTGTCAGAGCTTAAGTTGTATTTTACCCAGTAATATAAATGTAACTGAATAGGTAACCTGAAGTCAGTTAGTTGTGTGACAACCTTTATGGTTTGTCTGATGCTTAATGTTGATTTTTCACATACACTAAATCATCTTCTTAAAGATTTCCCAATTTCAAAAGGAACAGAGGTTCTTTGAAGAGTTTTAAAACATTTCCCTAAAATGTAGTCAAAACATTATACAGACTACATAGAATAGCAACATAACATAGTTCTGGAGGGGTGTCTTCAGTTCTGGTCCTGGTGACATCAGAATCGGAAGAGGAAATGTTAGGTTCATGGCCAAGATACAGAAGGGACAAGGGTTTGGGCAGAAAAAAAACTTGTGGAAAAGCCAGCTCTTGGAAAAAAAGGATTATGTGGGACAAGTAAGGAAAGTGTCTCAAAGCAGTGTCTCCCACTTACCATTTGTGATGCCAGGAGATAGATGGTCTCTCTCATGATGCCTAGACCTGGAGGCATCTTGTTCCCAGCCCCCCTGCTGACCTGTTGGTGGTCCCTGGCCCTCCAACATGTTCACAATGTCCACTCGGTCAATGCTCTTGAGGGCCACGTACAGGCTGTCCACTACAGTGGTGAGAGACACACAGATGGTGGAGAAATGGAGAAGGGGAAGACAGGGTAGTTGGACATAAAGGATGAGGACAGAGACACACCACTGACAAAACCAAAGGATTTTAAGACACTATTAGGAAAAACATCCAAATAACAATATTTTTTAAAACGACGTTAGGGTTAAGTGTACAAATCTTTTTTTTAATCTTGTTATTCAAAATAAATAGATACTGTGCAAAAATCTGTCTCAGTCACGTGAACTTTTCTTAACAGCCACCATATTTATCACCATCACGTGGAAAGTAATGGAAGAGAAAAAAAACCTATAAGCTGTATCAAGACATAAAGTCAATGATATATGGGACAAAGCCTTCTTGGTCAGTGACCAGTGAGCTTTTTCTTATTTTCAGGAGCCCCACACCTGTATAAAGTTGCTTAGCAGCCCAGTTCTCACTCTTAATTGTCTGTGTCACTCTACTTTCATTGAGAGTTATACTATGTAATTTTGCAAACTATGGAACAGCGCCAAGTTAAACATATAGAACTAGAATGTGCACCAGTTTGGCATTGTTTAGTGTTTTTGAAGTGGAACGTTTTATTTTGACAAAAACTTGTTGATGGAAGTTGATGCAACAGGGCCTACACCCATATGGTGGTACTGAGGTTCTGGTTTTGACCAAATCAGCCTGGATTTCTCCAACACTGGAAAGTAGGAATTGCATGTTTGCTGGCCACTCAACCTCTAAGGGCTCAACAGCTTGGCATTAACCTTGGCTGTGAAGAAGCGAAACCTCATTGTGTCCTGCACAAACATATTGGCATTCTCTTCAGATGGCTCATCCTGCTTGGACTATGAAGGAATGCCATGAACTCCTAATTGGGGCAGTTAGGAGACTTAAATCTCAACTACAGTAGAATTGCACCACTTCTACACCACAAGCAATATCAGTCTGGGTACATTGCATGGTTCCCAAACATGTTTCTAGAGGCTTTCAAGACTGCACATTATGAATGCTTTATTTTTCTGACACACTTAGGTCTTGGAGTGCCTACTAATGAGCTGATGACCTGAATCAGGTGTGTTTGAGTATGGAAAAATACAAAAGGTGCACTGTAGGGAGGTTCAGAAATTGCAGAGCTCCACTGCTCCAGTCCCAGGCAAAAAGTCCACACCTGGTGCAGTGTCACTCTTTATAACCAAGGAATGTTTTGATGTAGCTAGAGAACAGTCCACTAGGAAGCTGAAGTGACTGAGTCGCCTACTCTGAAAAAAGTGACTGTTTTATATACCTAGCAGTGGCCAGAGACAGAAATGGAAGTAGTACGCAAACATCACAACTTTCTGGTCACTGAATGATTTCACACTTATAGAGTGTGACTTGAAGAGCGAAAATCTCAATGAAATTGGGCTACTGGCCAGCTTTATTCAAAAATGGGGAATTCTCACTACCTAAAGGCATGCCTAAAGATCTTTAAGTGCTGCCGTACAAGGACACAACTCCAATAAAGTGGTCTGTGCTAAAATTACTTGACTGAAGAAGAACTGACAGCTATTGTCCTCCTCAGGTCTGAGTCACAGTTCTTCCTCAGGAGAACACACTTATCTTGAAGCAGATTGTTCTTAATAGTGATTATATAACTTAGAGGGGGTGGGGGTGGGGTTTCTCCTACACTCCTGTACAAATTATTGATAAAATAATTTTTTGACTAAAAATATGACTTAATTACTTAATTACTTTATTTAATACATACTGTGTTAAATAATTTTCTCAGCCTGATTCGAATGGTAAATGTTTCTCCTGGAGATGTAAGTGATGTTCAACATTTACAGGGGTTATTTAACCTAGAATGCAGGTGTTTCTTTTTTACCCCCCGTAAAAATCCCTGGCCAAATTATCTACTGCATTGTAGAAAACACCAAAGTTCTGTGGTAATTTGAATAATCTGAATCCAAGTCTCTGAGATTACAAGAATAAAAATTAACACTTTATTTTAGAGTCTCTTAACTAGTTCATATTAATAAATATTAATACATATTAATAGAATATTAGTCATTTATTAGTAGTAATTAAGCACATATTAAATTCTTATTGTATGTGACCTTATTCTAGAACGCTAATTCTACCCAATACCTAAATTAACAATTATCTTACTATTAATAAGCAGCAAAATAGAAATGCATTAAGAGAAAAAAACGTAGTTTATAGTAAATAAGTGTTCCCTATTCTAAAGTGTTTCCGAAAAAATTGTGTTACTATTGCACTTTGCTGTAATTTGCATGCATATTTATTACTGAAAAAAAATACTGAGTTCATTTGCAAGAACAATATTTCATGATCCTCCACAGCGAGCAGAAGCTTTTAAGAGAAAAAAAAGAAAAGAAAAGCACATAAATATTTGAAGTTGGCCATTATTATGGCAGCAACAGGTATGCAATACAATTTTAAAATATGCATTACATAGGCCTGCAGTCACATGCAAAAAATTAAAAATAAAAATAATAATAAAAAAAATCAAGCAGCTTTATGCTTACTTCATGTAAAAAAAAGTTTGTATTAACTTATTATGTTAATTTTGAATTGTGTGACGTCTATCATTTTGAGAGAATAAATGCAAGAAAGAAATCTGTTTTTCATATTTTTATACCAAGCACATGACATTTTATTTACAGCGGACAATCATGCAACTTCCCTTCATTGCATCCCCTCACTGGATCACAGATCACGTTCTTCTGCTGTGAATAAATTGCTATCGGAATCCATGAGTTTTATCACAATTTGTCCAAGTAAGAAACAATTACCATCTGAATAGAGCTATTGACATCATACCCAATCACTAATATTTCAGCAAAAGCAAACAATCATTGTGACATCTTTATTTACAGTTAATGGCGTCAACAAGTGGGGTGAGCCACAAGGTGACATGAAACTCTTATTTCAACAACAGTTCATTTCTACCTTATTTGAAAGGGTTCAAATATGGGGGCATGGAAAGCCTTTGTAAGCTGGGAAGAGGGGTGGTGAGAGAGAGGAGACTGCATTATAAGGGGAAATGATGCACAGCAAGACTACTAATTTCTACCTGGTCTTATGGCATAAACATACCTGGGTGTACTTTTTAGGGAGACACAAAATACGCACCAATAAAAACATATCACTGCAGCTTCCAAAAGAACTGAACACTAGAGGCAACTCTGACACCCTTTATTCCTTTTCACACAAATTGACAGTTTTAATTTTTAATAAAGCATGATTTTCACATAATTACTACATAATTACATAATTATGGTTGCATCAACAAATTACTTTTCATATCAGTTTTGCATTTTTTAACACTATCGGCTAGGCTTAGTGTTGGATTTGGTGTAGGGCATATTTCCAACATGGTAGAGCATTAAAATTTTACGACAGTCCCAGGATATTTAACATAATAAAAAAACAGCAATACATACCTATATCGACGTAATAAAAATGTGCCGGGGTTCACATATTGAACCAGTGTTTTAGCACAGCTCATTGGACATTTCTCTTTGAAAATGCAGTGAAACGTGCAAAAAAGCACAAAAAGAATAAAAATAAAAAACGGTTTTGCACAAAAAGTGCACAGAGGTACGGATTTTTATAAGACCAGGTTGGCTTATTTGCATTTCTGCGATCTGGTCACTCACATTCTATAGTTTAATAAACACAAACAAAAGTTTAGCTTCCTTTGTTGAACCCAACAGAGCTGCACATTAAAAACATGCTGATATGCAACAAATATGGCAGCCTGTTCATATAGTTTCGTCACATGAGACAGATGAATATGGTTACATTTGCTGGCAAATAATTTGGGTATTCTTAGGATCATTGTAAATTGACACTATGGCACTCACTTTTGGCTCTCTTCCCCTCTCGAGCGGCCCACAGGTTGAGCAGTGTTGAGCTCTGCTCTAAAAGGGAGTTGGGATTCTCCACACGGATCTTATTTATTTCATCTACATTAAACTGCAGTTCACGTCCCAACTCTGCACAGGAATTAGATATGATACATTATGCCCCGGCAGGAATTAACATGTTCCTTCACTATTAAATGACTAATTTTAGACTAAATCATAATTTGCATGAGGGCTGCATTAGTGCCACTCAATAATAGACTATTATAATAAGAAATTGACAAATCAATAATCAATTAAATATGATCTGTATAAATTGGTGATACATAAAGCAAAAAATAAACGATTCAACAAATTATGAATAAGTAATCAGCATTAAAAAAATTTAGAAATATTATATTTTGAAAGAGCAGCACATTTATTTTCTTTTTTTATCATAGATTTATGCTGTAGTGCTGTATTTATGCTCCACTTTTCTTGGAGAATATGCAATTTTGCATATGTAAATTAAGTGTAGGCAGGAGCGGGTGCATTGACAACAACTGATATAGTATATGACATGCTTTATTCAAATTCTCTCATCATTGCCACTTTTTGTACAAAGTATATATTTGGAAACTGTAAGAATAAATCTTCTTTAAAGCTTAATTAATGTAACTATTCTTTTTTTGCAATAATTGTCCAGTAGATTTACTTATTTAATCAATTGATTATTGATTTGTCAATTATTTCATCAATTGATTATAACATTGCATGAATGGGCCCCCATGAAGTCCCTAGCATGAAAAAAGTTTAGCTTGTGCAAAATGATCTTTTGTAAAGCCAAAAGAAATAAGCCAACGGTAATCAGTATTTAATCTCATCTGCACATGCTAGACAATGTAGAATGTTCTTGAGCTTTGGTAAATTTGGATCTTAAAGTAAATGACTTGTCAAAACATTTTGTATTCTTTATATAGCAGAGAAATAACATCCAGATATGCCTTGACAAGACATCACCAGTTAAGCATTATGCTTGTTAAGCGAAAAGAAGTGCATTCAAACCCTCACACTCACCAGCCCAGCTCAGGCCTAGCTGTTCAGCTATTAAAGCCATCTTTAATTCCGTCCTTTCCATGGCGCTCAGTGATGCTGCAGAAACCAGACCATCATTGGCTCAAGAGTTCAGCAATCTGATGCTGCAGCTCACATCTTATTCAAAGCAGGGTCAGGCAAAGGTTGTATGAGATTTGGGGGTTTAACATGCAGGAGATGTCGGTGTGGGAGCAATCTTACCCATGGCTGGTTCATTTAGAGCACTGTATCTTTCCCTCAGAGCCAAAGGAGTCAGAGTTCTCCTTCGCTCATCACTTCCTATAATCTGTTATAAAGATATAAACACTGTTAGCGAATGGCTGCAGATTTTACTATATCTGTGAGCATCTGTTTGTGCAGGAAATGTAAGCTTAAGAACATGCGCTATGTTACCTTAATGCATGGCGGCATGGTAACGTTGAGGTTGCACAACACATGTTGATTATCTTCATATTTGGTTGATTTGCGCAAGAAAGACAAGAAACCAGAGGGGTCTTTACTGCTGTCTCTCACCTGTGGAAAGAAAAAAGAGGTGGATATACCAACAACATGTGAAGAAACAGGAAACTATTTGTTCATAAATATTAAAGAAAATTATTCATCATGCAGTGCCTTCTTTCTGGAAATACAGTCACGATTTTTGAAGATATTTGCATGCATATATTTATACTCTGATATTTTATATGATATCAAATATACATTTAACATATTAACATGTTATAATTTTTTTCTCCGAAATAACATTAAGAGATTTTCTTCTGCATTAAATGGGTGCCATCAGAAAGAAAGTAATAACAATAATCCATAAGAAGTTCACACGACTCCGTCAGTTTATATCTTGTGAAGTGGAAAGTTGTGTGTTTGTAAGAAACAAACCCATTAAGACATTTTTAACTTCAAACCACTCCTTCCAGCTAAAATTGAAGTCCTCTATCCATAAAATAGTTTTTTCCAGACCTCTCATTATATAGAAAAATGCACAGATCAAGCATTTACAAGAAAACTGTCTAAAATAGATATAAACAAATATGTTGGTGGGTTTTGATGTTAAAGGACAACAGGAGATGGACTTTTTTTACTGGAAGAAATAATTTTTATGAATTATGGACTTTTTTAAAGTTAAAATATCTTAATGATGGAATCGTTTCTTCAAGATGTTTAATGAATGATTGTGATTGAGTCATGTAGATTACTTGTGGATTATTGAGATGTTTTTTTTAGCTGTTGGACTCTGATGGCAACCATTCACTGCAGAGGATCCATTGGTGAGCAAGTGATGTAATACTGCATTTCTACCAAATAAATAAACTCATCTAGATTCTAGTTCACAATGGGTGAAAGAATCTAATTTGGAGGAAATCATGTAAACATGTACTGTGACTGGCTGTGATGACTTTACCTTGACAGACACGGGCAGTCTGTTGTCTCTGAAGGCTTGGAAGCTGAAACAGCGGGGCTGCTGTGCTGCCTTTCTTATGGGAACCAAGTTTCCTGAACATTCTAAATACAGCGGCATTCCCTCCATGACCTACAGAATCAAATCAATTTTTTTTATTTGTCACATTCACATTCAAATGAAATGTATTGCACGACTGCCCCAACAAATTGACACATAATGCAGCTTAAATGAAACATTTGATGATATCTATCAAAGTCAACATGAAACATCAACAACTCCTTTGCTTCTGTACTGTCACAAATGTAAGAATATTCAAAGAGATTCAAAACTGTTCATTTGAATGTAATTGTACTGTGAAAAGCTTCTTTTATTTCAGAAGGTAACCAGACCTCAACTGCAAGTTGGATTTCTGGAAAAATTGTAATATACTATTTCAGTTTTTCCAAATCTTCACCTTTAATTCATAAATATTTGTGGATTCTAAGATTTGTTTCTTTTTATTATGAAATATATTTGCAATTTCTGAGACTAAATTGTTTCTGTATTAAACTTTTTTGAGTTACTATGTTTATATGATGACTTATTATTGTTAGTACTTTATTTTGGAGTAAATTTTATGTGAATTTAAATTTTTCTATTTTATACTTAATGGTATTTCTTTCCATGTTCTTTCAGATGCTGTTTCAAGTTTATATGTAAATAATAATTTATTGTAGAAATAATGGCAGTCACTGTAAACACATGGACGATGACACAATAGATGCCTTATTATGTATAGTCTACTGTATATGACGTCTGTAACACTCTATATAATATGACCTCGATGTCTCTACTCCGAGCCACTTCAGTAAAGTTCTCGTGCTGCTCCAGGGTTTTGTCCATTTTGTCATCAGTCATGCAATAACAGCGGAGTCGACCCTCTCGTGCTTCATTCATCTTTGCAAAAACTACAAACTTGGCCATGTACGGCACAGCTGACAGCTCACGGTACAGGAGGTTGGCAAAGGACACAGCCTCTGCGGTCCGAGGACAGTCTGTCAGCCAGAAACTGTGGGAGAGCAAAACAGATTTGAGGAACATTTTTAATATGATCAAAGTTGAATAATAACATGTTGCTGTGAAGACGACACACACTGAGAACTTCTAAAATATAAACATGTGATATACAGGTTATGATACTTACCGGGCAGAGACATTGGTGGTAAAACTGGCGCAGTCACTGGCATATATAAGTTTGGTGGTGCCAGTTATATCTTCCCACTGGGCTGGAGCTGTGCCGCCTATGAAACGTAGAGAAAATAAAATGTGCAGTAGATGCGTTTTCATTTTAACGGTGCTTAAAAAAGAGCATTAATCATGAGACGTGTATGGTAAATGGTTTTTAAAAATATGGATAATTTAACATTGCTTAACCAATCCTAATGCTTACATTGCTCACTTGCTGAGCAGTGTCATTTCTGTGCCACTAGAGGCAAATAAATGGAATATCAAAAATAATTTCCAATATTTTTTCTTTTCTCATTATTTTCTAAAGAAGCCTCTATTTTTTTCTAATTTCGAAAAACAAACATTTTAAAGCACCACAGCCTCATTATTTAATCAAACTATAAACAGCATCCTTAGTTGTATGTACATGTTATACTGTGATAAGAAGTATATTAACATTAAAGCAATACACTTCATTAATTTAGTTCCTATTTCCATTTGTATGTATTATTTTTAAATAAATACATAAACACATACACAATTATATAAACTAATTTTCCCAATCAGTATTTTTGTATTATTACTGTTCTCTAGTAAACATATTTATATATCCTTAAAATGTGTTATTGAATAAAGTGAAATCAATTATTATTAAAGATTATTATGAAGAATTCTAACTGATTTGCAACATTACTGTTCATATAGTATTATAGTATTTTGTTTTTCTATATACAACATTATAGTATTTATTCATTTCAAATTAGTTGTATTTTTATATTTTTTATATTTCATTTGAATTAAATGAAATTATTATTTTTTAATATATTTATTTCGATTTTATTTGTATTTCAGTTTGAGTAATTGTACCTAAAATTTTTATTTCAGTCATTTTTTTGGTAATCTAGTATTTGTATTTTCTATTTTTTTTTGTAAAAAAACAAAACAAAACATTTTTCTAAATAGGTTTAGTTAAGAATAACACTTACAGTTGCATAAATCAGAAAAAAACCTACTTTTAATAAGACAAAAGACTAAACAAATACATTTAGAAAATCTGCTTAAAGTCCACAAGAAATCAAAATTGACTATATTTGTTTTGTTAGCTCACATTGCTATTTTTTGGGTGAACAATTCATCCGTGCAAGTCAATCCACAAAAAAGAAAATGTAATTTATCTATCTAAAATGACTGGCCTTCTCTGATGACATCAGTTTGACGGCTTGGGCATGAGCATGGCAACCTTAACCATCCCCCTCCAACTGTCAGTGTTAATTTCTGAACGAAATGCCTACTTTACTACATCCAATCAATTTGCAGTAGAAAAAACAAGCCACGCCCTCTATTTTCTCCCCAGTGTAAACTGTTTGGATGATTTTTACCGATGACACTGCAGAGCAGGCGGAGGCTGGTGGTGTCACCCTCGCCAGCGTCCCGTGGACTTTCCCTCCAAGAGGGAGGCAGTGGAATCCTCAGGCCGATGGGACGGTGAAACTTGCGCCGACGAGGCTCTACTGTCACCACAGGACTGAACGTGGCTTGGTTCCCCAGAAGCTTGGCCACCAGCTCATCAGGGACTGGCTGTGCCTGAGTGCCAAGGATGGAGGGGGAGAAGAGACCATAATAGAGCAGTGGAGCACAAAGTAAAAGATAGGGGTGGGGAAGAGCAAAAGTGAAAGAGAAGAACATGGAATGAAAGTCAGAAGAAATAGATTTGGTAGCGTGAGCAATGGTATATTTACATATGAATGCATGAGAGGCAAATTCGGTTCGGAAATGTGTACCAAACATTCATGGGAGAATTTAGGGTAAAGAAAAGACAGAAAAGATCTCAATATATTTCTGTTTTCTTATTTTTGTGATTATTGCACAATGCAATTCAAGACACCAAATTTAGCTTGTCAGTCTCATTTATTAACTGGAAAAAGAGTTACAAACATTATTGAACCAAAGCTGGTGCAAAATTAATTCACTTAAGTACAAGACACAGACACAAGAAGAAGTTGACCCTGTATTGTTGTAAAGCTATCAAAAATCTTTGAGTGTGCAGTTCATTATAATCTCTGTGTTATTTATTTATGCTTACCCTCAGGCCAGCCAAGATAGAAGTGACTTTTTCTTCAGTGCAACAGTAAAAAAGATTTTTTTAACAAAACTTTGGCCCTTGGTGATTCATAAAATGTCATAAAAGCGTATACAGGCAAAACACAATATGCATACCCATGGCTCCTGATGATATATTGAGGTCTTATGAAGTGAAATGATCAATCTGTGCAAGAAACTGAAAATTATTTACAAAATTATTACCTATAATCCAGAGCCTCAAGCACACGGTTGGTTAACTAGTTTACCAAATCTGAATGAACAGCGGCGCAGATCTAAATTTTATTTAATAAAACACATTAGTCTCACCTCAAAGTCTCTTTGAAGCAAAATACTGGCGAATCTTATCCAATTATGAATGAACTTATTTAGCGATTACAGATAATAATGTTGTAAATAATGTTCAGTTTCTTACAAGGGACAATCGTTTCACTATTAAAGGTATTCATTTTGTGTTCTCTGATATGCTTTTTTATTCTCAAATGCGGGTAACCACAGATTTGCATTTATTGAATCACAAATCGGCACAGCTTAAAACACTGGTTACTGGTCGAGTCGAGACAAAAAGTTACCAACATCTTGAATGTGAATAGCTCTGTTAAGAATCAGTGGTCAGTGCCAGTCAGTGTTATTAAACTGACCTGAAAGATTTCCAGGAATATGAGAAACATGACAAAGAAAACTGAAAAATACTTCTGTTCGTTATTGCTGCAAAAAAATATGAACTACAGTATTAAGGTCAATTTGATTTTATGCCTCCTCAGAATAACTGACTTCCTGACATCCAGCATTTAAACAACACAAAAAAATTATAAATGAACTGTTTAGAATTCAGCACAATGGGTATCAAGTTTGTCAATACATTTAAAATGTTCAATTATTAGGTCAATTCTCAAAAGGAAGAAACAACAAAAATGAAGCAAAATAATAATTTGACAAATGATGAGTTAAAACCAAGAAAAAAAGAAAAAAAAAAGCTTTGGTATAAGCTGGTTGTTACACTTGCAGGGCAAATAAAACAGAAATGAGTTCTAGGTTTTGACATTTAAAGTATAAATCTGCATTTAAATTTTAAAAAATATTTTTGTGTAGCTAATAAGGTTTTTAAAAAATCTCATTAAAATTTCAAAACGTAGTACAGTAACTCAGAAGGACATTTCATCTTATTAAAATTGGTTTTTATAAGGTGCTTCAGATATTTGCAATAGTACAGGAATTATTCATCATTCAATTAAAACTCATTCAGTTAAAAGCTTCAACTTCCATGTTTTCCATCCTCCTCAACTTACAATTCCATTAAAACAAAACCTGCGAATCTTTCCTCTATTCTCCACCTTAATTGTTTTTATGCACTACTTTTTACTGCACTGTAAATGTGACTGTATATGTTCTTCTGTAGAAACAACCTACTTTGAGCAGGAACAAATATCATACCATCACATTCTATCCCATATTTCTTCATTCACTTTTACCATCATCAAACTCAATCATAGAGATCTAAACAACTTACAAATTTACATTCATTCACATTCCAAAAAAACATGGTTAAATTTGTTCTCAGAGATGAAAGATGAGATGTTTCATTATGTTCGGTTATGACCAGACAGGAAAAAAAAACTAAAAGCTGTCAGATACATTATGATAATATGCAGGAGATAAGCATTCTCCATTTTCCATCACATCTTCCTCTTCATAATCCTCCCATCTCACCTGCAGTCCGAGACGGACACGCTTGGTGACGGCTGTCTCAGGAAAACTGGCCTGGACCATGGGAACCAGCTTACTAGCGAGATAACCCCCTTCTGGGCCAATCAGATCGTTCTCCTGCTGGATACGGGACACAACGGCAAAGTAGAGCGGGAAGTCTGTCGAGATGATGCGCCTGATTCTTTTCTTCCCAAGCTCCTCCTGACCCTCAAGGTCTTAAGTGTGCAGTTAATGGGGAAAAAGACAATAAAAAGAACGAATAGGTTACTTCCGTAACGCAGGTTCCCTGAGACACGGGAATGAGAACTGCGTCTGCTAAGATGCTATGGGAAAACTCCTTTTTTTCCCCCCTAACTGAAGCCTTTTTTAAATTTAAAGTCATGGCCCTTGTTTGGGGGCAGCGCCGAAAGAGATACCACCTGCGCTCTGAACGGAGTGGAGAGCACTTTCAGTATATAACCGAGCCTTGGTTTCAGGATGACCTTTGAGTCATTGGGCCCGAATTCCAAAAAGGGGGGGCTCACAGACAGCACTTGCAGATCGCCTATTCGCTTAACTGATGCCAATGCCAGCAACAGAACAGTTTTCAGCGTCAGCGCTTTTACTGTAGCCATTTGCAGGGGTTCAAAGGGCGCGCCTCTAAGGGCTTCTAGCACAGTGGGCAGGTCCCACCACAAGAATATCCTTGCCCACAGTCTGTCCTGCTATAAGGTCGTGGTGGGCTTCTATGGCAGCCACATAAGTCTTAATGGTGGATGGGGAGCGTCCCCCGCTCTGCGCACCACCTCGAGAATACTGACCATTTCACAGCATAAGCATGTCTCGTAGATGGGGCTCTAGCGTGAGAAATGGTGTTTAGAACGCCCTCTGCGAGGCAAACCGGCTCCCGTCGAGCTGCCAAACATGTAGGGCCCACAGGCTGGGCTGAGATTGAGCCCTCTGCCTGAGAGAGGAGGTCCAGTATCAGGGGAATGGGGGCGTCAGCATTGCGTGCAGGTCTGCAATCCATATCTGGTTCCATTAGAGGGGGCAACCAGGAGGACTTTGTGAAAAGATAACTTGCTGTCTGAAGCGAAAAGATCCACTTCCGCCTTGCCGAATGTCTTCCAGATCAACTGGATAGTTTGAGGGTGAAGAGTCCATTCCTGTTGATGGACTGCTCGCCCTGACAACATGTCCGTGCCCTGGTTCACCCTGAGACCGAGGAGGAGGAGCAAAGCACCACGTCCATACACTTTGTAAAAGTACCAGGGGCCAGGGAGAGACCAAAGGGCAGGACCGTGTATTGATATGCTGTCCCCTTGAAGGCGAATTTCAAGAAAGGCCTGTGATGAGGGGCTATTTTTACATAAAAGTACACATCTTTCAGGTCCAGCGAAAGCATCCAGTCTTTTGGTTGTATTTGCGAGAGAATGGCTTTTAGCGTGAGCATTCTGAACAACCAATTTAATAGGGTGCAATTCAAATGTCTCAGGTCAAGTAAAAGTCTCAGACCGCCGTCTCACTTGGGGACTTAAAAGTACCGGCTGTAAAACCCTTTTTCTCTTTCTGCTTTCAATTTGGTCCGCACCACTGAAGTGGTAATTGGCAGCGACCGCCTTGCAAACTGAAAGGTGTAACCATTTTTTATTATCCTCATTTAATTATCTGCCGAAGGGATAAGGGTTTTATTACATCAAGCACTTTGTCGCTGTTTAGGGACATATGACTCATGTGTATGTGCTTTTGAGAGAAACTGCTCTTTTTGTGAGTTTGTGGGTGCGCTATAACACCGCGCTGCATAGGCACTTTTATGGACCCATTTATTGCAGCTATGTTGTGTGTCATACCCGGACCTGTGCGAGGTACAGTACAGAAACGGAGCAGTTTGCAGGGTGGTCCGGCCGTGGCAAGACTTTGCCCCGCTCTCTTGCGAAGCAGAACAGGAGGACGCTGGCGGCGGAGGGTCAAGCACTACTCTGGGCCAGGGTCCCTGCCTCCTGGGAAAGGGGAAGCGTCTAGGAGATGAACTAGAGCGGCTCCTCGACTCTTGCTTCGACTGCCTCGATTGCCTGGGCAGCGGCGGCAGCGGAGCGCTTGGGAAGGAAGTGTCGCATTGCCAGGGATGCCTTCTGAGCTTCCTTGAAGTGCTCTGCAAATCCCTCGATGGAGGGGCCTAAAAGTCTGGTCAGTGAGATCGGCGCATCGAGAAATAAAAACTTTTCAGCGTCCTTTATCTCCGTCAGGTTAAGCCAGAGATGTCGTTTGAGAACGGCGAGGCTGGCCATTGATCTGCCGATCGTCTGCACTGTGTTTTTCGTCGCAGATATCCAGGCAGGAAACGCACTTGCTGTTTGCTCTTTTGGAATCGTCCAGCTGCTGTGGCATTATTCAACGGCATTGGCTTCGTTTGCCAGGGACAGCAAAGTTGCACGTTGCCGAAGGAGAAGAAATCTGAAGTCCTGCGGCGGAATGGCCACTATATATAAACACAGCCCCGCCCCCTCAGGTGAGCTTCGGCAGGAGCCGCAGCCATTGGTTGGTGCAGCACGGCGTCCAACCGATTGATTAAAAAGTTACCACTGCACAACCAATGGCCGTGTAGTTTCACCGCGTAATTAAAAAAGACTTTAGTTAGGGGGGAAAAATGAGTTTTTCCCATAGCGCCTTATCAGACGCAGTACGAGTGAAAGTGTCGACAGGGAACATAATTTGCTAATTAATGAGACAATATTATCACAATTCACTGAAACACTACTTTTATGCAGTCATTATAAAGCCTTTAACGGAGTAGTTGATGAAAACTTTCCATTTTCTGTAAATGTACTCACTTTCAGGCCATCCCGCTAACCTGACTTTACCAAGTGTGATTGTGATTAACCAATCAGATTTGAAGAAACAGTCCAATTTTGTGAAGTTTAAGCTTACAATCAGTGTTTGATGCTTCATCATACATCAGTGTCAGTCATCTATCATTTCCTATGATTTTATGCATTACTCGTGGGTAAGGTTAGGTTTAGGTGTAGAAATATGGACAAGACTATATTTTTGCATTAAAATATTGCTCCAGGGCCAACAAAATATGTTGACCTAGGGACACATTGATCATTCTCTCACCAATGAATCTTCTGCATTGAATGGGTGCCATCAGAATGAGAGTCCAAACTGCTAATAAAAATCACAGTAATCCACAAGTAAACCACAACAGTGACCCAGACACTCCAGTCCATCAATTAATATCTTGTGAAGCAGAAAGCTGCATGTTTGTAAGAAACAAATCCATTGTTAAGACATAATCCACTGAAACCTTTGCTTCTGCCCAAAATACAAATTCGCAATCCACAAACTCACAATCTTGTGAAAACATTTAACTCCTGTTGTCCTTTTAAAGCAGGGATGGGGAACGTTGATCCTGGAGGGACACTCTTCTACAGAGTTTAGCTCCAACCCTGAGGAAAAAATACCTACCTGCATTCTGAAGATCTCAATTAGCTGGTTCAGGTGTGTTTGATTAGGGTTGGAGCTAAACTCTGCAGGGACACCGGCCCTCCAGGTTCAACGTTCCCCACCCCTGTTTTATAGTTATAGTTTTACAATGAACTTTTAAGTTCTTTGGGAACATAGATGAAATATTATGTACTATAACTCGGATGCATTGTATATTAGTTTTAAAATTGTTAAATTCTGTTTAGTGGTGATATTCATATTGGCATAATATAATTTAGACTTAAAAGTGTAACACTTCTTGGACATATAGACAAAGTATCACACATTGAGATGTATTTATGATATGATAAACTGTATATGAGGCATGTATATCATTTGCATTATACAAAAATTTCATTATAACACATCAACAAATTATTATTTCTTAATTTTTTTTTTTTTATTAATTAATTTTTTTAATTTTTTTCTTATAATTTGAGGATTTTAGAAATTAGTTTGGAGATGTACGTTTTTTTTTTACATATATTTGTTTTATTACACTATTGGCCAAACATAATTTACATCAATTATATTCATATACTTGCACCAATATGCAATGAATTATTGTTTTTTATTTATTTTTTAAAAATAAATTTATAAATAATACAGATTAACTAGCATTGTGTTAAACGTTGGTGTGAATAAATGAATAAATAATGATTTAATGAATATTGCTTTTTAATTTATTAAGCATTCTTTAATTACACCAGTGTTTAGCAAAAAGTATTTGTTTTTTTATTTATTTAAAACTTTTTTTTTTTTTTTTTTTTTGATTGCACTAACATTACACTTACTTGCTTGCATTAAATAAATATATTTATAATTTATAAAAATAAATAATGCAAAAATGCATTTATGCACTATATCGTAGGTATTTAAATGACCACAGAAAAAATGTGGAGATATATATATATATATATATTAATATATACACACAAAGTCTGTTTTTTTAGTACTGTGGTGCATTTTAACATTTACTTTAACCATACAAAACTTTCGATATTGTTGATTAAAGGGTTAATACTCTTTGGGGCCTTGGTGATTCATGTAACTGGTTCATTCAAATGTCTAAACGAAACTGTTTTAACCTGTTGTAACCTTTGCGCTGTAGGATGAGCAGGTGTGAGCGAGTGTGTGTTAGTCGCCCGGAGGTTTTGTTTTAACAGGTAACTGTGTCACGTTGCTAAGGGGCGGTTGCCGTGACAACCCTCCTAGCCTTAGTTTTATCACTCAGGGGAGTTTGAAGTGGCGGTGGCTATGCCTCTGTCATTAGAAGCGTGTTCTTGTGCGAGAGTGTGACCATGTTTGTTAACTCAGGCACACAACGGTTTAGTAAGTGTGACGAGCCACATGAGGGGAAGCCCCTGGAACCGTCTGCGGTCTGGGCCTTTACTTTTAGCACAGGGCGCCATGCGGTGGTGCCCGCACACGTGGCTCCTGCCCCTCTCTGCGATGACACTTCCACTTCTGCTAAACGCCACTTCCGCTAACAGCAACACACAAAACCAGCACCCAATTTTGTGTCATCAGCGACCTCACTCGCGTATTCCTGAACGTACACACATCAAACGCAAACTTTTAACCCCAAACCCCACCGTGCTCTTGTTTCGAGGAACCGTCCTCTCCTGTACAGCGAAATTCTGACGTCACGCACAAGTTTCCAACGTGATACGGGAAGTGACCTGACATTTAGATTCGGTAACATTTGTAACCCTGGCAACAAACCCTCGTAGGGTACTTAGCCACCAACGCATCAAGATGGGAAAATTTGGGTTCGGATGGGGCATTGAGATTTTGATGTCATCAATATTGGTAATTTCTTTGTTGGGTGAGCGTGTGGGAGTGCGCAAATATTTCCTAAAGCAATGTGCCGCGCACTGATTTACCACTCGAAAGGAGCCTTCGTGCAGCTTCGATCATCGGAAACCACTGTTGTACAAAACTTCAAGTGGTTTACTGCTTTTATAAATAGACCACAATATCAGTATGATGTAAGTAAGTAGTGTATATAGACATTGATGCATGCATGCATGTATTTATTTATTTATAAACAGGTCATTGGTAAATATGTGTTTATTTGTTACAATGCAGTACATTAAATAAACATAAAAAAAATGTTCAATAAATACAAACAATATTAATAAAATATATTTATTTACTTATAATGGCTTAATGTTAGTGCATTAAAAAAATGAACTAATTATTGAATAATGTTATTACATGAATACTATCTATAAAAACAGATTTGATTATTTTTCTTTTCATAAATAATAACATTTTATTGAACGTTGATGTAAATAAAAGTGCTCAATACATACATATAAGAGAATATATTTTTTGCACTGGTATTCTGTAAATAGATACTTTTTTTTAAAAATATATAAATTTATTTGTTTATGGTACAATACTTGAAATAAAATATAAAAATTAAATAATAATATTGAGTATTGCTTGTAACTAAACAATGTAATTAAAAATAAAAAACATGTAATAAATATTTGTAACTTCATACAAAAATTAACTAATTATTGCATATTATTTGACATTAGCATTATTCATTAAAGCCTGATATAAAATATAATTTATAGACGTTAAATAAATAAAAAAGTCATTCAGTAAACAGCTATTATTTATTCATTTAGTATCTTTTTTTAGCTGCCGCAGCTTTAGATTTCCGATCATCAAATCAGAATTGAGAGAAACTAGCAATACCTATCAATCCCTATTTTTTCTTTACCTTACATGCCTCTTTAGTGCTGATTTGCATGACTTGCGGCATGAAAGACAAGTGGGAGTGAAAGACATTTAATCTTTTGAATACTCCAAGATCATTTATATATTTACCAAGCAACCTGTTTTGCATCTCATCAGCTCATCAATAATAACCCTGCACGTTTCAGGTATTCGACTTCTGGAAGCGTTTCCACGGCGTTCTGCATTATTAGGAAGGAGTGTGGGTGTGTCAGGATCCAGACTACTTTGCAACTTTGTGGTTGGCCTACGTCCTGACTATGGGAGCTTTCACTAGTCTGAGGCCCACCAAACCAAACCACACCTACCCACACACACACACACAAATACACAAGTTCTCAGGAGAAAGCATCCAAGGCAGTCATTCTGCGGCAGCGTGCATGTGTGTGTGTGTCGTAAATTGCCTACAAAAGCCCAGAAAACAAGAGGCCGAGTGCATTTCTTTCTCTCTCTATTGCTGATGAATGACGGTGTTTGGCAGATTCCCCTGAGAAGCGGTTTTATTGCCAGTAGCGTTGCGTGTTAAGAGTTTATTTAGACGGAGAGGTCGAGGGAGGAAACCAGAGCAGTTGGAGGGGGTGTTTTCATTCGCTGAGATGGATGGATTGATTTTAAACCCGAATTTGTTATAAAACAAAAACACTGTTGATGTGTTTAGAAGGGTGCCAGCGAGCGACTTGATGATCTCACTTTGGTAGAGTTCCAAAATAGTTGGTACGGTAAACGGAACTTGGAACGTTCTGTCACTTGCTCTCCGACAAAGCACTTAAATGACTTGCGGGATGAGTGTATATATATATATATATATATATATATATACTGTTAGTATAAATATGAAGTGTCACAGCAGTTGAGCTGTTGTGTAAACTATTAAGGAAGATGCTTGTTTAAAGTCATTCACAGAGGGTACAATCGCATCACAATCATGTTTTCCTTTAGTAATCTGATGTAGTGTTTGTTTTCCAGAAACTAAGGGTGAATTTGGCTGCTGCCGACAGCAGTACCAGGAAAGAGATCAGCAAAAAAAAAATAGAATAAGGAGGGGGTAGATGAGGGTATTTCTGTCCATATTTCCCTTAAAGAGAATCCTTAAAATTCCCTGTTTACTGAACTTCATGGAATTCTGGTATTTCGTATTTACATATATATTGCATGGTTTTCCCCTTTCATTTTGCTGATTTGTATAAGAGTGAGTCATAGAATATATGTATAATGTATATGTATTTGTGAATAGTGTGCGTGTGCATGTTTATGTGGTTTATGAGGACACAGATTTGCATAATTCAAAAGGCTTAAAAAAAACATACTAAATGGTGTTTTTATTTTTTTAAATCTAAAAATGCACAGTTACTTGTAAGGGGCAGATTTAGGGTTATTGTAGGGAAAAAGCACATAGTATAAAAAGTATCAAAAATATTAGGGCTGTAACGATACACCAAACCCACGATTCGGTTCCTATCACGATTTTTTTTTTTCGTGGGGGGATGGGACAAAAAAACGATAAAAAAAAAATATTTTTTATTAAATAACTTTTGAAAATTCTTTATAAACTGAACACCAAAGAACAAGATTAACTATGCAAATTATTAACAATATAAATAGAAAGGAGTAAATACTTGAACCCCTCGTTATCGACAACCGAAAATGGTCGCGTATCTATGCCAATGATGCGCGAGCGCACCACTGAAGAAACGGGAGCCACGAGCTCATTTCTAAACCGCGCACGCGTGATATGTCATCTGCGCGCAATTCAAGGTAGTCACGGGGTGTGTCGTGATGCTCCCTTATCACACCGATTTCGGCTTCATATCGTATCATTACAGCCCTAAAAAATGTACAGTAGAAAAACCATTTCGCCTGTGGAGAGTCCCCATAAACCCCAAATGCAAGTGTGTGTGTGCAGTACCTATGCATACAAGAAATACATTCTTCAAATATATTTGATTTAGTTACCAGATAAACAAGAGGAAAAAACTGCGTGACGTCGGTAATGTAGCCTATATATGATGAGTTTCAGTTCATTTTTGTGATATGCTTCATTTGTTTACAGAAGCGAAACTCAAATAGCAGAAAGTTCTTTATTGTATAAAAGCACAATGTATCAAACAAATAGAAACAGACCGTTATACAGTTAAGCATTATTATTAAGACAATAAGTGTTTAAAGTTGATTCTGCTGGTAAGGAAACAGCTGAAGTGATGGCGTACACACACACACACACACACACACGCACA
Source organism: Enteromius treurensis (assembly GCA_032275025.1). NCBI lineage: Eukaryota > Metazoa > Chordata > Actinopteri > Cypriniformes > Cyprinidae > Enteromius > Enteromius treurensis. The sequence continues at coordinate 23,296,696 of JAUCMU010000097.1, read as the reverse complement.
CCAGTCTCAGGATTGCTAGTTTGACAGCACAGTTGGTAACTTACTTTACAGTGAAGCAAACATCAGCGCTCCCGCCTCTGTGTCACAGTTTGCCGAATGAGAGAGGTAAGTTAGGATAAACGAGCACAAAGCTCCTTTTCACAAACAGTTAAGTGCACAAGTCTTTAAAGCATACTCCTTTGTCAGTCTATGTGAGAGACGCGTTCAGAATCAATGACCCCCAAACTAAATAACGAACAAATAATGTTAATTATAATACAGGCAATATTCAAACAATTAGTTTAAATAAAAAAAAATTTACCCGAAAGGACCGTAATGAGATTCCTAACCGGAGGCCGGAATAGCTTTTTTTTAATTTATTTTTTATTGACCGGTAAAGAAAGGAGAATCCTGTTTTTATCCCTGAGCTCCTAATTTGCTCTTTGCCCCCTATTTCCACTCTCATTTTCCCCCTTTTCTCTTCTCTCCCTGCATGTCTTTATTAAACAGGTCAAGGCCAGCTCTTGCAACAATGAGCTGCTTTGTGTGTGTTTACCTGGCTGGCAGCTGGGCTTCGGAAGAAGTGTGTGTTGGCGGTGCTAGTGTGGAATTTACTGCTTTTTGAGAATGAAGCAGGACAGCCCGTGTGTGTGTGTGTGCGAAAGTGCCGAGTGAGAACTAAGCGGAGCCCAAGCCTTGCGTGAGGAGCGAGCGTGCGAACTTTCAACCCTGGCAGCCGTTGCCGAAGTTTTTGGGACGGAGAGCGGCCCAGCGAGGGAGGAGAACCGATAGACGGGGAGGAAAAGGAGGCGGGAGAGAGATAGACGGGGTGGGAGAGGAAGGGGGTCGGGGAGAGAAGGGTTCGGTTACACAAGGATATGGAGTTTGGTAATTAAGAGCAGCAGGGAAGCGAACGGCGAGCGAAGCTGCCAAGAAAAAGAGAGCTCGCGTTACAGCCGCATTTTCCATTTCGACGTGTGGTCAAGAGCGTTTTCTGGCGCTTCTCCTTTATCTCTCTTCGTTTCGTGCCACGAGGTGATTTACAGTAGAAAGCCGGCCGTCCGGTTGACTCAACTCCTGCCAGAGCGGCGACGTTCGCTACCAAAAATGCGACGGCTTATCTGACGTCCCCGAAACATTTCTGAAGAGATATTAATAACGTGCAAAAAACAAGACCTGACTCAACACCCGTCGATCGCAGCGTTTCTGTTGGGTTTAGTTGCCAGGACTGAAACACGCTTGGCCCCGTCCCAATCTAATATCTGTCCATCTCTCAGGGAGGCGCAGGCCGCTGCTTGCCCTTGTTTTGTTCTCTTGCCCGTTTGTGTTGGTTTGATGTTGGCTTTGGCTCGCAGTTGCTGAGTGTAATGTTGGCCGTTCATTATGAGTCTGACGCGCATGTAAACTTACCTCCAGCTATGCTCGCATATAAATTCATACACACGCAGCCGAGATTCTTTCATGCCCACTTTACACACCCATCGGCTGGAAAATTGTCTAGATTATTGTGTATAAACAGACGGTATGAGTAGGCGATGTCTATTTGGATTTTTCTTTGTTCCTTATGTTCGTGTAGAGTAACTCGTGAAATGTAGATTACGTCTCATTTTACTTCTGAGATATATGTTCGAATGAAGTATGACACACAAGGTGAAATCTGGTTGAATGGTGTGAAATGGACTTACCAGAATAGAATTTTCAGAATAGATATTAGTAATACGAAACTTTTTTTGTTCGCACTCTATTTTAAGATCCAATTCTTGCTATTAACAATAAACAGCCAATGTGTTAATAGTGAGAATTGGCCTCTATACTAAAGTGTTACCAATTTTTTATATTATTAATAATGTGTTTTTTATGCAGTAACATGTGGCAATGAATCCTCCTCAAGACGAAACTACAAAATCAGATGCACACATTAAAAACCGCAATGTTCTAATTCTAGATATAGTGTAATATTGTGGATCTGCATATTTTTTTCAACAAGGAGAAACATGCTAATATTTCGGAAATATTTTAATTAATTTTATTTTATTAGTAAATTATTTTTATTAATGTTTGTTTGTTTGTTGCATTCATTTGTTAAAACATGGTTTATCTAATCTGAAGTTGTTGTTGTTGTTGTTGTTGTTTAAAAAAAAAAAAGACTTGTAATTACTGTAAAAAGACTAACTTGTAATTATTTAAGTGACATTTTTTGTTTATTTTTATTTTTGTTTGTTTTAAACCATGAATCTACCTTTTTTATTTTATTTTTTTTTTAAACACAGACAAATACATTAAATGCAAATATTTAGTTAAATTTAATTCTGTTTACTTTATAGTGATTTGTTTTAGTTTTTGGTTTGTTAATTTGTTTAATTGTTTAAAAATACAGTGCATCTACTTGTTTTTTAATATAAAGGCATCCAAACATTTGATAAACATTTTGGTTATTTTAGTATCAGATCCTTTTTTTATGTTTGTTTGTTTGTTTTTGAATTTTTATTGTTTGTTTAAGACCTATAGTGGATCTATTTCCTTTTTTAGCAAGAGAAAACATGAAAGCATTTTTTGTTTATTTTATTAGCAGTCACTATTTGTTTGTTTATTTGTTTTTTTGTTTGTTTGTTTAAAGTCTAAATTTGATGCTGTGTCAGGCTATAGAAGCTGATCTTTAAAGACTTGTTTTTAATTTTTAACAGAATGGTCACTTATCTATTCTTTCTTCCAGAAGTCTTGGCCACTTAATAAATAAATATATATATATATATTAGGGCCGGGATTTGATTAAAAAAAAAGAATCTTATTAATTAGAGGCTTTGTAATGAATTAATCGAAATTAATCGAATTTTAATCGCATATAAATATTTGACCTTTCAACAGTGAGAGTTTAGTAGTTTAGTATACCATTGAATAATGACTGAGCAACATAAGCTTAAGCAACAAAATATTGTATATTTTTGTTCAACCAAGTCCAACAGAACAGTGCAATATTGCCATTAAGTGTAGCGATAGGATATTTAGAAATATAGTAGCCTACATTTCAGACATTCAGGAACCTATAGGTAGGTAGACCTTCTGTAAACCTTCTGTTTTTTTAAGTAAGTCAGTCGTCAGTGAACAACGGCTGTGTGGAGTATATACGGCTCAATGTCAAATTAATTTGTGATTAAAAAATTTATGCGTTATTGTTGTGTTATTAATTAATCTAAATTAACGCGTTGAAGTCCCGGCCCTAGTATATATATGTTTTTATTTATTTATTTATTTTTTTGTAGATTTAAACAAAAAACCTCATTGGCCCTCTATTTCTGTCCCCACATCTCGACAGCAGTGATTGTCCAGCTGGCTCCTTATCAGTGTAATTGCTGCAAACAAATCTCAGGATGTGGTTTTCCCGTTCTGAATGTTGAGTCACCCTAAGATCTCTGGATGGAAGAATGTCGCCCTCTTTTATTCTTCACACACACAGATTTCCTTCTTGACTCTGTTTTGGCGCCCCTCGACACACAACACAGTTCACACAACTCCTGAACGAATCACCCGACCGTATCTCACCTGACCCTAAACAAACTCAACGCAACCTCAGTGCGACCACGTCAGTCTGAGCACATTTTGTTCTCGTGAGCTTCTGCTTTTTCAGCCGTCGAAGTAAACACCCAATTTCACTTCTCCAGTGAGGCGTTGTTGACGGCACATCAGTCTCACATAGACGTTTGACAAGAAAAATAATCTCCTTGACATAGCTTTGTGTTATTTAGCGACAGGTTTATCTGAAACTCGTATTAATTGCATAGCCCACTATCAGCAGCTTGAGAAATGCCTCCATAAGCACTGTATCACTCAGGCCTCTGCATTTCTGACCGCTGGGTCAGTTTATCCCCAGCCTGCCCTTCATTATGCCACGGTTACAGTGAACAGAGTCTCATGCACACAAACAGGACTGCCGAATGTACACTGTGTGACGTCTCCTGATAGCGCCGCTGCACCTCGCTCTGTCTCCAGAGGTCAGGGGTCAAGTCTGTTTGCATGGCCTTAAGCAGAGTTCACAGAGGATGGAGTGGAAGGGAGTGGAATATTAAATGTTTAATAAATAAATATAATGTATATATTTAATAATACCTAAAACACAACTTACTATATATATATATATATATATATATATATATATAAAATATTAAAGAATTATTGTTAATATTATTATTAATAATGCAGTTATTCATTATAAATATTATAAATGATGTTAATAATAAGAAATGTATTTGCTGCTTTATTATTATTATAAATTATTATTTTTTTCTCAACTAGTAATAATTTTGAATTTGTTTATATATATATATATATATATATTTTTTTTTTTTTTTTTTTTTTTTTTACCTGTTTATATTGTGTTTTTCATCAAAAATGTGCAGTGACTACAATGCTTTATACATCTAATTAATTTTCCGAATGAAATGGGTTAAAATGAATGAGTGAATGTATGACGATGCGTAATTTATACTTCGGTTGACAGGAAAATTCCTCGCATTCAGCCTATGCTCTCACATGGTCTCTCTGACAAAGAGGCCCAATTCAAGTTTAATGCCTTTGCCTGACAGAAAACAGGCTATGTAAACAGTCAAGCAGTTGTACAACAAGTCCCATGATCCCCCTCCACCCCGTCTCTTCCTGCTCCGCTCTCAGCCTCTTGTCATGCTCACTTCTCACTGTCTGCTTATCCCTTCACGCGCAGAATGACAACATACTTTGTTGAAAGAGTGTTGAAAGAGCAGTACAAGAACAACAATGCAATTGAACAGTAAGATATTAGTGTACACTGCTTTAGTGTTACGTTAATGCTGTTAATGCCATTTCTACTACTACTACCATCACTAGATTTATTGGCCAGTAAGGCATGTTTTGATAATGCTTGTGACAAACGTTTGTCTTGTTAAAATACCAGGTCAGCTCCGTGTCAAGATGACATCAGGGTCAGGCAAACATGTACACACACACAGGTCGTGACTTTGTATAATTCATTTAGGAAAACAGTCTGAATTTACCGCAGCGCGCACATATGGTTTTTACAATGAACAAGCATTCTTTATAATTATTTAAACAAATACAGCAGTTTGAAATATTTCAAAGCATTACATTTCAAATTTTCATGTACATTTCTTACATTTTAGTTAAATATTTGTTATTTTTTAAATCTAGCATCTTCACGTAACTGCGCTCAAGTATTTGGATTAAATACTTTTAAAATGAATACCATATATATCCAGACATGCAGTCTTCTGCATCTTTCAAAACCTAGCAACTTTCCCTCAAGATCAAGAATTGCACTATGAATCGTTCACATTGCCACTTTGCACGTGGTCCTGGTCAGAAAACACATCGCGAGAGCGCTCGTTTGCCGTTTAGTCAAGAGACAGAAACTTGCTGCGATCGCTGATGGTGTGTGTGCGAGTGAGAGGTATCTTGGAAGAGACACCGATACCACAATCCTCATTCCTTCAAGTCCAAACCTGCCCCCTACCACAGAGACAGAGAAGGAATCAAAGTCAGAACGAGGAGAAAAAAGAAAAAAAACAATGGCTCAATTCAACACTGGAGTTTCAAAGCCTTCAAAATCCTAAAGGGTGGGTGTATAGAGACTTCGCATTTTGGCAGAGTATAAGATGAGAAATACCTCTCGCACAAAATCTTTGAATGCTTCTGGTGACTATATTTTAAATAAAATCAATCGACTGCGTTTACTTAGTCATGTTCGAGTGTAGCGCGTACAAATACAATAAAACAACTTGGCAGCAAAGTCTATGCGAACTATTAAAAACCAGGTCGAGCAATGTTTAATACCTGACGCTACCTATGTGTTTATACATGCAGACAAAGAACGCTTGTTCTCTACAAAACGACGGGCGAGCAGAATTTGCCGCGAAACATTCCGCATAGTTTACCATTCGTTGTGTTTTTCGTCGACCGGTTTTACTATGTTTCAGGGTTTGCGTATTTATGAATTATGTTAAATGGGACAAAGCAAAACATTATACCAAGAAGGGGAGATTATTTTTCGTAGAGCCCAACATTTACAGTGTCAAGTGAGGCGAAGAAAAGGATTGGTAAACGTCTGGGAAGTGGTCCAATTTGTTAGCTAATAGAGTTCAGGTGCTGTCAAGGATTTAGTCATTCTCAGCACGCGAGGTTATTAAACCACAGGCCAAACTAGAGCCCGGTGGGTTTCCCTCCCTCGCTCTTAGTTTTCGTTTCTCACTCTCTTGAACCCTCAGAAACACAGTGTGCCTCCCCTCGCATTAACAGCAGATACTATCCAGACACTGAGAGAGAGAGAGAGCAGAATGTGTTGTATTGATGATTCGCTAATGCCTTTAGCTGCCAGCTGCGATGTCTGTGTCATAAAAGGTGCTGTAGTACGTCTTGACTCTTCTAAAGCCAAAACATAACATAATATGTGTGTAGATATTTAGGAAATATGTCCGCATAGCTGTTTCTCCGGAAAAAAAATTATGCTGTAGCCAGAAGTAATTCTACTCTGAAATGGGCAGAATTCGAGGGCCAGAATTGCAAAATTCATTTTAACCGCAAGCTGGCAATATTACATATTATTACCCCGCGCTCTTTAAGAATGATCCTGCCCACTTCCAGTTGTCAGAAAACACAGTGTATTGCTGTCAAGGAACCATGTTACGTTTACTTGACTGTCTCTGAAAAATAACGATGTAGCCGCTCTGAAATGTGCGTTCAGGGGCGGAATGCTTTTGTTTTTGCAGTACCCATTTCAACCACTAGCTGTCAGTATTACATACTGCACTTATAAGTATTGTAGCATATGAAGGAGCAAACTGAAAAGTGAACTCAAGCTGTATTTAGTCTCAGACGTCACGCCCACGGAGCGTTCGCTGAACGTCTGATGCATATGGTACACTTTTCAGGAAACACTTCAGCAGTGTCGAAGTCATCAGCTGATTGGTTGAATTTAAGCGGATTTCCGGGGGGCGTGAGTGTCGCGTTTATTTTCGGTCCGCCTTGAAACAAAGCACAGACGTGTGATTCGCGAAAAAAAAAAAAACTGTCACATTTACATGAGTGACAATAAGCATTTATTAAAATCGGTTAAACGCTGGATTCTCAAAAGTATGTGATCCAATTTTACTAGTTGTGTGTTTCCTCCTATCTATTATGGAAGATCAAGTGAAGTACCTGAGAAGGGGATATCATCCGCGTTTGCTGGCAAACATGAAACAACAGACGCTGACATCGCAGCTGGCCGATTCAGT
>JAUCMU010000097.1:23276910-23289358 GCA_032275025.1 Enteromius treurensis | reverse complement strand
CTGGCACCCCGGCCCTCCCGCAACAACGTTCCCCACCCCTGTTTTAAAGCAAAATCTACAGACATATTTGTTTAGAAGTGCGTTGGCTTGTAAATGGTGCTTGATCTGTGCACAACAAGCAGCTTTTAATTTCACAAGATTTTGCATTTCACTGATGGACTAATCAGCTGTTTGGACTCATTCTGATGGCAGCCATTCACTGCAGAGGATCCATTGATGAGCAAGTGATGCAATGCTAGATTTCTTTAAATCTGTTGTCATGAATAAACAAACTCATGTACAGTTTGAATGACCTGTGGGTGAGTACATTTTCTGGGTTCAAAATAAAATCCAAATAAAACAAAATCTGCAAGTACTTAGCAACAAATGTGACTGTATACATGGGAAACTGTCAATACAGTAAAACCAAATTTATATAAATTCAATTTACAGCAAGAATTAGTACACACCTTCATCCATGCCATTAAGGATGGTTTCCAGGACCTCGTCACCATAACGATTACGATGCTCCTTCCAGACTGATCCGTTCTCACTCCTCAAGACCACAAGTTCCCGATCTCCCCGACCAAGTGCGGCAAAATGGGGAATCTCCACAATCACAGGCCTTCAGGATCAGTGCGAGTTGTGTTAGTCTCAGTTTATTAAAAAAAATATTGTTTTATTAGGAAAACTGGTTTCCTCACCCTAAGAACTGCATGCCAGCTGGACCAAGAGAGATGATCCGGCTGGCGAGGCCCTCACCCTCCACCAGAGGAGGTGGTGTGGCAAGTTTCTGTGGCTTCACCAGGCGGCAGGTGATGCGTGTTGGAGCGGCACAGGTACGAGGAGGAATGATGACACGCAGGCCGTTATGTCTGCTGCCTCTCATTGAGCCGCCACGAGCGTCTACCATGAAGCTCACCAGGAACCTGCAGAACCACAAAACACAATCCACTTTGTATTCATTCATGATATTTCAGTTTCAAGTATCTGATTCCTCAAAAACGCGTGCAGTATTTTAGGCAGAGGCAAGAAAACTAACCCCGTGTGGATGGGACTTGCTACTGGACTGACATTGTCTGACGTCTCTGTGGCCGGACTGCTGGGGATCAGTGAATCCTCATCATATTCTTTGGGCAAAGGAAGAGGGGTGTTCTGCTGTACATGTGTAAAAATTTAAGCTCATAAAAATTGCTTTGGTGGTAACATGGCACAATAATGCTTTCAGATAGTAATGGCAATATATATCCTTATACAGAACAAACTACACTGCCATGGTAAAAGTAAAAAATTTCATATGCATGGAATTATATGGTAATCCAAGGTAGGTGTTACGTAACACTTTATTTTAATAGTCTACTTCAGTCATCCGGTTAACAGTAAGTAACTTTGCAACTAAGTGTCAACTAGCACTCATATTACTATACTGTCTACTTAATATACCGTTTAACAGTTTGGGCTTAGTACGGTTTGTAATAGCTTTTGAAAGATGCTCACCAAGGCTGCATTTATTTGATCAAACACACAGTAAATACAGTAATATTATGATTTCAAATTAATGTTTTGTTATGTAATGTATTTTAAAATGTACTTTATTCCTACAATTAAAGCTGAATTTTCAGCATTGCGATTTCCTTGTCACATGATCATTGAGAAATTATTCTACTATGCTGATTTGCTGCTCAAAAAAACATTTCTTCTTACTATCAGTGTTGAAAACAGTTGTGCTGCTTTACATTATAAATTTTATGTATTTGGTGTCCTTGCTGAATAAAAGTATATAAAAAAACCTGACATTTTAAAATGTAAGTAAGTATAAGAGGACACATGAAACCATGCACTCATTTGAACAAAATTCACATTCACCTGGTCCATTTCATGTTCTTTCAGCATGACTGTTTCAGGAGACACACAAGGGATCCTTGGAAGAGCAGGGGAATGATTCCTAAGAAACACAAGTTAGAAATAAGTCTGACACAAAGGAATACTGTATGTAAATGACAATTCCTCGGTCACTTGATAATTCATCTCAGTGGCCTTTCCTCAGTTTGGGCTCTGATCTTTTCTTTTCAAACTAGCTTGAAACATTCTAGATAATTTCTTGCATCTTTTAGCTCCCCTCTACTTTACACATATGTTTCCTCTTGTTAAATCTAAACCATCTTCAACATCATCACTGCAACTCTCCCTCGTACTCTAGAACATTCTTGGGGGAAAGGAAATCCTCATCATGGTCCTTTAAGTCCTCCATCTTCAAATACCTGGCACCTTCGTTCCCAAGCAGCTCCTCGCCTGCCGCATTGAGGGGGTGAGAAAAGAGAAGAGAAAAAGAAGATTTAGTCAAAAACATGCTGTCAACTGGAAATGAACACTGACAGGACAATATGGACAAGACATAAATGGACTGGGAGCTGTTGAAAATGAGTGTAACATGTTATGACAGTGACTAAGAAGTACAATGGTACTAACAAGATTCTTTTTAAGTACCTGAGTGCCACTGTATGTAGTCACCATGGTAATCAATCAGCACCATGGTACAGTATATTTGGTATACCATGGTGCTGAATGATTACCTTGCTGATTATATACAGTAGTACTCAGGTACTATGATATAACCATCACTGTACCATGGTACTGCCACAGTACTTTTTAAAAAAGATTATCATTTCCTGTAATGAAGTGAGATAATAACTTTCAGTAATCACCGTCACAATTACTTTTTTGTCATTGCATTGCATTGACAGTTTTTTATAATCTAAAATGTTACATTAAATAAATATTTTTTTAGAACAAAGTGCTTCATTTTTAAATGGTTGAAAAACCTGTAGACTAAACAAATACATATCTGAAAGGAAAATTTGGAATACCTTTGTCCAAAAATAGTTTAGAAATGAATGTGACATGATTACTGTTTGAAAGTCTTTTGTTAGAATGTAGAAAAAGTAATTAGCACGTATTAGCTAATTACTTTTTGCAAAACCTTCCCCAACACTGATTGCAAATGAGTAAGTTTGAAGAAAAGGGAAAGATGTGTGATGGACATACTGCAACAAAACATTTCAAAGGACATTAATGAGAAAACTGTGTGTGTATATGTGTGTGTGTTTTAATATAATACTAAATTAACTACAAATCGGACACAATGACCTTCAAAACGCAATGCCTCCACTGATATCACGCTGCTAAATGCATAGTCATACAGTATGTAAACTGTGCTTGTTTTTTTATTAAAAAGGAGACATTAATCTTAATTGTGTCTAATAAGGTCTTTATAAATCATCTTCTTGGGAAGTCTTGCAAACATAATATAACTGGTAGAGCAGAAAATGCATTTTTTTTTTACATAATCAAGCATTTCAAAAACGGAATTTTCAGGCTTCAATGGTAATTTCGAGCCAAGCAAGTCTTTCATGCTGTATCTACCTGTACAGTATATCACTATGTTTATGTCTGCCTACATAAACATATACACTAATTATAGCATATACATGTACTGTATATGGCAAATATATATAGTCAATATAAATACTGAATGATGGAACTTCATTTTTAGCATTGGATTTGCACAAGGCAAGCCATGAGAAGCACATCCATGTGAGAGCCTGGATGCATGTGAAACATTTTCAGGACATTACGTAAACACACCTTTAAACTCTGTAATAACACCAGGAGTTGAAATGTAGCACTGTCCACAGTATAAAACTAGATTTTATATGACAAGCTGATTTTAAAAACTGATTCTTAAAAAAAGTCTGACAAAATATCACTTTTTCCTATTGGAATTCTGAGGAAACCATCATGTTATATTTGTAATTACTTAATTCTATCTTGTAAATGTATTTTTATAAGCAAAATTGCTAAGATAATATCTCTATTATATCTCTAAATAATATAAAAAAATACAAATATTGACTAACTTTTGGCCCAATATCGACCGTGAACCAAGACTTATTTATACCATAGTGCATGATAACTGTTTTACTGTGAGAACTAAATCTGTGCTGCTTTAGAAAAAAAAAGGAAAAATGAAAAAGGAAATGTAGCAGGTTAGTGGGTCAGTTAGGTGTTCTGGAACAGTAAGATACCTTCAGGAATAAAACAGGCTTATTAACATCAATGCATACAGTGCATGCTAGTGACACATCCGTTATAATTTTCAAAGTGCACCAGAGAATGACAGTGTGTGTGTGTGTGCTTGAAATGAAGTCACTGACAATGGTCACCGCACAAAGAAGAAAGAAGGAAATTCATACCTAACGTAAGCTGTGCAATTCCTAGAAAAACCAAGAGCAGGATGCTCTTTAAATGTCCACTCATTTAAAGAAATTAACTGATTCTGTGTCTTGTAATTCTTATGAAAATGATTCTAACAATTCTCCAACAGAGCATGGCATTAAACAGAGAGCTGATTTACCTTCATCTTCAGACACATCCAAGATCTCATCAACTGTCTCAGGGAAACTCATGCGATGCTTTTCAGTGGTGGTCTTAAAGGGAAATGTGGATTACAACACATGACTTTCTACACAATCTTTTTATTCATATTAGCCATTGTATAAATGAGGTTCATTTTTTAATTAAATTTTTAACTCACCATGGTAACGGTCTCTTCGGTGACCAGCTTGAGCACATCAATGACTGAGATGTATCCAAGGCGCTTCGCGATGGCAAGAGCTGACGTGCCATTCTGTAGGAGATGGAATTTTTTTGTTTGCATTTGTAAGCATCCAATATATTTGAAAAAGATGGCAATAAGTTAAAAGAGTTTGGGCTCTTACAGACGTAATTTCATTTGGTTGTGCGCCATGTTTCAGGAGAAGCGTCACAATGTCTGTATGGCCCTGCTGAGCGGCCTGATGAAGCGGCGTATATCCCATCTAAAAGGCCAAAAAAGAGGACAATCAGATTTCATTAGAAAGAAAAATCTCTTGTCTTGCTACTCAAATGTGTTTCCTCCAGAGTTTCAGACCCCAATATTGTCTTATTATGCTTATGTTTAGGAATAGCAATCCAAGAAAGAACATCTACAGTAATAAAAAAAAAAAAAAAAAAAAAACGAAGCAACTTACAATGCTAAATAAAACAAAACCAATCTTTCATTTACCCTGGTCTTGCAGTTTACATTGGCCTGTTGCTGTAATAGGAACTTAACCATCTTGATATTGCCATAATGACAAGCCACATGAAGTGGAGTGTAACCCATCTGAAGAGAAATCAACAATGAATATTGTTATCAATATTAATGTCAATGATTATGTACACTCCTTAAAAAAATGAACATTGTATTTCATTGTAAGAAATGCAAGTTTTTACCCGTGTGGCAGCATAGACGGATGCCCCATGCTTCACTAGTATATCAGCAATGCCAACATGCCCTTCCTGAGCCACAAGGTGAAGAGGAGTCAGACCACTCTGAGGAGAGACAAGAGACGTGTCACAATATTTGGACATAAAGCAAGATATGTGTTTATAATGTTGAGAGAGGTTCAGCTTAAACACAGACGTGCATGTTTGTTCACATTAAAAGGTTCCTCCACCCCAAAATGAAAAGTTTGTTGTTAATCACTTACCCATGATGTCATTTCAAACCAGTAAAAGCTTAATTCATCTTCGGAACAAAGTGAAAAATATTTTGGAATGAAAACTGGGAGGCTTGTAACCGTAATGTTACCATTGTAATGGCGCCATTTTGGAGAGTATCAACTGAGCACAAGCATCGTAAGCTGTTCTGTGGCAGCCACGGCAGAAGGATATGTCTTCTACATGTATTTATGCTTTGATTATAATAAAAAACACTTTATCTGTGTGTCGCATAGAACATCGTGCAGCGATACTCTCCAAAAAAAATATTCTCATTCACTACATAACATTCAGTTGGACCATTTGGAATATTTTGTTGATGTCTTTTCATGTCTTGCAACTGTTTGGCAGTCAATGGGACAGTCAAAAGCCTCCCGGTTTTCAACCAAAACTTAAATTGTGTTCCAAGGACAAACAAAGCTCTAAAATATGTAGCAGGTTTGGAACGACATGGGGTAAGGGATTAATCACAAAATTTGGGGGCGGAGTAACCCTTTAAGTAATGCGTTAACAAATGTACAAAATAAGCTATTAATGTTAGGATGGACATTAATGTAATATTTAAAGTTAATAATAACAATTATTAACAAATATTAACAAACAAATCTTGTTCATTGTTAGTGTCTGGTAGATAATGCATTAACTACTTTAAGATATTAAAGTTAAAAAATGCAGTATATTTACAAATTAATATTAAATACTTGTTTACTATATGAAGATCTTGTTAATTAATGCTAACAAATGCATTAATTTACATGAACAAATTCAATTTTGTGTTAACATGATATCAGTGCAATATTTGTATACTGATGTGTGATGTTCAAACATCTTTATTTATTTATTTATTTTTTACAGTACAGTATTCTTACCTTATTGCCCAGATTTACATTGGCCTGCTTCAAGATAAGCAGCAACACCATGTCTGGTTGGCCCTCTTGGGAGGCTAGGTGTAACGGTGTGACCCCTTGCAATGACTCAGCATTGGCAGAAGCTCCATGCTGCAGTAAACTGCTCGCTACCTCCACCTGGTTCTGTTTGGAAGCAATATGGAGCGGAGTGTAGCCATTCTGAGGAGAAAAAAAGAGCAAGGTAACAGGTTAATGCACTTTGTGGCTAGAAATGAATACTGAAAGTGTTTTCAGCGTGTTAAGCAGAGCGATAAATAGTGTCATACCCGAGCGGCACTGTGTGGTGATCCGCCTTTGCTGAGCAAAAGATTGACCACATCGAGGTTGTTGTGATGGACAGCCACATGCAACGGTGTGAGTCCAGCCTATAGAGGAGAAGATGTCTTACTTCACCACCATCAATAGAAACAAATTAAAATGCAATAGATACAGTATGAATGCTACAATACAATACTACATCCTTTAGGGGGAAAATATAGTGTTTAATTGTTTTGAATGTGAACTTGTACTTTACTTCAAATTCTAAACGTAAATTTTAAAAACATACTTGCAGATAATATCATATGATACAGATGATTCATACTTTTCCTGCAGCATTTGGGTTAGCTCCTTTCTCTAAAAGCAGCACTGCTACATCCACCTTCCCGTATTTGGCTGCTACATGAAGGGGAGTGAAGCCTTTCTGCGTAGCACCAATCAAACAGCATTATGGTTTCAAGAGAGTTTCGATCATTTTAATGAAATAAGCAGGTGATCTTGGTTTTACGCGGCAGTGTACCTTGGTCATTTTGGTGAGCTGGGCATTCATGTCCAGTAGGATGCTGGCAGTTTGTGTGTGTCCCTCACGGGAAGCGATGTGCAGTGGAGTGTGTCCTGCTGTTGTGGTGGAGTTGGGGTTTGCCTTGTGCTCCAACAGCAGCTTGACCATCTCGTTGTGGCCCATGCGGGCGGCACAGTGTAGCGGCGTCTGGTCATCCTGATGGAAGTACAGTGTACTCAGTAAAGCATTTTAAACAAATAACAGCAACACAGCCAAATGTATTTGTTTTTCTCACATTATGTTTTATTTGGTTCAGACCTTAATTTTAGGTTCATATTAATCAAAAATATGTATTTTTCCCACAGACAAAAACATTCTTATAAACTAAAATTAATATGCTGCATGTTTTTTATTTATTACACATAAATATATATTGATATATTTTATTTAGTCATAAGCCAAAATGTTACTAGGTCAGTTTAATAGTTTTGTGGTTTTTACAACTTATTGTCATGATGAACTAAAGCTAGCTAATATGAAAAAAAGACTTTAGACTGAACGTAAAAGTAAAAAGGTTTACTTATTATGAATATAGAGGAAAACTTTTAAAGCTCTTAATGTTTCTTGTGATGTCTATTTAATGAAACTTTCAGATTATAAAAAGGTAAAGAAAAAAAAAAAAAGAGATGACTCTTTAAAGAACATTTTACTGAATGGTTCTTCTTTGTGGAACCAAAAATGGTTCCTCTATGGCGATGTTTTGAAGAACCTTTTAAGTCCCTTTATTTTTAAGATTGTAAAAAAAATAAGAATTTAATAAAGTGTCAAATTAAAATACAAATAAATTAAAATTAAAATTAAATTAAATGCACCTTGGCTTTGGCATCCACTGGAGCTGCATTCTGCAACAGGAAGTCAGCAACTTCACAGTGACCAGCTCGAGATGCCATGTGCAGAGGTGTTTCAACTTTCTACAAATACACATTAACATACAGGCACGTGATCACATACAGTAAGATTACAGTACAAGCATAGCTTGCAGTCAAAACATACTGTATATTCAATCAGAAAAAAAACAAAACATATTGCTATCAAAAGGTGAAATTCCATGTCTAGTACGTTTTAATATTGCTTACCACATTTGAGGCATGTGGTGAAGCTCCTTTTTGCATCAGTATCTTCACTATATTCAGATGACCCATGAAGGAGGACACATGCAGTGGGGTCAGTCCTGACTGTTGGACAGAAAGCAAACAGATACAGAGAACTGAACATGTCACAGCTTGTAATTATGGCTGTATGAAATGTTTATACACACTTTGCTCTAATCAAAAAGTGATTGCTAATTATGGGAATATTTCACCCAAAAATGATCAATTACTAAAGCGTCTGAATTATTGTGATGTTTCTACCAGATGTTTAGACTCTCATTCTGATGACACCTCTTGAGTGCAGAGGATTTTTTAACTATTCCATTATTATTCTTTTTTGTCTTATATTGAAATGCATTCACTGCCCTTTAAATGACCATTGTCTCTGTGTTATGTTTTGAGGCACTTTTATTTTGAATTTGATCCTTGTTTCCTGTCTTAATTTATGTTATATTGTGAAATAATCCTGTTGCTCACCTCGGTTACAGCCTCCAGGGATGCAGAATGCTTTAACAGTAGGTCCATTACACGCATGTGGTTCTTCTTACAGGCAATATGGAGTGGTGTGAAGCCGTTCTGAAACATGTCGTGAGATATTTATATGTAAGTGAACAGATTTGAGATATTTCAAAGCAAAAATATTATTATGTACATTAGTTGTGCCATGTGTGTCATTTAAATGTGTACTAACCAAAGCACGGGTGTTTGGTTTGGCTCCTTTATCCAGGAGCACCTTGGCCATACGATGATGTCCACAGTGTGCTGCCACATGCAGTGGGGTCAGGTGGTCTAGAGTGATGTCATCAATCACAGCATTGTACTGTAATAGCTGTTTGATACAGTCCAAATGATCGCCCTGGGCTGCCATATGTATTGGAGAAAGGCCATTCTGTGCAGTGAACATATGGGAACATTTAGAGCTGCCAATGCCAATTTTCTTTCAAATTTATGACAATCAGGTATGTTTTTGTTCATTCATATTACATGTTCTGTCTTACATAACATGTTCGATGTGTTTTAAGGTTGTTTAATATTATTACTGCATTTAAGATTGATGCATCATTTTATTGGAATTACATATAAAATGTCTATCCATTTAGACTATACAGTTTAAGCAAACTAGCAACTTAATAAAATGCATATTTGGCAATTAAACAGAAAGGAAACAGGTCAGAATTCTGTCGAAGTACTAATGAATTGAATGTGTTTAAAATTCACAGGAACCAGGTTTATATATTTATTGCCAATAAATGTCGATCAGTTATTGTTAATCTCATATTCAAACTACAGTAACCGAAAAATGAGTTTAGTTCCTCAGTTAGGAATATTTGGTAACACTTTATTTTAGGGTCTCTTAACTAGTTACCTATTAGCTGCATATTACTTCAATATTAGCCATTTATTAAGCACATATTAATGCTTTATTAGGGGCATTTATAGAGCAAATTAGGGGTTTATAGAGGAAAAGTTGTAGTTAATAGTTTATAGGTGTTCCGAATATTTTAACCACCTTCATACTTTTTAAACTAAATAAATGTAATTTTTTCCCCGCAATAAACAGACTTCCACTCATTCAAGTAAACTGAAAAAAATATATGAATTATGTATAAAATATGATTGTGTCAAAAATGATATTAGTCTTAGTAAAAATCTTATTCTTAGAATAAATATTCAGTCAAGATATGCAACTCTTCCATTTTTTTCTCATTTGAAGCATTGCTTTTATATAAAATAAATATTTATATATAAAATAAATGTCAGGTTTATAAAGAAATTCTTAGAAAATAAAAGCCTCATAAGAACAATAGCTGAAATTTTAATACACTATGAAATTCTTCTTAAAAAAGTTGCTCAGGGTATTTCTTTCTTTCTTTCTTTCTTGTGGCCATATATCATTTGGGTGTATGCCTACTTTGGTCTTGGCCTGTATTGGGGCTCCTTGGTCCAGAAGGATCTCGATTATTCTCACATGGCCGTTTCTGGCAGCACAGTGAAGAGGAGTCAACTCATCCTGTAATACAAATGAAAGAACAATAAACGTATATACAAATTCTCTGTCATTAAAGTTTAGGATTTCCGCTTTATAACATACTTTTGTTTTTGCATCAATCTTTGCTCCTCGGTCCAGCAGAAGTCTGACCATGATAACATTTCCTCTCCTGGATGCAATATGTAGAGGTGTGATCCCATTCTGAAAGAAGGCCACACTTGCTTGTAATTAACTGTAAACAGGCAGAAGTTCACTGTAGAAATACTCAAAAGACAGACCTTGGGTGTGAAGTTCACATCAGCTCCTCTATTTAGAAGTAGCTGAGCAATATTCAGGTTTTCATAGTGGGCTGCGATATGAAGTGGTGTGAAGCCTGTCTGCAGGGGATCATGGGAAACTGAGTTAGTAACCAGCACATTTTTGCTTTTAAAATACAGTTGTTACTTGATTACTTCATTATCATTGCAAAAATCCAGGTATGTCTTTGCATGTACTATTGTTCAAAAATTTCTGCTCAGCAAGGCTGCATTTATTTGATTAAAAATACAGTAAAAAACAGTAATATTGTGAAATATTTTTACCATTTGGATATTATTTATTTAAAAAAATTAATTAAATAGTAAAAATCTGGTCAATTTAATCAAGTTTTAGAGACAGAACCATATACAGTATTGTATGATATGAAAAAACAACAAAATGGTGTGCTTCAGTTTACACAAACCTTGCTTAAGACATCAGCGTTTGGGTCATTCTGTAAAAGTACAGCGGCAGTTCGGGTGTCATCGTTTCGGGCAGCGATATGCAGTGCAGGAAGGCGGACCTTGCCCTTAGTACCGTGGTTGATGAGCAGGGCCACCACATTCTCATGGCCCTGCTGAAGAGCCACAGCAAGAGGGGTAAAGCCATCCTGCCAGAAAGACAAACACATATTTAATCCATCTTTCTTTCAATAACTTGTGTCAAAATGGCAAGTTAAGGTGAGGTGTGCAGACTGTGTTGGCCTAATGCAAAAGGTTTATACATGACTTAAAGGTTTTAATAAACTGCATGTGGTGTAAATTATTACATTTTACTGTCAAGTGTCTAAAACATTTAAGTAGTTAAGTGTCAAGAAAATGACAGTACATTCAGATTGTACTTTTAAGTATTCTGTTTGCTTACTGTTCGCTTTTTTTTTCAAGGGCAAAATTACCTCAGTTGGAATGGTCTGATTGGCTCCGTTATCCAGGAGAAACTTCACAACCTCCAGGTGATTCTCTTGTGCAGCCATGTAGAGAGGGGTGAAGCCCTTCTGTTGCAGACAGACATAAACACCCATATGCAGATACAATACCAAACTAACAAGCACACAAATACACAGATGACAATACAAGCAGAAAGATTTTAGTTCAGAGAGCAACACTATCAAAATCACCATACTGTTCAAATGAAAACATCCAACTGGGGAGAAGAAAACATATAACCTCTATTATGCATTGTGGTTTAGGTCAACATACTCACAGATAGTTAGTGACCAACCCCTTATTTACCCACCTGAGACTGAGCATTGACGTTGGCTCCATAATTAACCAGCTCTGTGACCACTTGTTCCTGTCCAGCTAACGCAGCGATGTGAAGAGCAGTATTTCCTTTCTATAAGAGAAATATTTATTTAATGACACAGACCATTTTTTGATATGCATTAAAAAAGTAATAATCATTTTCTGGTGAAAAAATATGCGTAATGGAAATTACATTAAAGCAAGTTCACCATATACTTGTCTGTACAATTATACACTGTAAAAATGGCTGTGACTATACGTTAATGATACGTTCCCCTAATCTGTTATTGCCATTTTAGTAACTGATATAATTTTACGGTAAAATACAGTTTTTGGAAGTGAAAAATAATGTAAAATATACAAAGAAAACCCAGAAATTAGTTCCCAGAATTCTCTGCGTTGCATTTTAAATTATGTTTGTGTGTATGTTGTTAAATGAATGTTTATTGCATATTTCGTTTATAGGGGTGGGCATAGATTAATTTTTTTAATCTAGATTAATCTAGATTAAAATGGCTCATTTGAGATCTGCCAAAGGC
>JAUCMU010000097.1:23252891-23276810 GCA_032275025.1 Enteromius treurensis | reverse complement strand
CTTGATTATTACTGATGAGATCATAGACAGTGGCAGCTTTAACAGACTGCATTCAGACTAATGCACGGATCTCTTTCTTTATATCAGATGTTTTGCTCTGCTCTGAAAACATAACTGACGGAGTGTTCATCAGTTTTGTATAAAAGCATTAGAAAATGCAAGTGCATTTATTCGCAGCGGCGATCAGACGCTTCCGGATAAACAAACACATCGCGCACGTTACGCGCAAATTTGTCAGCGCGCAGGTTTTTGCTAATACCAACGCATTCAAAACGATATATGAAGCGCGTTAACACCGATAACGGCCCACCACTAATATATATATATGGTATTGGCTTTCTCAGCTTGTAGAAAAGCAACTTGTGGTGAGCTTTGGTTCCCCTTCAGTCGAGTCACTCCGACGTTACATATGGGAACTCACATGAGAGACCAATCGCCTTTGAGCCTTAAGAAAAGGCCAATGAACATTGGCGTGCACTGATTGCATCCAGGTGCACCTCGTCACTATGTGAGTACAGGAGAGCACAGATGCAGTGCACCTTTAGACTTTCGCTTCGGTGCCTTCGCCGTTCCTGAGCTGGAGACCCTCTGCTATCTGATTGAGTTGGAGGAGGATATTTTGCTTAAAAGAGTTTCTGCTGTCAGTGGGTCCTGCGGGTTGGTGCCCTTTGTAAAGACCTGAGCAATACCAGCTTTTTGCACTACCAGAGATCTAGAGACCTACTGAGTGCACAGAGTTGCCGCGAGAGGTCCTCCCTGGGCAATCCGAGAGAAAAAAGAACAATTTCTCATGTTTGGAAAGTTGTTCTACCGGAATGTCGATCCGACCGTGCGCCCCTCTGGGTGTGGAAGTTTCCTCACCTCTTACCGCGTGTGTGAGGTACCGCGTGTGCCCCCGTCCGATCCTTCGAGGCTGGATGATTGGTTCCTGGAGTTCAGGACCGCGGCCCAGCCGCATTCCCCCCCAGTGCCTTTCTTCCCAGAGGTGCATGAGGAGCTAACCAGGTCATGGTGAGCCCCATACTCGTCACGCCTGCGTCCTGGCTCCTCCCCCCCACCACCCTTGATGGTGGACTTCGCCCTCCGGTCGCCAAAGGTTAAAGTGCGTTCCCTTGGTCAGGTGATGTCCACGGTTGTGGTTCAGGAGCGGCACCTGTGGCTGAACCTGGCGCAGATGGCTGATGTTGACAAAGCTCGCTTTCTTGACGCTCCCATTTCGCGACACTGTCGAGCACTTTGCCCAGAAGTTCTCGCAGTCCAGCAGCAGATGGAGGCGATCAAGAACATCTTGCCCCACAGGGACTCCACCAGCAGGTCCCCAGGTGCCCAGCTTCCGCCTGCTCGTTGCCAAGGGCGTCCCAAAACCTTCTGCTCCATCCCCCGCTGAGGCTCATGATGGCAGATTGGCGGCCCGACGTCGAGCTGGTCGTGGGCAAGGGGTGCAGCTCAGGGGCGTGCCAAGAACACCCGCAGATCTGTGCAGCGTCCCTGACATGGGCAATCCGGAGGTGATGGAGGTTGCTCTTAGGGGGACGACGACATCTCAGTCCCCACTCCTGGAGGATGGCCGGGAGCTCCTGTGCATTTAGCTGTATTCGACCCACGGGTCGGCAGTACCCACATTTTTACAGAAAAGCAATTTTCCTCACCTCTGGGTCCAGTGCCCCGAGATCCCCCTCTGAACTTTCTTTTGGTTCCTCAGATGCGGATCCAGAACACTGTGTGGCCAGTGGGGTACCAAGGGAGCAGGTAAGCGCTGCCCAGAGCAGCCTGACTTTTCTCCAGGATGTTTATCCTTCTGGGATAAGTCCCCTCCCTGTTTCCCACCTAGGCTGCTCCACTGCAGTCAACGTTCCCATGATTTCCCTGGCAATCCGGCTGGGAGCCTGGTTACAGCTACCCAGCCCCTCGCGGTGGTTGATACAGACGGTACGTCTAAGCTATGCGATCCAGTCCGGGAGGCGCCCGGACAGGTACACAGGCATCCGCTCCACTACTGTCTGCTCAAGATCTTGTCTTGACACTTCTGCGGTGTGTTTTCGAGGGTTAAGTGTATTAGTACAAGGTGCTCCCATTTGGCCTGTCCCTTTCTCCCCGCATCTTTATGAAGGTCGCGGAGGGTGCCCTATCCTTCCTTTGGCGGATGGGCATCTGCATCCTCAACTATCTAAACGACTGGCTCATCATAGCTAACTCAAGAGATTTGTTGTGCATGCACAGGGACCTGGTGCTTCGGCACCTCAGCCATCTGGGCCGAGAAAAGAGCATGGAGCTGGCCTCGTTCGACATGATTGCCTGCCTCACCAACGAGCGTGCGCACGCTGTGATGAATTACCTGGACTTCTTCAGGCACAAAACAGCAGTTCCTCTTAAAACTTTTCAGAGGCTCCTGGGGCATATGGCAGCTAAAGTAACACCACTGGGCTTGCTTCACATGAGACTGTTTCAGCACTGGTTACACGATCGAGTCCCGAGATGGGCATGGCACCGTGGCACTCTCTGAATGGGAGTTTCCCTGGAGTGTCGCCGCCTATTCCAAACCCTGCCTTCCTACAGGCCGGAGTCCCCCTAGGACAGGTGTCCAGGCATGTCGTGGTCAACACAGATACCTCCACCCGCAAGGTGGTCTATGCTCCCATCGCATGTCACAACTCGACGAGGGAGCAGGTTCTGTTGGTAGAGTCATATTGGCCCTCGTGGACCTGGTTTGCCGACCCAGTGCTTATCACGGCAGCTCCTCTCTGGAAAATCCCTGTGAGCAAGGACCTCTTTTCTCAGGGGATGGGCACGATTTGGCACCCGCGCCCCAATCTTTGGAACCTGCACGTCTGGCTCCTGGGCAGGACGCGTCAGACCTCTCCGGCTTCTCGTCGGCTGTGATTGATACTATCACTCAGTCTAGAGCTCCCTCTACATGGCAGGCCTATGCACTGAGATGGGGTCTGTTCGTCAAAATCTTAATGAAAAATTGGTACAACAGTTGAACATGTTCAAAGTTAATGTGATGAACATCTCCTATGGTTACTCTGTGATACTTGCACAAAATTGAGGGGAACTGACTTCACCTTCAGATCAGTTAGTTAAATATAAATGTGAAATAACTCAAAAGAGATATTTCTAGAAGAAACTCTAGAAATAACTGACATCTATACTTTTGTTAACATTCAAATAGTTTTCAGGCTCACTGTAGCTCTAACTCTTACCTTTGTGGTCGTCTCAAGAACAATACCATGGTGCAGTAGTTCCAGCACCATTTTAACATGGCCTTCTTTCGAGGCCAAGTGCAGCCCATTGAGTCCATTCTGTGAAGGGAAAGAGACATCAGAGCAAACTTACTCTGAAGGCGATCTGATCTCAAATCAAACGGTCAGTACGGCCCTTGTAAAGGGGATGTGAAGGGTTTGTAGATCACTCCGCCTCTTACAGAACACACAGAGCATTGTTAAATAACATCAACTATGATTATGATGATGATGGTGGTGGTGATGATGGTGGATGGCAGGCCGGTGGTCTCTCTGCTGGGAAGAATACGGGCCATGTGGGATAGGTCTAACCTCACACAGCCTTCCTTCAGCCTCACAGGACATGTGAGGTTGGACCTTTCTCACATTGCTGATATTATCCCCTCTGAGTGTAGAGACCACTCACCCCATCTCAATGTGACTCAAAGAAAGAAACGAAGGAACGAAAGAAAAAGAATGGATGGATGAAGAAATTCCCAACAGTTTTAAAGCTGCAACAGAACATTACAACAAATAATATGGAGATGAGGAAATGTCAAACTCTGGGTTTATGTTATTGGAACAGGTGTGATGATCGTTCAACTGGCATACCTTTTACGCCAGTCATATACATGAAGACCCTGACGTCACTGAAGACAGTACAACATGAGACTGATATTCCCTAAAATCAAATCTCTATATCTCAAACTATTTTGTTTGTCAAGTAAGTATATCTTGTTTTCAGAATATTTAGATATTTTAATTTAAGTATTAAGCCAAACAAAAATGCTAAGAAAATATTGTTTTTACAGTATAGCCTACAGTGTCCTAGCTCATTAGTTTTGCAGCAGGTTTCTGAGAGAGCTCAGCGGTGCATGTAGACATGGTCCCTCTCCAGAGAGCTCTGTGGACCTGCTCACATGTTTGCTTCAGTATGATGACTAAATGGAGTAAAGCGCTGAAGTCATTCACAACACATGCAGTCATTAATCAAAGGGCATTATCTTTTCAATTACTCCTGCTGTTCTGATACACGACGGCCCACCACACAGCAGAAAATGTCAGTGTACAAACTAGGCTAAAGGGAAAAGAAATGGACTTGATTGCATCTACTCCACACACACAATAAAATCTGTGCACAGTTTAGGATAATTATTTCCAATAATTTTTTCCACTAAGGTAAAGATATTTTAACACACAAATATCCTATATGAAACCATCAGGCTTTCACCGTGTATGCACACTCTTAGATGGCATGACAACTCATGTTGAACCAAATATTTCATGAAAGAAGAGCAATTATGAAACCTGAACTCTTAGCTGCTTTCTGTGAGCTGTATTCACAAAACATCTTAAGGATAAAAGTAGCTTCTACATCACCAGATTTAGCAGAAACTGACAGTCTTAAAATCAGCTCCTAAATCTGTGGAAAATTCAGGATTGTTAAATTGTCAAATTCTACTGCTATTTAGGATAACTCTTAAAAAATCTTTGTGAATATTGCCCTGATCTTCATCGCCCAAAAATAGCATTGATGGCATCAGCATATTGTGGTGTTGAAAAGCACTCTTAGCTTGGTTGTAAATAGCATTCAATACTAAACCCCTGACTTGTCTTGCAGTTGCTCTCTGCCTTGTAGCAAAATAAAGGAAAATAGGGATCTTCTTCCCATTATAGGTGATCTCTCTGCTCAGCAGATCTCATTACTTCTTAAAAATAAAGGATCTTACCATTGATGCTTCTAATCTTTAACAGGCATGGAAGTTTTCCACTTTACAAAAGTTTTTTTTTAATGGAAAAGTCTTTAAAAAAATTCTTCACACTAAAGAAAAATAATTATTTTAAGAATGGATCACCGATCTGGAACCAAACATTTGGGAAACCAAAAGGAACAAAACTGTGTCAATGACACCTGAAGGGTGTAGAAGCTTTCCATTCCAAAAGGTTTATTGTGAATAATCTTAGTAAAAAAAATGGTTCTTCAGGTTATTCAAAATGTTCTTCACATTCAAAAAAGTGGAAACGTTCTCTGGGGAACCACAAATGGTTTTTCTGTGGCATTGCTGAGAAAATCCCCCTTTATTTTTTATGTGTTCAAAGATTGTTTTTGCATTACATAAATAATGAAGTGTGCAAAGTGGCCTTGTATCATCTGGCCCTGTGTGCTCTAGATTTATCAACTAGAGGTAACATATCTTTCCAGAGCTCTGAGAGCACATTTTGACTTCTAGAGCACCTCTCAAGATTCATTTATAACGAAAATTAACTTCTATAAACAGACATTTCACCTCTGAATGAATCCTGGCTGTGACCCCGGCAGACAATTAATCAGGAAATTATTCCTCTTGAGATATACAGGGAGTTAAGGAAGTCTTACCTGATTGGCTGTATTGATGTCGATGCCATTCTTGATATGGTCTAGAGCCTTTTCCAGATTACCTGAGCGAGCTGCACGGAGGAAGCTGGTGGCAGCATCAGCCTGAGAAAAAATACAGGAAGTAATACAGGAGGATAGAATTTTAAAATAAGAGTTAAAATTCTTCATGACTAAATTCTATAGTAAAAACTGTATACTTTTTGCCAGCCATCTGTATTTCATAGACTTGTAACTTCATGTGAAGAGTGTTAAAAAAGATAACAAATGTGACAAAATGTTTGGTTAATAGCAGTATATATATATATATATTTATTTTTTTTTTAAAGACTGACATTGAAGTAAAACAACAACAGCAACAACAACAAAACGGGGCACAACCTGAAAACACCAAAAATTAAAACAATTAGGGACAAGCTTTTCAACATTAAATATATACACAAATACATATTTACAGCATGCACACACAACTGAGTACAACGATAACATATTATTTTATATTTTTAAAGGTCCCATGAAATTAATTTACTATTTCCTTCCAAGATGTAACATTTTTTCATAGATGAGAAAGGCTAATGTACACACGTGTGTACTGTATTTTTTGTCAGTTTTAGGAACCCAAAAAGTCAGATTACCGACACAGACTATGTAACACTTGAAAAGGAAAGAGTAAGGAGGAGGAGAGCAGTGGCTAGAAAGAAAAAGATTGAAAAAAGTTAATTCATATTTTATTAACTGTTAAAACTTTAACTCATTTGCTCAAATCAACCGTTTCTGAATAAAATTCTAAACCAGAGCACAAAGTCAGAAAAAGGAAATAGCTGATTTTTTTTCTATTATTGTGACCTTATCTTAACCTTATTCCAAGTCCTGAGATAAGAAGATTCACTCAGTGAGAATTTAACCATTTATAGTTTTTTTCTGTCTGATAAACACACTCAGTGTAGACAGAGGTTTTCACACCTTCAGCCAAGCATCAAATTATTTCTAAAAGCAAATTTATATATATATTATATATATTTATATATAAAATACATGAACATTTACATAATTCCACAGCAGCTCCCTTAGATTTTAATCCCACATCTGGATTTAATTGCTTTTGTGTATCAGAACAGATATTCACGTCCTTGTGACTGATGTTGTTTTGAATCAATGTAAGCTGATTGTATCTATTGTGTTTTTGTTGCTGTGGTGGAGGCAGTGAGAATGTTTGAGACTGTGAGAGTGTGTACCTTCACGAGCAGCAGGGCTGGTTCACTGATCAAATATACTTGACAAGTACATGGAGACATGGACACACACAAAGTGTGAGTTGGCATGGGGACGCCTTATGACCTCCTAAGAATTAAGAGCACAATATTTCTCCCCCATCTCTTTGGCTGTGTCAAAATTCACGTACTACACTAAAGGGGTTTGAGGTCAGCAAGATTATTTCTTTTTAGATATATTTTTATTCAGCAAGGATACATTTAATTGATAAAAAGTGACATTAAAAACATTTTCAATTAATTCTGTTCTTTTGAACTTTTCATTCATCAAATAATCCTAAAAAAGCAAACTCTATTAATTTCCACAAAAAGATGCTAAACTGTTTTCAACATTGGTAATAATCGGAAATGACAAGGATTTCCAAAGCATCATGTGACACTGAAGACTAGAGTAATGATGCTGAAAATTCAGCTTTAATCACAGGTATAGATTACATTTTAAAACATATTAAAGTAGTAAATATTAAAAAAAAATCCACTTAATGTAAATTTTAAATCTAAAAAATAGAGCAAAATGACATATTTAATCAAAATCATGTGTAGTTACTACCTATTCCAGTAATGCATTTTTAACTCTGAATTAAGTAACCATTTTCGGAGTCCCCTCTACATGCGTAAAATGTGAGGTCACATGCACATGAGCATGTGTTTGCAGCAGATAAGGTGGTGGTAGCGATCATGTAGACCACACCTAATTCTCAGCCTCTGGCTTGCTAAATTCTCCACATCTCTATGCAGTGCACCATTATAAGCCAAGAAAACAAACAAAACCCTTCCAGTTGGTAAATTAAAGCTTAAAGGAATAAAACACAAAATATAAATATTGCATGATTCATAAGCCAGACTTTCAGAATTGATAGGCTTTCTTGGAAATGACATCCTAACATCAGGAAAGAAGTACTTCATAAACAAAATGATCATTATCATTTAATAGAGTAATAAACTCCGGTTGATTTCTCATTGTGAATTATAACGCGTTCAATGAATAACCTTGCAAAACGCAAATGATAGTTAATGCAACAGCTAATAAAACCGTCATATAATGATATGAAAAAAAAGATAAGCACGTCAGCACCCAGCCCCAGCTTTTCTCCCCTTTCTAAGAGCAGAAGTACTGCAGCAGACTGGATGACATCATCACAGAGACGCAACACTGCAGTGTGTGTGTTTATGACTGCATCCAAGAGAGAGACGGAGCGAGTGGACCAAGGAATCTTTAAATTCACCTCTACTGAGAAACACACACAGACAAAGGCAAATACACAGAGAGAACGCGATCGATCACAATAGCTGTGCTTGCACAGGAAACATACGAGACCAGGTGGTGATGCGTAATCCCCACGGAGGGAAAGTGAATGAGATTATACGTCACAACACCATAAAATTCAGCTCATGCACATTAATGCCTTGCTATGTTCGTGTGCACTATATATTACAAATATATCCTGTGTGACCATTTCTTTTAGATGGATGCATTTGGGGCTCATTAATCAGGACCATAAATTAACAATTGTTGGTGTGTTTTGGACTGATTTAAAAAGCATGCATTTTTGAGGAGAGGTAAACTATAACTCATCATAAATATTCATTTGCTGACTGAGATATCTGCAGAAATGCTTAACTACTTCCATGCATGCATGAGGGCGCAAAAAGACAGACTATTCCTGCATTATGTAAGATGAAAAAAATAGCTGAAACTGTGATAACATTATAAGAAACTACACACTTAATGAAATCCTAACCTTAAATATTCACTAAGTGCATTGTTAATTACAATAACATAATTACAGTAATTGTTAATTACAATTTCGCAAAATAAAAAGGCTGTTCATTTTTAAATATTAGAAATAGACAAAGTTTGATTTTATACATCCTCTAAAATTACCTTGAAATCAGCTGAAGAAAATGATTGCAAAATGGCTCAGAAAATAAAAGCATTTGTTTGGAGACACATATGTCCAAATATTTCAAGTACCTGTGAAATCTGCATCAAAGAACATATCTGATATGAATGTCCTGTTATTCTTGTAAAAATGAAGGTAAGCTTTTAAGTTCCTCTTTTAGAGGTATATCTATAAACCAAGTGCAAAGTTGTTTGTGCCACAGCTACACATATCACAAAACAAAGTAATGCACAACGCGAAACTCTCAACACCTTCTTACTTTTTAAATCTCATGTATAAATATGTATGAATATTTTTAATCTATGCCCCATGCATATTTGTTACATCAGTGCTTTGCCCTCCCTGGCACATTATGTAAAGAATACCAAATCTTTAGGGCATCATTTGAGAGAACATTTTGCAACAATGCAGTTTCCTCTCTCTCTTGACTACTGTAAAATACATTTTAAATTACTAGAGCAAAGATGATTGCATATAATAGTTTGGGTTGTGACTCAAACACCAGATTCTCCAATGAACAGGGCAAAGCAACTGGATGGCTGCTTTATAAATGTAGATACATTTTTGTAACAATTGTGACTATTATAATGTGCCTTTTTACACAGGTTGCATGTATTTCCTATAGTAAACTACTTCAAGCAACTAATGCTAAAGCAATCCTGAGTACGATATTACACAGTAGTTTTTGTGAAATTACTATGTCACAAGGACACATTTAAGCAACTGTTACACTTTATTTTAGTGTCCTTGTTACAAAATAACTATACATTTAAGTAATGAGAAATATGAATTAACTATATTCTGTCAAGGGTCCACAGATGAAAAGTAGCCTTGTTTGGCTAATTCTGGCATATTTTACAGTTATGTTGATTAATGTGCATTGCCCCTGTAAACAATATATGTATATACTACTATATATGGTTAGGTTTAGTAATTTGGGATTTGCTTAGTGTTAGTTGCATGTAATTATGTATAATATATTGCTATTTCTACTAAATACATGTAACGCCGTGAATAAAGTGTTACCAAAATAGCATTAGGAATATATTTAGTGGCCCCAAATATTGTTTGCATAGAGTATTTTGAGGCAAAAACCAACCGGAAACATGAGCAAGTTCTAACAAAAAATCGAACAAACACATGAAAGAAGTTGAAAGAATCTTCATTAAAAGTTGTACTTACTCCACAAATGATGGTCTTAGTTGGCATCCCAGTACACCTTCTTTATTTCTCTCTTTCAACGCCTTTTGCCTCAATGCTTTTCAGTGTTACACTATCTGGGTGTAGGGGTCTGGGCACTGCCCCTTTCCCCTCTGCATAAACACACACACACAGACTTGCGAGGGACTGGGTGGGGCTGGGGGGCTTTGAGGCCACAGGGGTTTATCTCCAGAGGAATGCTGTCAATATCGACACACACACACTTCTACCCAAAACTAGATAATGGCATAAGTCTCTTTCCCCATTTTTCCATTCCATTGAGCGTTCTCGATCTGCGCAGACCTGCTCGATGCATTCTGACAAGCAAAAGACCCTTCTGAATGAGCCTTTGGGAAAAGGACACATTATGTGTGTGTGTTTGTGAGGTTTGGCACTGTTTCAGTCTGCAGAAGGACTTACAGTGACAAAGACTCTTGAAGGGGTGGGATGGGGTGGGGAGTACTTCAGGAGTACCAAGCCTGGTGACAATAGCCCAGACACGGATGGGGAGGGCATGGTGTGTGTATGCGTGAGAGGGGGGCCCAGTCTCTTTCAATAAAAGATCTGTCACTCCCAGCCTGAAAAGGCCCCTCCATCTTCTCTCTCCTAGGCCCATGCTGGGAAAAGCACATCTACGCCAATGGTATGCACTCAAATAAATGTGCGTTGCAGAAGTGGACAGAGCAAAACTGCATCTAGAGCTCAGGTTATCAGTCAAAATGGGAGAGTTTTTAGTGAGCAGTTTTATATGGAGGAATTGGGATTACTATGGTGATTCCCTCCCAAGGGGATTTATTGCAGTGGCAGTAAATCCCACGGCCCTTTGAGGGGACTCAGGAATCAAGAGGTGATTCTTTCAAAGAAAAAACTACAGCTATTCCTCCTCTGCAGAACACTTTTTAATACCCATTAATAAACTGTATTAAATAAAGTAAATAAAAGCATTTTATCAAAGTAAAAAAAAACATGTTAATGCAGTGCAAATTGAATGTAAGTAAAAAAAAATCCATGTAAATACTTGCTAAGTCTTTCAAAATGAAAAATTTCACATTCAATTTAGTGTTTTAATTTGGGTCATGTACACATTTTTTTTCTGAGTAGTAATGAACTGTGTTACACTTTATTTTAAAGTGTCCCTGTTACAGTGTAACTATACATGTAAGTACTAAGTAATATGAATTAACATACTTACTACATGGTTAGGTTTAGGATTAGGCTAAAGTGCCCCTATTATGCCATTTTAAAGGTGGCTAATATTGTTTTATGAGTCTTTTAAAACAGGTTTACATGTATGCAAGGTAAAAAAAAAACTTGTTTTTTTCCAAAAATAGATATAATTTTACCCCATTTCTAAATGTTTGGTAAACGACTCGTTTGAAGCAGTTCAAAGACTCACTCAGTTTAAACCCCTCCCTCCTGTGAACCCTCACTGCTGTGATTGGTCAGATGGCGCAGTCCTTTACGATTGGTCTACCGCTAGGGTTAGCGGTTAGGGTTAGGGTCAGCTATTACTGTTATATAAAAATGTAAACAACTTTGGTTATACAAGTGCACTACCCAGCCTACTGTTCTGATGTAAGTACTGTAGTTTCCAACCTGTTCACCTGCAGTGCCCTGAAACCCCAGATTCATTTTACAATAAAAGTTAATCGTAAAGAACTTGTTCACTCCTTGATGAAAATTGTGTAATTTACATACCCCTATGTTGTTCCAAACTTGTATGCATTTATTTGGAACACCAAAGATGTTGTCCATATTGTTTCAAACCCCTTTGACTTCTTTGGTGTCCCAAAGAAGAAAAAGAATCACAGGTTTGGGACAACATGAGGATGAGGGTAAAGATCATTTTTAATTTTGAATAACCCTTTAATACAGTTACAGATAAATAAACAAAATAGGCTACCGTAAAAACTACTCAAAACCATGAACACCATGTGCAATGATGGAAATGTAAATCAATAAATTGCTATTACTTACATTAAATGTTATTGCATTTGCTAAAAGGACACATAGCATATCACTGGTAAAAAATAAAAAAATAAAAAAATATTTATATATATATATATATATATATAAAATAAATATATATATAATATATATATAAAATAAATAAATTAATTAAAAAAATAAACACTTCAAAAGTATCAGCCACTAGAGGGCGCCGCATTTGTTATGCGTGACTAGTGCAAGCAGAACTCGAGATGGCTATGTGTATTCTATGCTTCTGATGTGCATAGCTGCTGCACTGTCCTTAAGTTTTGTTTCAAGACATGTCAGGTGATACATGTGAGGTAATTGACTGCAAAGCTAGATACTTACATATGAATGTGTAATTTCACAGTTTTTTCTGTTGTCTTATCTATTCTGTCTTAATATGCATCACTTATAAACACATCAATCTTTTTACTACCAATGAAGTAAATATTACAGACTCCGAACAGAACTGACCAAATACCATGAAAAGGATCTGCTTCATCTCTACACCAACTTTGTTTTCCACCAGGATCAGTACTTGGATCAAATGTACTCTGTCTTCACACCAAATCACTTAGTGAAGTTATCACCTGGAAATGTATTTGTGCATGGATAAATGCCCATCATCTGAAGCGGAATTTACTGAAAACCACACTGCTGCTCATCCCGGCCAAGAAACATCCTTGCCAAGACCTCGTCATATAAGATAAAGCCAACAATCTTGGCACCACACTGGACAACGGTCTGTCATATTCATCCCACATACTATCCACATTCTGTGTGCAAAAACAACAGGGAGCAACAGTACCCTCAAAAGAATTACATAAGGCACTTTCACAATGTGTAGTTCTAGGAACTAGTTGGCAGGTTCCTTCCTAGAGAACCAATTTCTCCCTCGGGCATTTTTCTCAACTCAGTCTCCTAAAAATATATACCTCTGGGTACTGTTCTGCAACAGCGTTCTTTTAAATGTGCCCCAGGTATGTTTTTGCCAAGAAACCAGGTCTGGTTGCTACAGACAGGTTTTTATGCCATAAATATTAATAAGAAAAATGCCAGGTAGCCAGTATTTTGAATGCGTTTGACCAATCAGTGATCACTACTTCCCTATTGAAGAGCCCTAGTCTAAAGTGTTAACTCTATTCCTTTTTGATCATTTTCTGAATTGCTATTGATTACGGTTATCTTATACAGTACAGTATATAGCCAAACCAAAGAGATAATCAGCCACTATGTCGACATGCTCTGATGTCCTGGTAAAGACTTAATAGCGGTTAATGGTCTAATAGAAAGATGTGAGTCCCAATATTCATATTGCATTTGAAATAAATGGTGAGGACTTCCTCCATGTTCATACCTATACCATGCAAGAAGACGATACAAAAGAGCTTAGGTGGAGTTTGTTGGGTAGAAACATGAAATAAAAATCTAGAATACAACATTTGATGTGTTGAATCTTCTTTGGAATTGTCTTCAAAGTTGCAAAAAGCAAGCAAATTTGTAGTTAATGTCTTCAAAAACATCTAACTTCATGTTTTCAGCTCAACATTTTCGTTTTCTATATTCCCTTTTTTTTCAGTTGAGTGTCTCTATCAGCTGTTGGTTGTCTGACCCCGGGGTCTCCCATTTCTGGTCCTGGAGGTTCTGATCCTAACAATATACAGCAGAATCTATCCCAGATTTTGAGCACACTTGGAAATCGTGAAAGTTTAAGGTGACAAGAATGTTGGAAACGAAGTGACCTTGCTCCTTTCAGGTACTCTGAGGACATCTTGATCCATCTCTTCCATTCCAAGAGAATAAAAGCTTCAGATCAAAAAGTGCTAAATCAAGAAAGGCATGAAATCCTCCTTGGTCCTGCTATCATCTCATCTTTTGTATAGACATTTAACCACATGCTGCTCTGACAGACAAGCACCATCAAACACTCCTTAACACTAAACTACAGCAACAACTTCATTAACTAGCTTACTTCGGGAGAGATTCTGCAAAATAAAAGCAGTAATAGCAACCAGTGCACAAACATGTGAGGTTCATGCATAGCAACCACTCCTGCCAAGTATTCTGCTAGTTAACATCCAGTCCATGGAAGTCAAATGGGGCCTATTCCAAACCAGGGTTAAATAATGGGATGTCAAAGACTGCAGCATTGTATTCCTGACCATGGTTGACTTCCTTAATCTGGCTTCCTTGATGTTGGATTTTAAGTAGGACATGGATCCTGGATCAGCCTCCTTTGTTACTCCTGGTTCAACATTCCCATTAATCAGTTGTAGCCCTTTTACTCAGTAAAATTCATAACCCACCTTTAAAACCTGAGAGAAATGTTCACGCCAATAACCTCAACCCATGTTTTTAATGCTGAAATTTAATAGCAATGTTGTTTCAAGACCTAAAAGGATAATAATGTAAGAATACTTATGTTTGGGCTAGACCACACAGTATAGTCAGTTGATGCATTATGTGCTCATCACTAGTGCTAAAGTAAACACATTTAATATAAGAGGCCTTTTTCTTTATAAATATAAACTCATTCAGCAGTGAGGTTTTAGACTTTTGGTTGAGACCCTTGTGAAAAAAGCACACTTTGAATGCACTCTTCTAATGTACTAACTTGACAACACTTTGCAATAATGTAAAATGAAATGTTTTACTTCAAAGTACATTTTTATTAATTATGCATTAATTATCCTTTGAGTACTTGAAAGTACAGCAGTACACTTATTTTGATGTGTTGACTTGTATACAAAAGCAAATGTAAAGTACAATTAACTTAAATTATTATATTTATAAGTAAATTTATAAGTAACTTAAATTTATAAGTAAATTATGTACTTGTTTTTCACAAGAGGACTCAATCACACATTGTGTAATTTAAATTCAGCTCTAAGTTGGAGGGATTTCTAAACACTACTTGAGCAGGGTACATCAGATAATACCTGGACTTGTCTGTTTGATATCTTGGCAAAAGTCCAATAACAGAGATTTGGACAGAACAACATCTATCACTTTGCCCTGTTTCTATGCTTACTTTCAGGTGTGTTTCAACATTGTGCATACTGTCTAAAAGAATGACTCTTGCACAAACGAACACAAACATAAAAACACTCATACATCACACATTGCACACAAAACATAATTTTCCATTGAGGGTCAATTACTGTAGGCTACCTAAGCAAAATAATTTTTGATACACATGTGCAAGAAAACATGAGTCATTTAGAGCTCATAATAGTATCAGAGAGCTTGAAATTTTACCCTGACTTTGATAAATCTACTTAATACTTGTGTTAGAAAACATCAAAGAAACACAAACACAGGAAAACACAGGGCAGATTCATATCTGTACAGAATAAAACCATGTCTACACTGGAAGTGACCAACATTTGATCATGTTGCAATGAAACATCTTCAGTGCAGTCTATACACCACTTCAGTCACCAACCGGAGACTAGCTGTGAGCTTAAGAGCTTAAGCTGTGAACTCAACAAAATAGGTGTATTTATTTAATTATTTAATTATTTATTATGTTAATTTTGTCCATCAATTGCAAACAGGTAGTTGACACACTTTGGACAAATCAACACAGTTATGCATCTAAAACTAAACAGTTTATTGCTAATTATTTATACAATTATTATACAGTACATGCAGCTTCTATCTACATTCAACTTCTATCAATATATTAACTCACAGACTGCATGGAATCTTTGAAAATTCATGCTGCGTGAACAATGTCAAATGTGAATAGTGGAAAAAGTTGCAGTTGCAGGAAGATACACACTTCCCATTATACATTCACATGATTCTTATACAATAATCTTGAGGTTGACTTAGAGTGAATGGCCTTGTTGATAATAAAGGACATGGTTTAGTTTTGTCATATCGCTCACTTCCGGTGTAGACATCTTTCAGCCTCTTGTGTTTGTTTGGATAAATAATTTAAGACTAATATTGATAAGAGTGGGGTAAGATGTGCCACTTTCTGGCTAATTACTTATATGTAAGGAAAAATGAGAGGTAAAATAGGTCACACCTTATTTTAGGCCCCAACTCTTGCTATTACCAAACCATTAACTATGACTTTTGCCTCAAACTCCTAATTTGCTGTTTTTTAGCAGTTAGTAGGGTAGATAGAATTAGGGATGTAGAATATGGTCATGCAGAATACGTGCTCTTTACTAATAAAACATACAGCCAATACTGTATGTTAATAGGCATGCTTATAAGCAACTAGTTAATTGTTAATAATTGGTCAGTATAGTGTAGTGCTATGGTAAAATGAACATATAAATGTATCTAGAATTGAGCATTTCTGTAATTAATTCTAATTCCATTTCTAGTACTGCATTTAGAGACTATGGAGACCCTGAAAGGACAAGGTGATGTGTAAAAAAAAAACTTTTTTTCATGTGCTCATGTGTTTCTTATATGCTTCTCTCAATTCCAGGTAGCTGTGTATGGATTATTTCAACATGTGCTTTCATTGAACAAAAACTGTGCGCCTGTGTGTTTTAGCAGGGCGGCAAAACATCAACCAGTGACACATCTTACCCCACTCTCAACAACCTTAAACTCATGAGCAGAACAAACAACAAAACTATTCAAAAATCTCCCCATGGTTTAGAATTTTGAGAAGAAGATGGCTTGGAAATCTGCCTCAATTCTCCTTTCATTCAAAGACATTTATAGAAAAACTGGAGACTTACCTGAGTCAAAGACAGTCAAAGCATTCTTCAAATAGAAACACTAACACTACACTAAACACCAGATCCACAACACACACGCATGAGCACCATCACAACACAAAAAACACTTACAGCACAAACACAGATGAAACAAACTGAACCTCACTCACCACTCAGATTCAGCTCTCAAGGCACAACATGGATGTGGATAGTGAGTAAACATCGACACACGTCAGTGCATGCAGAGTTGTCTGGATACAAATGTGTTCACACGATAAAGTGTTTGTGAGTAACACATGTGAAAAGTACACTTAAGAACCCACAGGTAAAATAGCTTCGTTTCACTTCAGCCTTTTTGTATCCTACTCATACTGTGTATGCAGTTTATGTTATGTTAAAGTGATGTGTTGGTAATTCCTTTTGCCCGTGGACTCTTTTTTGCTGTGAGTACACTGATAAACGCAAAAATAATCCACACATCACAAAAAACGGAACACAACCAAAAAATTGTTTAAAACGACCAGGTGAAACAAATAATAAACAAAGAAACCAACAACAACGAAAAAAGAAAACTTGTCCAACCTGGACCACTACCACATCTACCGTTACTTAAAAAAAAGCCAGCTCAACACCAAACATTAATACGATACTCTCAAATAAAACCACAGTATTGTTAAACTCAATGTTACATAAAAACTTTATGGTGCCAAAATCATATTCACAAGAAAAATAAATGCGGATGAAATTAGAACCATTACACCAAAAACACTAACAACAATGACAGAAGCATATCTAGTGACAGATAATGTCCATATACAATATGTATATGTATATATAGATACATATGAGAATAAAAAATTTTGATATATGTTGCAGATATTTACTGTTTCATCATAGTGCCACACTCCCTGGCCATCCGGCAGCTCAGAGCTCACACTATTGTCCTGATCGATTAGCCAGCGATGAACGACGTGGGCCTAAAAGGACACACGACATAAACACAAGAAGCCGTTAAATCTTCACACTCTTCAGGTAAAAGGAGAGAACGAGAGACAGATGCAGACAGAGCGACAAAGAGAGAGACAGAGCTGGAAGAGAAAAGAGTCCCATCTATTGCTTAACATGAATGAAAGAGCCTACGCTTGAATTAGTCAGGTCATATAATGAGAGATGGCAGACAAACATGAAAAAGAGAGGCAGAATGAGAGGAAAGTGCAGGAGAACAAAGAGACACAAACAAACCCGGGGGAAATTGATAGCTTAGAGGACATTTCAGATTCTCTGGTTGGTGTCGGAGAAGTATTAACTGTTTACATAACAAAAAAATTATTTAGAAGAAATCGATTCTACGAGAAAGAGTTAAGATCTCAATTGTATGTTTCTTTTGCTATATAGGGATATATACTATAATCATCTTCCTACTATTATGCAAACTGATAGGATTATGAAGATATACGCATACACACCTGTTGACAAGCATTTGTTAACTGACCCAATATGATCTTATGTGAGTATTTGCATCTATTTTATGTAAAATGTAAATTCACTTGTATTAGCATAAGCAATAAAATGTACAACACTGACATTTTATGGGCATCTAAAAGGTATATATTTTACGAATGAACAACTTAACATATTATAAAGCTTTATTTAATCAATCAATATTTAATTAATGGATTTATTCTGTTAATTATTAGTTGGTTCTGTATTTGTGATCTATAACATTCATTAATCACTAATGTACATAATCTAAAAGATGACATAATTTTTTTTTAAATATTACAATTTAAAACCTATGAATGGCAATCAGTAATTTTTTTCCTGAACATGCTGTGACTAAATACATTTTTCTTTTTTTTCAGTATAGACACAACATATTTATGATATAGCTATTTTATTACTGTTAGATGTTACCAGAACATTTACAATGTACAGTTTTCAAAATTTCAGAATGTCCCCAAATGTACAAAAGTACTTCTTTTTTTTAATCTGTAAATATTAATGAGATCGTTGTGTCTCTCCATGGAGTTAC
The DNA here is from genome assembly GCA_032275025.1 of Enteromius treurensis. Lineage (NCBI taxonomy): Eukaryota > Metazoa > Chordata > Actinopteri > Cypriniformes > Cyprinidae > Enteromius > Enteromius treurensis. The sequence goes on along the minus strand of JAUCMU010000097.1, from coordinate 23,258,146 downwards.
TTGCCATTTAGCAGATGTTTTTTATTAGAAGCGATCTGGTATACATTAAACATAGGGAACGTTTAAATTAAATAGTGTTCTGGCTGTAGCTGACCGAACCTACTGTATACCATTAATTCATCACCAGTCATATGTTTTCTTAATAGTAGTCAACAAACCCTTTAAATGAAATTTTTTTTTAACATACTGTACATAGAACAATGGTGCCAGGGTAATTAATAAAAGCATAAATATTTCTGTGAACAGAAATGTTGGTCTAATTCATTTTTTTTTTTGTACAAGAAAATGTTGTTTTAACTCTAAATTTGGGCGATTCTGTCAAGCAATGGCAAATTTGTGATGCAAAACATGGAAGAAGCTCCAGCAGCAAAAGAATGCAGAGATAAACCATGGTAATGTTTATAAGAAAAAGCACAAAAACCCATTAAACTTTAGATCACCGGATTTTACAAATAACAGAAAACGTGAGTAAATGACAACATATTTTCATTTTTAGGTTAAGTAAACTTTAAATGCAAAAAACTGAGTTGATAACAGCACCAGAGTGTCATTATGGGATGTGTGAATAAAAGTAGCTAGATTTACTTTTTTTCTTTTGAAAATAAGATATTGCATGCCTTTGATCAATTGAAAAGTGCATATTTAGTTTGAGCTAAAACAATTGTGTAAGCTTTAGGAACATTATTTTCACATGACATTCAACACACTCGCACAAAATACATTCCTCGACAGAAAGTAATTAGAAATACCCAAATTCTCTTACGCTGCAGACTTTAGCAAAGGACAGACACAGTCAGCCAATAAGGTCAATGAGAGAACAGAACATGAGCAAGGGATAGTTGAAACAGACGCAATAAAGGACAGCTTCTCATTCAAATATTTTTGGTAGGTTTAATAGGTTGAAAAAAGATGAAAGTAGAAATATTTTCTGTATTTAATGACCTTAACTGCTCTATATAAAAGTGGTAGTTTAAATATCTCAAAGTCTTAAAATTCAGCCAACAATAGTTGTCTCTGCTGGAAAGGAAAAAAGCAATTGACTGAAAACACTGAAAAAATACACCTTTTAATGTTTAATTTAGTGTGATCTGGTAATCATCTATAGATGCATAAAATGACAGTTTTTAGAGTAAAAATCTTGAAAAGTTTGCCAAAAGGTTCAGTCAGGGGGTGCATCATCATCATAGGATGAAGCCTATAATTTAGCAAAAAATACACATTAATTTCAACTTCTTTTTTATGTTCCCTTTCCTTCTCGTACCTCTGATGGGAGGCAAGCACAATCCACAAATCTAATGAACGTTATTCTCTAATTAATCTTAACATTTCCTTTCCGTTTATAAAAACTTTACCTCATGTTCTACAAAAGTTGAACCTGAACCGCTCCAAATGAGCACTTTTTGTAAAAATACAAGAAAAGCAAAACAAAAGTTTAAAAATAACACAAAATTTTAGTGTCTAGACTCTAGAGCGCAACTATGTGAGTTATTTCAGAAGCAAAAAAAAAAAAAAAAAAATGTCAGCAACATCTGTTCTGCAGAGAACAATACCAAAAGCCCTCTGACTACAATTAACACTGTAACACAGACTTCATAAATCATTTCTCCAAGTTAATGCAGTTCACCTGCTATGTGCACCGGTATACAGTACTATACAGTACTGTAGTGCTGTGAAGTGATGGGAACTCTGATACCTTTCTGTGAACTGGTTCCATTGATTTCATGATTGATTCATTAATGTAATCACTCAGTGACATCATGTATTAGAAATTATATCAAAGCCACCCAATAACGGTGGACACATTTAGGTTTTACATGTTTGTATATAAAGTGAATAAAATAAAGTTCTGGGTTCATGCATTGACATATTGTCTCATCAGTTCTTCATTCCGAGTCAGAACTATTTCCTAAGCTCAGTAACTGTTGGAGGAATCATAGGATCAAAAGTTCTGGCATTTTGGTTCGAGTTGGAGTGACTGTCAAGCATGCCTGGAAGTGAGTTTTGATTGAGTAATTTGTAAATCTGTACTGTTTGAGCCACAAAATCTTTCAGACAGTTTGATTTGCTGAACCACTTCAAAAGAACATTTTATTCACATGCAAGAACTCACTAGTGCTGTGCCATTCATTTGTGTGGTGCGATGGTAGGTTACACTTTATTTTGATAGTCCACTTTAGACATTCTACTAATTATAAGTAACTTTGTAACTACATGGCAACTTCATGTCAACTAATTTTCATTAACGTGCAACTACATGTCTACTAACTCTCAGAGTACTGAGGGTAGGTTTAGGGTTAGTAGAATAAGTTGACATATACTTGCAAAGGTTCCGATAGTATGTTGTAAGTTGTGGACCCATCAAAAAAGTGTTAGAAGTTATTAAGCAGACAGTCTAGTTGCAAAGTTACTTACTTATCTTTGTTTATTTCACCAAATTTAATCTAAATCTGACATTATTTACTTAATAATAAATTTTTTCAACAGTGGGAGACAGAATGAGACATTTTAAAGAGCTGATATGGTCTTGCTATTACTTGCAATTACAATGATTGACAATTAGAGCTTCAAAAAGGATGCAAAAGAACCATAAATATATCGCTGAAGTGGTCCATAATATGACTAGGACTTATGAATTGTTCCAGGTAGAGTTCTGTGCATACACTGTCAGAAATAAGGGTACAAAAGCTGAACGGTGTGTTTGCAAAAGGTACATGTTTGTACCTAAAGCATCCATTTTGGTACCTTAAAGGCACATATTAGTACTTATACTACGGGGCCGTTGAATGCTTAAATCTGATTGGCTGACGAACGTTCTATGGTTTACAATTATTTTCAAGAAACTGCACGGCAAACGTACTGTAGTTCCAGGCAGCTCTTTGACCACGTAACAGTTCCGTATCGCTTCGCCAAATGGTTTGTATTATTTCAAAGGTCTTACTACCAAAGATATATATACATGTCTATGCTTAGAACAGCAAAATAACCAAAAGTCACAATGACACTGGCATAACAAATAGATGTAGTAATTAATATGATAAAAACGACAGCTCATTTCCATGTACTGCCACAAAAATATGTTTTATTGTGTACCGTAATCACATACTCCATCAGAGACGCACACACATTAATATATGCGCTAATGTTGCTAGCGCTAACTCCGACTACTTTATCCTTTAAAATCAACTTAGAAACAACTTGCCTTCTCACAAGCGAGGTAACAGCGGTGCTGTTAGTGAAGAAAATTAACTTAAAGTTTCACTGTTTTAGCCGAACACTTTTGAGAGATGCACAGACTCATAATTTACATCTCTCACTCTCTCTCACACACACTCATAACTTAGCTTTTAAATGCACTAGTCTGCTATCAACAGCTCAAGCCTCAGTTACAAGGTTTAAAATGATGTTTTGGAATTAACAATGGAGGCTTTGGATGAGATGCGGAAGAAATAATCCTACTCACAATGTGTTTTAAGTACAAATCTGGAAAAATAACTTGATATCATCTGATCAATGTCTTGAAGTGTGTCAACCATAGTATAAGCGGAATAATGGACTGCGGGACGTTAAATTATTAGAAAAATAATGCACACCCGAGGTGGTGATGCAGTCATGAGAGTAAGGATATATAATTGATTCCCATTGGCAATTATTTATGTCTGTGTGTTGCTTGGCAAACCAATTTGTTCCAACCACAACCGTTTCTGAGGAACTAAAAAGAATAATGTTTTTATTAATATCATTACACTTTATTTGCTCTGTTTTACTTTGTGAAACCTTACTACATATATGGAATAACCGTTTTAATAAAGGTAATAAATCGTGGTTTATAGTGAATTTTTAACAGTGCATAACAACGCCCCTTAACTGTAAACCACGGATTCTTGGAGCTTATTGCTTTAATTTTTATTTAGTTATTTTGAAGATCGGACTATATAAGCATACTTTGTGTTTACAAGAAAGTACAGTGCAGATGCCTTCTCTATATTTTTTGAACAGAATACTAGTGAAAGAGTCAATGAAGATGCAAAATGTTTATAATAAGATGACGGGGGAGGGGCTCTGCAGATTTCTTCCTAATGAATAATTCAGTAGTAGAAGCTGCCAGCTCCATGCAGACTTACTGCATCAGCAAACAGTTCAGAGGTACAGCGAGCTCAAAAACAGACAGCGGAGAAGAAAGCAGAGACTGAGAAGAAGGGAGAGCTTTTATAAATCTGCCTTTAGATAATCAAATTACAAAACACTTCAGTAGAGCTGGTTCTTAACACTGTAAAAAATTAAAATGGCTAAATTTCAAATAAAAACATTACCTAAATACAGTGATTTTTCCCAGCAAAACAAAAGTGGTTACGCTTTAGACAGTTTTCCCACATATTTACTAGGTAGATGTCAGGTAGTTGACAGTGCTGTAGCAGTAGTGCTTTATTATTACTAATAAACAGGCATTATACCAGTAATATGCATGTTAATAAGCAACTAGTTAGTAGTGAATAGTGTTGTATAATCTGAAAGGTAACTAAATGTTTTATGTGATATATCTGGTAGGTAACAACTGCATGTTATCACGGTTTATAGGAAAATGTAAATATTTATTCATTCAATGCTTGATTTTCTTTAAAATTATGTTATCATTGAGGTGCAGTATGAGGCATTTAGTCTATTGAGATTTATACTGTGTCCATGTTAAAATTAACAGACTATAAACTTCAAGACTACAAGTGTGTTTAACAACCAAAAACTGTACATATTCTGTGTACTGTACATACGGGCGATTATTTTATGTCTATTGGCCAACATCAAGTGACACTGCCCTGTTTTCATATAACACAAGTAGAGAAAGTAATTCACATTTTTGGTGTTGACCATTTCTTTTAGTGTGCATTTGGATCCTATAAAACTACACCAACATATCAGTCTAGTTCCTGAGTGGTTCATTGGAAAGGACTGCCACAAATTTCTTTTTACACCATTCACATTGATCCAAACTCAAACAACGGCTTACTGAAGGAAAGATTATCAGTGGACAAAGGTATCACACAAAGCAATGATATGGCTTCTTAAGACTTATTACACGGCTCTCTGGAATGCTTGATTCTGATTGGTCAGTTGAGACGTTTGCAGGTTCGTTCTTTTCGAATAATAACCGCTCCAAAGTAATAACACATAGCCGGTACTACTTATGTTTAAAATCCCTCAGCGCCAACAAAGATTACCGTTTGGCGCCATCTTGTGACAAACACTGGACAACATAAGGT
>JAUCMU010000097.1:23203513-23233986 GCA_032275025.1 Enteromius treurensis | reverse complement strand
AGACTTATAGCATTCATCATGCACTATTATCATACAGTATTGTTTTATGGTCTACTATATGGAGCTTAGAAACAGCATCTCCGTTTATGTGACTATTTAAGCGATTGCTTCAGAGAAGCAAGTCGCAAGGTTTTGCTCTGCCTTGGCACCAATCCTAAGCGTTATTTCTTGTATTCTGGACTGCTTATTGTTACTGACCTTGTTTGCTCAACGACTATGAACTATTGCCCGATACCTCGACTTTCGGCCTGGATACCAATCTTTATACTTGCCTGTGACCCCGATCTTCTGCCCGGACACTCACCATTGCCTCTGGTTCTCCTCGTTGTTCCTGTTAAGCGGTATTTGACTTTGACTTTGTTTGAATCTGTCTTTAATAAATGCTGCATATGGATCCTGTGATGTCTAACTCTGAGTCTCAAGCGTTACAGCCAGCAGCGGCCCTGAATATTCTACACGGTTCTTACAAGTGCATAGAAATTTATGTTCAGTAAGAACCCAAAATTTGAGTTGATTGTAATTTGACTATTTTATACAGTTGTTGTAATTTGTGTTTTAACATTTTTTGATTGATGTTTTGTTTCCTTTACAATATAATACATTAAAAATATATATATTTTTCTTCAGGCTACTTAAATTTATTTTTGGCTACAAAAAACTGAGGAGTGCCTGCCCGAAGGGCTACCAGGGATTTTGAAGTTTTGCCAGCCCTGTATGGGATGTGTTCGATTTGTGTGGGATTAAAATCGCAGAGTATTGGCCAAACTATAAACAAATTAAGCGGTGAGCTCATTAGCTGCTTATTATCAGATTATTATTGGTATGTAGTTGTAGGTTATTCATTTTCTGCTTATGTACAGATCGTTAACGGCTGATCTATATGTTATACAGTACACACATGATGTATTAATATTGTGCTCACATAATGTATTTTAGTTGGCAATTCCCAGTTTTCAAAAGTGTATTCATTGATATGCCTTTCTGTTTCTTTTAAATAGCTGCTGAAATGCAAGCCACTAGGTATATATCTACTTTAACCAAGTGTGCCTCAAACATCCTTAAAAGCTAAGCTAAAACATGCAATGGCCTCAGGGGGCTAGTTTCAGTATAGGTCATAAACCCCACACTCTACATGTAAAGAAAGTGGACATGAACTGTTTTTTTTTTTTTTTTTTTTAATAATGGCATTAATATGCCCTTTTATTCTACCCTGATAGACCAGTCCTTGCGAATATCACACTGCTGTCTCCAGTATTATTAGGCTAGTTCAAATATTTAAGCTGTATGTTCCAATTAAGTTTTGATTTAATTTATTTATATTTATTTATTTTAAGAAAAAGGGTCCATATCCTTAATTCATGATGTTAATCTAATAATGATCATGTGCCAGTTTCAACTAACCCAAATTAACTATGCCTCTGACAAAAAAATAATCTATATTCATTGTGAAAGATGCTTTCTGGCTAATTTTATTGTGGAGAGTTTTAAAAGATACACCTTACGGAGCCATGTACTGTAAATAGTTGGGAAGATATGCGTTGAAACTGGTTTGCTGTAAGCAATCTACAAAGAAATTTCAGGGTTCTGTTTCCTTCTCTGCTGCAATCTGCCTGCTAGTGAGAAAAGTCTTCTCTTCTTTTAGAGGTCAAAAGTTAGGGAAGTGTTGTAAATAGAGAAAAACTTGAATTTAGTCAATGAAATCACAAAAAAAGTGCAAATGCATACCTCTAAATGTGTTTATTGAAGTACCATCATATTAGATTTAATCATATTTTCGTGTTATGCATTACAATACAGCAGCTTGACACTAGGGCAGTTCCCCTTTAAGTTAAGACCCTTATACCTTCTTTACACTAGAGCAGGGTTTCTCAAATGTTCACATGCTTTTTCACTAAGCTTTTTCTGTGCACTCGGGCACCACCTTCACACCAGAGCCTGCCATTCTACCCCGATCTCAACATCTCGGCCCATACTCAGCCGGGCCCTTCATTCCCCCTTCTGAGTATTATGCAACCTGTCCTCCAACCAATATGCCTGTATAGGTCGTTTGTGCTATAGCTGTGAAATATGACCCTTCAGAGCATATACTACAATTGTGCCCCTATTGGCAACAGGACATTTACATATTAATGTTTTGTAATATTCTACTATATCTCCTACACATTTCAGGGTTGATGTAGCTCTGTATGTAGAGCGATGTGTTTTAAGATGAGATGTAATAACAAGTAGGTTTCGGGGTGGGGTTAGGTGTGTTCATTTCTACGAATTACACCTAGTAAAATATATTTTAATCGCCATGTTTATTGCTGTAAAAAGTCCACACATTGCATTTAAACAAAGCACACATTTTGATTGGTAATGACAGTCATAAGGGCAGTCATGGCCTAATGGATAGGGAGTTGGACTTGCAACCCAAAGGTTGTGGGTTCAAGTCCCAGGTCCGGCAGGGATTGTAGGTGGGGTTAGTACCTTCAATACCACGACTGAGATGAGACCCTTGAGCAAGGCACCGTTCCCCTAGCTGCTCACCTGTAAGTCGCTTTGGATAAAAGCGTCTGCTAAATGAATAAATGTAAAATGTCATATATCATTTCATGAGGACAGACACAATATGACTCTTTCATTATTTTAACGCCCTCTAGAGGGCGCTTACCTTCAAAATATAAATATAGGTCTTAATAAGGTACTTTCACAAATTACCTATACACTGATTTGACTCTCCGTGCCACCAAAAAGTCTGTGGCAGCCATGGTGGGAGCAGAGAGGCATCTCTGGATATGAAGAAGAAGGACAGGGTCAGCCTACACACTGTTTGGGCCAACTGGGCTGTTCGGCGATGCTGTCAACTTGGTCGACAGGAACCACTAGGCATGCAAGCAAGTGGCGGTGTTTCAACTGCTCCTCCCTCGCCGCTCGCTAGCTCAGAGGGCTGCTGGGTGGGAGTACCAGCTCCCCGTATCGGGAGGCTCAAAAAGAGAGTGGGGCTCAGGATGAGATGGAAACATAAAGTGTAAAGCACCTTAAGTGTAATTTTCCCTTAATTTACATTAATTAACATTGCATAAAATATCCCTTAAATGTTACTTAAGCGTTCCTATAAGTGAAACGTCATAAACCCTTAGAATTTCTCCTAGGTGCCGATTTTTCCCTTAAGTAATCCCGTTAAGTGTTGCATAAAGCCCCTTAACGTTCATTGCCCTAAGTATAACTTAAGGTTTGAATGACTTTACCGTAAAAGTTGCGATTGACGACACATATCAGGATACAGGCGCCCTGGACACACGGAGATCAGTACATAAACAGAAAAAACTACCATTCAATAAATGTACAAATAGTAAGTGACCATCTGTGAAACATCACAAATGTCATTGCATCCTTTTCCATTTCTTTGTCCATCTTTATTAATTGTTTGCGTGAACTGTAGCGTTCCTATGGAAACAATAGAGTTTCATAATGGAAAAACCTGGGGCGCTGTCATGAAATATTTAAAGGATTCCCCTTTACTACCTAGGTGTGCTGTTTGATAGCAATCTTTCATTTGAAAGCCATCTTTCTAGTATCTGTAAAACTGCATTATTCCATCTCAAGAACATATCTAAATTGCATTCTATGCTCTCTGTCAGGTTCACGGGTGTCTTATCGTGTTTTGTTTTTGTTTTAAGCACATGGCTTGGTGTTTTTCTTTTTGTCACATGCTTCTTTGACTTTTTAATTATCCTCTACCTCCTTGTTTAATTTAGAACAACTACTCACACCTGCTACTGATCAGCTACTCATTATCTTTCCTTTATCCTACCCTCGTGTGTGCTGTCTTGTGTCAGTTCGTGATTCTATGTTCTGTGATGACCATCTATCGGTCTTGTCCTGTCTGTGAGTTTGTCTGCTAGTCTGTGTATTGAAAGAGATTAATCATCCTTTACCTGCTCAGGAGACTGATCTGGTCCCTGACGAGGGGTTTGCCTCATCCACCGTGATCTGTTCACGGCGCGTGGCTGTTGGGGCTGGTCTGCACTTCTCTCTGTCACACTCACTTGCACCAACACGGAACACAGGGCAGAGAGGATCCTCTCCGCTGTACGGACTGATAGAGCCGGGACTATTTCTCGGCCAGCGGCTCGCTGAGGTTTCAGCTTTCCTTATTGTTTTGTTTTCTCCTTTTTGGGTCCGCTATTTTGTGTGAACTGCCTGTTTTGTTTGCCTTTATTTTTACCCTTTTGGATTTGTCTCTTCATACGAACTGCCTTTCTGATCAAACTCGAAAGAGGATTGCCTTATCTGCCCACGGAGGGTTTTTGTTTTTGTTAAAGACTGTTGCCGATTTTTTCCCGGTCCAGTCCGGATCTGAAGTGGATTTGTGTTCAGCTGGATTTTAGTTTTCTCTGCCCTGCTGTCTGAAAATAAAATTATTGTTTTTGCACCCGCACCTGAATCCCGCTTTGATTCTTGACACTATCAGAACTAGCGAGCTTTTTTAACAAGATGGCGGTCCGGCCGACACCAAACTCTGACGACTCGAGGTCCCACAAGGAAAGGGTAAATGAAAATTAAACATATCTAGAATAATCAACTCTCTAAATTATGATAACTTAATTCAAGCAACCAAATTTAGTATTGTAATCTAAATTTGTTAATGACTTAAAAATTGGAACAAGGTAAAACAAGGTAAAATGTAAAAATAAAATTAGAAACCAAAGTTAGAAAATCCGAGGAGCAATGAGGTCTTTTTCACAGAAGCGCTGGAAAGCGAGACATGCATCCACACCTGTGTTGACCACTCAATCTGGCCCTAGAGGGGAAACGCCCCTTACTATTAAGCCTAATTCTTTAAAGAGTTTCTAATCTTTTCATAAAAATAAGTGACTACTAAGAAATTTAGACCATTGAACCACTCACTTTTAGACCTTTAAATTGACACCACATATGACACTGAAAGAACAATATCTTCACAAAACTCACTTAGAGCTTACATTTTTCCTTGGTGACATTCTTGAGTGGGATTGCGATGTGGGAGTTTAGAAGATCGTAAAGTGGATGACTCGGAGGGGGGGGGGATTAGCTGTTTCTTGCATGCCATCTGCCAGCGTGCAATAATTTTTTTCAGAAGCAAGGTTTTCCACAGCTTTAAGTTCAATATGACTGAAATATTTGTGTCCCCTTCCAAAAAATGCTCGCAAGGAGTTCTATGTTATTTGCCCCCCACACACACTTTTGAATGAAATTTACGCCCATGGTCATCGCTGAACCAAAAAAAAAAAAAAATAAATAAAAAAAAACTGTTTGTAAACTATCTATACATTAACCTCAAACTTTGTTTGCTAGAAAAAATAATCGTAAATATATTATATATAATATCATACACAATATAATATATGCACAATTTACAGTTTTACTTATTTCATAAGTGCTTCAATGTATAGGTATGTTAGAATAAGTCTTCTAATTCTGCCAATTACAACTTAAAATGATGAACCATTTGAAATATATTTGAAAAAAGAGCTGTTTCTTTGATGTTTTATCACATTTTATAATTTATTGTATTTTTAATATCATATATAATATAATGTATTTTTTATGCTTCCACAGATTATTTACATTAAGCCTACTGCTGGATTACAATCAGAGCAGCATCAAACATTAACATTTGGATAGTCCACTTTATTTTTTTTCCCTCATAGTCAGCATGTTGTGTGTCACAAGTGTGGTGCTGTCGTGATCTTGCTTTTCAGCGGATAAAGAGGCTAGGAAACGTAACATTTAATAAAACAAAACAGATTACAGGAATGCTGAACAAATATGCAAAGATCAGAGCTGACACGAAATCGCAAACAAACTTCAACAATTGACATTGAACAAGACACAAGTTTAGTTTTACAATAATTGTTCAAAAACTGCATACAAATAATTACTGAAGCCTGTTACATCACTCATGGCTAATAAATAAATAAATAAATAAATAAATAAAAAAACATGACTGACTCTTCCCATAACTTTAAACTGTACACAGCAAAAACTTAAAAGTAGGATTATTTACATCTGGTGAAGGGCAGTTTTCCCACGCGATGGAGAAAGAGAAGAGGTTGCACCACACCACTCAATGAAAGGCTAATATGTAAGAGAGTAAAGCTTATTTCAGAATCATTAACTGAGGTCATTAAAATGAACATTGAAAATATATTGGGAGCATACGTGATAATCATGGTCCCAGTAATTATTAGTATTACATTAAACGCTTTTCTCTTCATGTGGTTTTCTTCATCTCTGCCTCTCCCTCTCTCTCCTGGTCCTGACTGCTTCAGAGCTCTGAGAACAGCTAAACAGCAGAACAACTGGATGGAGCAGAAGAGGATGAGCTGTGCCACAATGTAAAAAAATGCCAATTCAATGAGGAAAAAATACACAAACAAAACAAGGAGGGAACAGGATGCAAAAATTGAAGTCCAGCCAAAAACAGAGCAGATCACTCTATATCTGAGAGGTTTGTACTTCAGAAAGGTTACAGGATGAACCACTGCCAGGTAACGCTCAACACACATCAGACACTGAAATAGAGGTCGACCGGTGGAGGCGAGTCCTTGTCCAGAAAGAATATTTAGGATCCGTGATAAAAATGAGTTGGTGACAACTTTGAGGAGACAGTTTAAACAGAGGAGAATCTCACAGACTGCGAGATTGAGACTAAAGAGCTCTGCTGCAAGTCCATTCCCTGTTCCTCTTACTACGAGCCATATCACATAGAAGTGGGTAGGAACACCCAGCAGAACAGTGAGGATATATACTGTTACTATCGGTTCAAAACCATCTTCTGGCCTTATATCATTGAAAAAAAACTGATGAGAAGAGTTTGACCCTTCAGTGGTGAAGATCTGATCGGAGATGTTCATTTCTTCACTGTATGAAGTCAAAAAGCAGAACTGTGGTCTATGAATGAAAGATATAAGTATTAGTCCAACAGAACATTGTGGGCCTGTAAATAAAATTTCTCTAAAAACTAAAATTTTCAATAGACACGTTCAGTTTTCAGAATATAACACTTCTAAAATGTTCTTTTAGGTATTGCCACTGACGGCTCCTCAAAGAACCATGAACATCTGTTGAACATTTCAATTGGATAAAGTTTCTTCAGAATATTAAAATATTCTTCACCCTAAAAAAGACTTTCGGTGAGCCCAAATTGTTCTTCTATGGCATTGCCGCACGTGATAACCCTCTTAAATTTTTTAAGAGTGTAAATATGAAAGAGTGTAAATTGATGACAAAAAAAACGAAAAAGATGACAAACCTTTTGACCTATATTCAAATGTCTTAAAAAGAAATCATAAAAATCAACCTTTTTACCTTTTTCTGTTGTCTGCTGTGAGAGTTAAAGGTGTAGTCACCTAAATTTACCTCTCACTCCATTTGTCTCACAAGAGAATGCATCATATTCATATCTGGAGCCCTGAATGCAAATACATGTAGTGATATCATATTTGACGATTAAAACGTGTTTATTTTAAGAGTGTTATACCTACAAAAGGTGAGACTGGGGTATTAAAGCAACACTACAAACCTGTCTGTATACATTGATCTGTATACACTAGTCAGTAATGTGAAATGCTTTATCAATGATTTTGTTTCCTAAAACAGGGAATTCTACTGTATATGGATTAAACACAATTTGTTAAACAAATGAGCAGCCACACTGTCTCTACTCTGGATAAGCATTTGTTCTAAATTTGTGCATTACAGTTGTCTTACACAGCACATAAACTTGATTTACCTGTCCAAATGGAAATGCCAGTGAATGCAAGGCAGCTATAAGATAGTGTTCTTTCCAAGTTTAATTTTTAGGATTTGATTATTGTGAATATGAACAGATAAACAAAATATGTGACAGGGCCAATCAAAATACAACATGCAAATAAATGCAAAATAGAAGACACAAAATATGCCAATGCCAAAATCACTGTTGGTTACATTCTAAACATTCTATCAAAGTACAGTAAGTCTGCTTTAATATTTCAAATAATCATAATCTGGAAATGTCCCACACTATATTAAGTGGCTAAGTGGCTTTAACTACTATGTACAGTTGGGGCAGTTTCCCGAACAGGGTTTTAGACTAGTCCTAGATTAAAATAAATGTTAGGAGCTGTGTAAACTGGAAAAGGCTTGCACTGAGATATCTTAAAATACATCATTGCCATTGTTTGGTCTTAAAATGCTCATAGATCATGCAGTTTTGTAAGACATGTTTCCAAAAATTCTTAAATGTCCTAAATTAGCAAAGGTCTAGTCTTGGCTTCATCTAATTCCTGTCCGGGAAACCGGCCCTAAGTGTTCAACTGAGATTTATACATCACCTGAAAAGTTTGTTAGGATTACAACCATTTTAAAATTTGGAATCTGAAGCTGCAAAAAAAATCTTCATAGTTTGAAAAAAGTTCATAGCAATACATATTACTAATCAAATGAAGTTCTGACATATTTACAATTTAAAATGTCCAACATATCTTAATAAAACATGATCTTTACCTATTATCCTAATGTCTTCTAGCATATAATAAAAATGTATCATTTTGACACATACAAAAATACACCTAGCTACTTAAGACTGGTTTTGTGGCCCAGGGTCACATATTAACATAATATTAAAATACATTTTCCAGGATCAATACAAGTTCAGCTCTATTCAAAATTAGATTTGCTGCAAGTACAGTACTGGAGGTCTATTAAGTAATATCCTGGGATAATGTTTATGTATACACTGCAGTCCCAATGAAAAAATGATGATTCAGAAAAAAAGTTTAATATTTAATAAAGTACTGTAACAAAATAAAAACAAGCTGCACTTCTGCTTTCAACTTATAAGTTCATTACACTAAACTATTTTTGCAAGTAAAAATGACTTTCTATGGTAATCAACAACATATCAGTTAGATCTACCCCAGAAATTCTGTAATTGTGTGCAATTTCTGTCACTGAAATGTACAAATATATTTGCATAAACATCATAACAGCAAAATGCATGAGCTTGAAAATATAATACAATATAATAATAATATAAGTATAAATATAATGTGATTTAAAGAATATAAAAGACATAGAAAGTAAGTGTGAAAAGATAAGACCCATGATCTCTTACTATAGATATAATGTCCTTCTCCTTTTCAAACACAGCAGTTTCCTACAGGGAAGAGAGAGAGAGAAATGAGAACATTTACTAAAAATGCAAGTATTTCCACCTACTGAGGATTTTCATCCAGAATTTAGAGATCTGCAAACACACATGAGGGGAGTTCACCAAACTCACTCATTCCAGGGCTGATTCAGCTCCTTCACACCACTCAATGAAACACTTCCTCAAACAGAGTGATACTACACACCGCTAACACACAGCCAGCAACCCGTACAAGATCTAAGAACAAGATTACATACACACACAAGCACACACTCATACTGATGACTGGAACATGTAGATCATAGTCTAATTAAAGGATTAGGGCGGCCACTGAGGATCGGTGGCAGGAGAAAAAGTGTTTGAACCAGATTTACTGATGAGCCAGATCTTATGTAACATCCCTAAAGATAAACACTGAATCCCAGACCACCAACAGATTCACTTCAGCCAATATACAACTCATTCAGCCGTGAAGTTCAGCACAAATAAAACCAAAACAAATAAGGGCTCTTATCCAACCTCAGATCTGTTTGTATTGGCTAAACGGATTCACAGTTTGTCCATCTGAGGTATTAAAAATATGTACTTACTGGACTCGGGTATGCGAGAGTGAGGATACGACATGACACGCAGCTGAAGAATTTTATGGGAGGTATGTGTGTGTGACACCGATGGCTCACTTCTCGTTAATTTAAACAGGTGTGTCACTTCCCCTCATGAGAAATCAACACACACAATAACATTTAAGCTCACAAAGGGTTTTATTTGAATGCATTCATTTCCAGCGGTCAGAACAGGTTCAGAACAAAGTAAAAGGTAAATCATCAGTATTGTTACAGCAAGAAGCACTATCAGCATATTGCTTGTCAACTTACAAGTTGACCCCACCATGAAATGGCTCATTTAAACACGCCCCCACTTTGCTACATCACAGAGTGGGGGCATGTTCTCATAACACCGCCCAAATGTTTACGCAAAGAAAGAATTTATTGCGGATTTATTGTTCTAGCTACAGTTGCTGCCGGTTGCTGGATGCGCTGTGTGTCAGTGTGAATATGAAACTACTTTGTTTGTGCTTCCAAAAGAGGACATAACTACAGTAGAAATCAGTGGTCAAGTTGTACTCACAACACTGTTCCAGAACCGTTCAACCCAAATATTAGAGTCTGTTCAGCACATTTACGGAGGACGGATTCCTAAAACCTGGAGAGTAGCCTATACTTGCTGTGCAGAGACTATAAAGTGGATCAAATCTACCTCTGCAAGGACAGTCTGGTGCTTCTGATTCATAACCTTTTTTCAATGAGTTAAGTTTTTGAATAGTTACTTACTATTCAGACTTTGTTTTGAGCAGTGAAGGGGAGTTCTTTTGTTTGTCGTTTCTCAAATTCAGATATGGTGTTATGTTTACGAGGCGTGATGCAATGCGACACGTAAAAAGTCATGATACATTTCCATGAACGTTTCCGCCACATGCTTGCGGTTTTTCGGCCAATCACAACGAACTGGATAGCTGGCCAATCAGAGCACACCTCACTTTTTTAAAATGATGAGCTTTGTGCAAATCAGCCTGCTTCAAGAGACAGGGCTTAGAGGAGAAACATAAATGTACAGTATGTGGAAAATAATGTGTTTTTTGCAACTTTAATGACATTAAACACATTAAATTACACCAAATGCACGAACTATTTTTCTTTTTCTTAACATCACATAACCCCTTTAAGCTTAACATTCAATTATGCATTTTATACAGCATGTAATTCATAAATATGTGTGTGCCACCTTTCTGAACCTGTGCCACAAAACCTTGAAACTGAGATTTATGCATCATCTGAAAGCTGATTAAATAAGCTTTTTATTGATGTATGGTTTGTTAGAGTAGGACAATATTTGAATATGATGCAATTATTTTAATAATTGGAATCTGAGGTTGCAAAAAATTGCCTTTACAGTTGAAAAAAGTCCTTAGCAATGCATATTACTAATCAAAGTTTTTATATATTTATGGTATTTACAGTACTTAATCAAGATATTTACATGGAACATGGTCTTTACTTAATATCTTAAAGATTTTATTTTGCAAGAAAAATCTAAAATCCCTAAAATGTATTGTCGGCTACTGCTACAAATATACTTGCACGACCTATTTCCAGGGTGACATATGAAATATATAATACTTTTTCTTTTTAACATTTTGTGAATAAATATTGTTTAAACGTAGAATTATGAATTAAATGTTTTAATATTTTTTTATATTTTTATATTTGGTGACCAAACATATGCCTGGACATCCACCACTAAGATTTTCTTCAAATATTCTGTTTAGAAATAAACCCCTCAGTTCCTCTATAAATACACACACAGTTTGGAGTAAAACAATGAGATCTGACAGAGAGTCTGTGATTTAACACCGCAGTGACTGCTGGGATTCCACTTTAAACAAGAGCAATTATCTGCTTTGTTTGAGGTGATTGGATAAGCATATGGTTGTGCTTCCAAGCAGGTGCTTGGAACTAAGATGCACCGTTGCCATGGAAACAGATGTAAACGTAAAAGTTAATGGAATGATAGGATGGAATGATATGGAAGGTTAAACAAGACATACACTAGTCACATCTTCAGTGTAATGTAGTGTAATATCTCCTACGGTATATTCCCACCCTGTCAAAGAGGATGGTCAGAGTGTCTTTTTATAGGTCATTATGGTATAGTTCAAGCACAGGTCAGGACTGCTGATTTGAGAACCTTAGACTGATTTACAATAATTCATCTCATCATAACCACATCCATAAAAAGCAGGAATAATCTGAATCAGAAACAACAATTTTTTTTCCATAAATCAACTTATTTTCTCTGCTACCATTTGCATATTTGTTTATCCTTTTATCTCCAAACAACAGTGTAGCTTTGTTACCACCGGATAATATATGCCACCATTTAAAACTCATTTCACAGGATCTTGCAAATATCCACAAAAATGTGCACCAAAAATCAAATTAAAATTCAGGGAAATTTAAATACAAATACTTTTAGTTGACATGAAATAAAATTCATAAAAATGTATTGTTCTTATTGTAAGTTAAGTACCCATGCATTGAATTTTTTCTATTTTAATTTTATGAAAATGTCATATTTACTAACAAAATCTGGTTTAACAGCCATTGTACATAACAAAGTCCTTGTCCTTGTTTTTTCTATTTTAATAATCTATTACAATTGGATAAATACCACAATACAGAAGAAAAGATCTGTTGTTCCATTCCTACTTTGAATAAGGTGAGAATGACAGAATCTTTTGTCTCTATATTTATTCTGTGCATTATTTTGTACTGGGGTTCTTTTCTCCTCTTTTCTTTGTAAGCACACAGCTGAGCAAATGCATAACTGAAAACTCAAAAGTTGAGAAAACTGAAAAGGAGAAAAACACCTGATATTCCTGCTGTTTTTCTCGTCTTTTAGTTCAATCGAGGCTGACGTCCTCACACAAAGGAGCTTCATTCAGCTCAAAAGCTTTTACCTTGTTATCCTCTAGTTCCCAACAAAGCACCTCATTTCACACTGATAATGATCATTAACTTTGTTTTCTACGCTGCAGAAAGAGTGAGAGCTTTCCTCAGTGATAAAACACACTCTCCTCTTTCAATCCTCTGTCTTTTTCTCCTTCTATTTGTCTATAGCTTATTGGCATTACAAATAACCGCATTTGCAGCTGCATACAGCTAACCAAAGTATATCAATGCTTTGCCTCTAGGCAGAGATAAACAGCTAAATCAGATGCACTGTTAGGGGGTCACAGGCCAGCAGACCTGAAGATACTAAAAAAAGATCTGCCTCGGATGCACGGATCCATTTACACTTCTCAAATGCCTAAACAACACACTTGGTTGTTTTCCTATCATGCTGGGAACTTTCCTTTGACTTTAATATCGAGCTAATTATATTATCTCTTAATCCTCACCAAAACCTTTCCACAGTTTTACATTGTAAACGTTTATTAATCTTTCCTCCTATTTTGTACTATACTTTCTAGACTGAATTTCTGAGAAAACAAACATACATATCAAGTCTAGTTTTGTGCAAAATGAGCATTACTGTTTTTAAATCTCTAAAAGGTCTTTATATATCATCTAACATTAACCACATAGTGAGAACTGAACTTAGTAAATCTAGAGAAGAGACGACTTACAAAATTCCCTGAAACAGACTGTTTATTAAATAAAATAACCACTTCCTCCCAGCAAATATAATACAAAAAAGTTCTGAACCAACTTCAGACATCCAAACATTAAGGGAAAAATATATTCAAGGTAAAAAAGATAAAACAAGCACACACAGTACCTCTGTCTGATCGACATGACCTTTTCTGCTTAATCCACTAATGTATTTCAGTACTGTGTGTGTGTGTGTGTGTGTGTGTGTGTGTCTGTGTGTGTGCATTTCCTTTTGCACCCTCTCTCACTCTTCGCCTCTTATCTCTATTTTAATCAATCTATCTTTCACTCCCTCACCTTCCTTCTTTTTAAGTTCATTACCTCTCTCTCTGTTTCTCGGTAAAGTCATCGGCTGACTGCTAATTATTCCACACTCCCTGGGCAGCGCTGCCAATTCATACAAACACACCAAAACACTCACAGGTGCAATTATATCTCTGATAAAAAAACCAAAAACAGTTTCCACTTCATATCTGTGATAACTCTGGAGACACTGAATATTTGTTCATCTGTTCATTAAAACCTCAGCACCACCAGTCAGCAAGACACAGGCATCCATGCATGACACACTATTATCAACAGAAAGGTTTGCTTGAAATGATGACCTTTGACTTCATGTGACGTGGTTTCTATAAGGATCAAAGGCCCACCTGTCCCCTAACACCTGTTCTAACACTCACCTCCATGGCTTTAAATGTCAGAAACTTATTAAAAAGTAAGCAGGATGAACACTTTATTCCCAGAAAACTTTAGACTGAGTTGAGGGTTCGGACCTGAAGGTATTATGACTTTAATTAAAGACATTAACATTCAAGATTTTTTGTGGTCAGTAAGTATAAAAATGAAACAAATTGAAATAGAAAAATTAGTTCAGTAATAATAAGTAAATTCAGCACATACTGTTTTTACCCCAAACTTTTGAACAGAAAAGTGTAATCACTGGTGGTTTTAGACTTTTGGACCTCATTGTATGAATGATTATATAAGGATTGGTGATCCAGAACAGCTTTGAGCTAGTACATTAACTCTTCTCTTACTGCTGCCGTTCTTACATTAAAAAACGTTCTTGATGGCTGCACAAGAAAGCATTTGCACTCATGACACACACACACACACACAATACTATTTGTAATGTAAACAGGAAGTATACAAACAATGCTTTTAAACTGGAAAAGATGCCGTCAGCTGGAGGAACGTGAACTCAGTGAAAAAACAGAAAGAAAGAAAACAACTCTCTAGTGATTTACTCTGTGTGTGTGTGTCTGTGACAACCGACAGAAAGAAGCTGATAGCATCAACATTCTTAGTGCACACATTGCACATTGTTTCTCCATATACACACAGAAACACTTAGCTTCTTTCTCATTTCCACACTTTCCTTCCCCTCTTTAGCAATGCTGTTTGGTCGCAGAGTCACATCATCAACGATTTTTGTTATTTCCTTCTATTACTACACAAACAGTCCCAATAAGCCATCGAAACTTCAAAAAAGTGAAAATGAAATCTGCAAGAAACATTAGGCAAATGGTTTAGACACCATTCGAATGATAACACAAACCCAAATCTTAAAATAGACGCTATCTGATTTCCAGCGACACTGTGAGTATGTCAACATGTTTTATCATAAGTGTGCATGTGTTTGTGGGTGTTATTTTGCACCCAAGTCAATGTGATTGTTAAACTTGTTAAACTTTATGGGTTGAAATATGTCAAATTAATCAAGGAATGGTAAAGACAGAAAATAAGCCATCAAAACATATAAATAGAAAAACAAGTCCTACTGTTCCAGGTCCAGATGAAAGATATTCTTCTGATGACGTGATTATTATGATACCTTCTCTCCTGTACTCTCACCACAGGTGAATAACCCACGACCCAAAGTGTGTTTCAGTTCTCATAGTCTGTCTGACTTTTAATGCCCGCCCCCTCTCCCTCTCTCCCTCTCCCCTCTCAGACAGCCTTAGCCCTATTGAGTCCAGTGAATATGTGTAATGAAAACCATGTGTTGGGCAGCATTATAGTGTGATTGTATCAAGCATAAAACAAACAAACAAAGCCATTCTTTAAATAATTAGGCAGCATGGACAGGTTTAAAAACTACCAGAACCTCTATTTGACCCTGATCACTTTAGCCACTACAGACTCAAACATCTTCCCTCTACTGGTGTGTACAGAGAGATATGGCAGATATTTACAATTAAAAATTACTAATTAAGGGGTCATGACACTGATTTTTTTTTTTGTAATATGTTTCTTGAGCATGGGCTTTATAATTGTAATTGTGAAGCTTGAAAGTCACCCCATTTACCATTTTATGGAAAAGAGCAACTTAAACACTCATGTACAATGACAATATTTGCATGGAATCTCCTATAAAAAACTGTAATAAGAACACACTCACCTTATGCACTGTAATATCCAGATCTTTACACAGAGTGGTAATTTTTTCATTTGCTGTGTATCCAGTCTGCTGTGCCAATTGATACCTATTAAAAAGACATACACATTATGGCTGATAAAGAATGAAAAGCCACTTAATGCGCAAATTTCAACCTGGTCTTACAAAAATACGTACCTCTGTGCAGTTTTTACAGTATGTGCCTTACTCCACATTTTACCGCAGATTCAAAGAGAAATGTTCACTGAGTGGTGCTAAAACACGGGTTCAATATGTAAACCCTGGCACATTATATTATGCTGTTATAGGTACATATTGCTGTGTTTTTATTACGTTAAATATTCAGGGACTGTTGCTAAAAGTTAATGCTCTACCTTGTTGGAAATATGCCCTACACCCAATCCAACCATAAACCTACCCAATAGTGTAAACAAATGCAAAATTGATATATATAAAAGCATCTATTGTAATTACAACTTTCTTTCATGCAGATTTGAACTGTTTTGTTGAACCATCATATTAATATTGTTTTGAATTCACATGTAATTGTAGTAACTGTAAAAAAAAAGAAATTGTGCGAAAAGTACGCTTGTAAACTAAAACATACTGAACATACTGAAAATCGAAACTCTGTAAATGTATGTGAAAAGAAATAAAAGGTCTCTGAGTTTTACTGCTTATAGTGTTCATTTCTTTTGGATTCTTTTTGCAGTGATATGTACTTATTGGTACATTTTTCATGTCTTGCTAAAAAGTGCACCAAGGTACGTTTAGGCCATGAGACCAGGTAGGCAAATTCACTGCCTGTATAATGTACATATTAACACACAAGTAAACAAACGTTACTTTGTGGTTCAGGCCATGTGGTTCTCACCTTTTGAGCAAAGACACAAGTCCATTGGATGCTGTCACCACCTCCACCACCGCCTGCAGCACCTGTTGTGGCAGCTTGGTGGTGCTCTGTCCATCATTGGTATTGACACGCCAACGCCCCTGTACGTTCATCTGCAGAGTGTGAGCCACTGCACGCAGTTTCTCTGTCAAACTGCGCAGATTGTCACCCCCAACACTGTATGTCTGCACAGACACAAGAAAGAATATGCTACTGTAGGTGCCAGAGATTTTTTTTTAAAGTTAATCTACTTTTTGATGCTTTTTAGATGCTTTTACAGACTTTGACGATGACGCATTCCTACAGATTTTAACATTGTAAATCATTGTAAAGTTTGTTTTTAATATATATTTTTATTTACATCTATAATACTATGCTTTGTTTTTTACTATCTTGGCATTAAATTACAGAAATCTTCTCTTTATCTTATTCGACTAACACATTCAATCTCTTGCTATTTTTTTGTCTCTTGAAAAGTCACAGAAATGCTATTGTGGATTTTTTTCTTTTGCTTTTGCTAAACGTATGAAAAATATGTTGACCCAACTATGATGATTTCTGTGTCCTTAACAACTAAAAAGACAAATAACCTACATTTAAAAGATAAATGTGTAATGTTTATACATCACTTTTTTACTTTACTATGTACCTTTCATCCTTTCATCCTAAAATACCATGGTGTATTTCCTATCCTACAAACACACTTTAACCTCAGCATAACTACTATCCTAATATCCCACCAAAGCCTAATATGTCTTTGGTCCACGCGTTTAAAATTTGTAGTTTTGCTGAACTAAAAAAAAAAAATTCTCTATAGCAAAGCAGGAGCAGTTAAGTCTGAATGTGCTGTTACGACACATACTGGGAGTCCTGGCACCAACAGGTCCACATTAATCCTCCCAGTGGGCAAAACATTTACAGCACATGGAGCACATCCACAGTCAGCACAGGGGAAGCTTCAGTCTACCAGCCAGCACAATCAACACATTTATGATCTGAAATGAAGTAAAATTCCTGCACTATTTATTTCTTGCAACCGCACGTAATGCCAGCTATAAATCAATGATATTGCACAGCTAAGATGACGGAAGACAAGCATAGAAGTGGAAACAATTAAAAAAAAATAGGCCAGACACTTGTGGAAGAATGTTCCCTGAGATTTGGCTGGAGTTTTGTTAGTGTTACAGGCCTCTGAGAATTCGGCTTAAATCAGCAGGGTGAGCAACTCTCACAGATGTAATGAAATTCACAGACATAGAGAGAGAGATGGTATAAAGAGCAGTTCAGTCACAGACTAATGCTATAAGTGTATAAATAATGATTTTAGTCGTACAGCATTCCTCACCTCTATAACAGAGGTTCCGAAATGGGTAGCAGAGAGGCATGTGAAACACAAACACTAACAAAAACTCATTCAGAAATACTTCATTTCAGGTTATGAAATAACAGAAAGATTATTACAATATAAATACACCCTGAATTCATCAATAACACACTTTAAATACAAATTTAATCCTCTTTAAAAACTCAGTTGAGAAGTTGTTCTAAATAGAAGCTAATAATAAATTGGCTAAACTTAGCACTGAACACACCGCTTGGTATTATTTGGAATTAGTTATTCTACTGGAAGAATTTTACACCTTTTGTAAAAAAGATTAATGCACACACACACGTTGTTTTTTGTGATTCATTGGGACTCTCCATAGGCGTAATGGTTTTTATACTGTACAAAACTGTATGTGGTATTGCCCTACACTGATCCTACACCTAATCCTACCCCTTACAGGAAACTGTGTGCAGTTTTAGATTTTCAAAAAAGCACCATTTAGTATGTTTTATAAGCCTTTTGAATAACGGGGACACTGAAAATGTCCTCTTAAATCACCTTTATATTGTAATACCTGTGTCATACCCATATCAATATACAAATTTGTGTCCTCATAAACCACATAAACCCGCACACACACACACACACACACACAAACACACACACATCCTCAAAAAGTCCTACCAAAGCACAGAGTTTTTCCACAGCCTCCAGTATAAGCTCCTGATGTCCAATTGTATGCACTCCAAGTTTCTCCAATCTGGTAGATGAAAGATGCAGCAGATCTGAGCCAGAGAGGTGCCATTCGGAGAATGAGTACTGTTGTAAAGGAGCATCCAGACCTGAAAAACCCACAGAGATAAAAAGGTCATGAACAGTTCAAATTAAAGTGAGAACCGAATTTCATCACAGTACCAAATGTTACTGAAAATGAATGTAAAATATCATTGGATTTATATTATTACAAAAAAATAGTAGTAGTGTATATTGTAATAGTAGTGTATAAAATATTTTTATACACTACTATTAAAAGTGTGAGGTCAGCACTGTTTTGGATGCATTAAATCGATAAAAAAAATTAACTTTAACTGCAAGTAAAATACAGAATTAAAAAATGATGCCAATCAGCCTTTAGTACAAGGAGAGAGACACCAGCACATTATAAATGTAAGGAAACAGCTACTGTATATGAGGAGCTCAAATACAACCCACCGATTAATCCACACATACACAAAAACTATTTCTTTCTATTTCCATAGATCCATTATAATGAAAGGAAATGAGTGGCCTAGCATGAAAAAGGTGCCCAGGAGGCATCTGGGTCATGCACACTAAAGTTGTGCAGCCAGCTGTTGTTGAAAGTCATGTTAAAACACACACCTGCTGCGTGTTTACTTTAGGAAAATGCACTTTAGAACCCATATGTGAAACAGATTTCTGTTGTTAATTTTGGAATGAGCAGTAAAAAATCCAATTGAAAGTACTATAGACGGATTCTCATCAGCACATACTTCTTGTAAACAACTGTATACTGTGACACTCAAGTTAGTGAAAACTGAGGATTTCAGCTTATTTCTCTGAGCTGAAAGATTTTGGGCCCCTGAAGAAAATTCCTTTGTGTAAGATTTTTATGCAACTATCCACAGCTGAAAGATTTCATAACTCTCAGATAATATTCTCTGATGTAGATTCATAAGACATGTACTGATTGCACACATTTTTTTTATAATTAACCCGTACAGCAGGGAATATAAAACTTTGTTATTGCTTTTTGCTTTGATATTTTTATGCAGCCTTAGAGATCCCATACACTGAGAACCTAAATGATCACAACAATGCCCAACGTGTAGAAACAAATAAAAACAATAATAATGCTTTATGCTTCTGTCACAGTCTAATAGGTTCAGGGCTTTAACAGAATCACAGTAAAAGAACAAACACATAAGCAGTCTAATACATTAATAAAGTGCACATTCTAATATTTTGCTTGTATTTTAGAGTATATAAAGAGTTAGAAATAACTGATTGTTTCTTTGAACTCAAAGGCTAGGAAAATTAATTTTAAGATCTGTTTAAGGAAAGTATCCCTATAGATTAGACAACATTATTCACTTTTAATTAGCTGCTTATTAACAAGCATATTACTAGGCTGTTTATTTATAAGACACATATTAATGCCTTACTGTACATAACTATATCTAAACCAGATATCTTACTGATTTTCAGTGTGCACTAAATTAGGAGTTCATTGAGCGAAAACACTTAGTTCATAGTGAATATGTGTTACCACCCAAACTTATTTTTTAAGAACAAAGCAAGGAGCTGTAATATTATGAAAAAGTATGGAATTCCTTTGCTTTGTCCAACTGTCTCAAACTACTGAATTATAAAATTGGGGTAAGCATCTCAGATACAGGTTCAAAAACACAAATATTTTGGGTGGATTTGTTTTTAATGCATAATAGGGCTAGTTAGATTGTCAATGGAGCTGTATTTATGATTGATTTTTCTTTTTTGCCAAAAATCCTAAGGATAGTAAGTAAAGATCATGTTCCATGAAGATATTTCATCAATTTATTACCAAAAATATCTTAAAACTTAATTTTTGATTAGTAATATGCATTGATGAGATCTTCATTTGGACAACTTTAAAGGTGATTTTCTCAGCATTTAGATGTTTCTGTACCCTTAGATTCCAGATTTTCATATAGTTGTATCTCAGTCAAATATTGCCCTATCCATCCAAATCATACATCAATGGGAAGCTTATTAATTCAGCTTTCAGATCATGTATAAATCTCAATTTCGGAAAATTACGACTGGTTTCATTGTTCCGGGTCAGATATTTATTCTGCTCTGTAAACTAAAACATTATTTTGTTGGGGCATTGGGGCATGTTGTCACAATTCATCATGCAATTAAACAGGACTTTCAACAAACTTTAAACAGTTTTGAAATATAAAACAATGACATTGCATTGTATTTCAAAACTGTTCAAAGTTTGCTGAAAGTCCTGTGTAATTGCATGATGAATTGTGACAAAATGCCCCACTGCTGGTGACACTGTCATAAACAACATCATGTGTTCAACGAAGTAGTCAATGCATTTAGTATAAAACAAAAACAACGTGTGAAAAGAACAGCATTACTTTACAGAATGCATATTCCACTACAATATGTAATGCAAAAGTACTGTACTCACTGTAATATATCCTAAATACAAAAGTCCTGTAAGACATAGTTCATAAGCAACGCACAAAATATCCACTAGCATATTATTACTCAATACTTCTAATGTAACTACAGTTTAAATAGCCTACACAGCGACACAAACACTATTGTAAAGTATCCCTATAAAACCTGTAACACAGTACGAGTGTTAAAATGAAGCCACAGAACATGGGTCAGAACTGCGCGAGAGAAACAGAGACATGCGCATATAGTGAGCGATGTGGGCCAGTCTGGACTCGCACAGAGAATGACAGCAGCAGATTTTATCGCTTTGCATACGAGGAAGACGTATCAATAACAACAGTTTGTTCAGTTAAATCGCCTTTGTATTTATCAGCTGTGGGTTGATTTCGCGCGAGAGTTTATCAACAAACTAAAATGCGCTTCCTCATTCCACTAACACCTTCCCGTTCCTTAGGGATTTGTGTTGTTCCTGTTTAACTCGGTCATATCTCACTATCGGCTGACATAAAGACACCTGTCCGTCGCAAAAAATCACAGACACACAAACATAAACACAGCCAGTTACCTTTGAGCCATTCGGTGACTCTCTCGTTGCTCCAAGACGTTACGGGCTCCATAATCTTAGGAGCATGAATTCAAATCCCTGAAGTGGATCAGAGCAAAGAAAAGTTCATCCTGCTGTCCGCTTGGCACACCTTCTCACAGGTAAAGCTGTGCTCTCAGCCAATGGTGTGCGGCACTGCTGTCCGCGTGCACTGCGCCTGTCTCGGTTTGCAGGGAGGGGTCATGAAATTCGTTCAATGAGGCAATTCAGTGTCCCGAAACCGAATCAGTTTTCTCTGTATGCCTGACTCCCACGAGTGTTTTGATCAACGTATTTAACTCTTTAAGGTCTTCGTAGTCCTTTCTGGTGTTAGTCAAGCGTGGGAAACTTATTGTGGGATAATTTAACCCATTTCCCCAATTGTGCTGTACATGTATCCCACCGCTACCGCTGGATAGTTTCTCAGAGACCGTATAACAATTGTGTTGGGCGACAAGAAAAAAATATTTTACTTACTGTAATTGTTTACATTATTATGTTAAATTAGCAGGCTAAACTTATTTCTTGTTGACCAACAGATTTTTATGTAGCCTATTAAAAATGTAAATAGCCTTAGCTGGAAGAAATGGTTGGCTATGTAATGAATTAATAGCCTATAGTTTACAGTAATCCCATTGTGAGAGGGAAAAACAATAACATTCAAAGATATTTGACTAAAGCACCTTCATTTGCATTCTAGGCTTCTAGGCTTCAAAGCAAGTGCACTAGATGCTGGTATCAACATTTAATTATAAATAGTTATATTTATGAATTGATTATTCTTGAGAAAAAAAAAACCAAATATATATATATATATATATATATACATACATACATATACATGATGTATTAACCAGTACTTAATTATATTAATTATTAATAGCCTAATCTCAGCAATCCGGTTTATAATCTAGTTTTAAATGGTTTGCCTAGTTTTAGCTGGTCTCCCAGCATGGATTTTGGGACACCAGCATTTTTTCATTTTAATTTTTTTGTACTTATATTGTACTGCAATCTAGCGCCTCCTACTGTATGTGTGATTGATTGGATGCATTAGGTGATGGACACAAATCCATAAAAGATAAAAAAATAAAAACAAACAAAAAACATTATATGCTGCTCAAACCTGATCAAAGGTACCATGCAGTCTCGGCTTCACTGAGCTCTGTAATTCATTCCTCCCATACAGACTCAACATACTGTAAACAAAGTGCTTGTCTTTCTGTAGTTTTAGATGCGTGCAATAAGGCAATATCGCAGAAACCATATGATTCAGAACGGATATGGAGTAGATGATAAAAGAGCAGCCGCTTCAAAAGCAAAGCAAGTGTATGATTTGATTTGCGTTCTATTGTAGCGGATAGATGCGGGCAGGCATTGAGTGGCCTTATGAAATGTATCCTTGAAGCTCTTGAACTCTTTGATACTGAGTTATGGCGGCACTGTGTGCAAAGAGATGACCTGACATGGATTATATTATTCAAAATCCTTTGTTCTCAACCGGACTCTACAAAAGATTCACGAGCAACACAGTGTTCGAAAAGGTCACATTTCAACGATACTTGTATAAAGTCACAAAAGTATTGTCTCCCAGAGCTATATATTAAATTGGATATATTTCCAGCTTTATCAGCATACATACAGTAGTCATGCAGTGCACTAACTTAAAGTGATATACATGCACACCTTAAAAGAATACTTTTTTTGTTTGCCAAATGTAAATAGAATTGCATAGCTCTAATCTGCTAAATGCAACTAAAGGCAAAAAGATAGTACAAACATCATCATCACTATTTTCTGCTTTTGTGCTTTATAGATTTGCTTTTTTTAAGAATTTGGCTGATATAATGTTTAAATTTAATTAAACTTAATTTAATTAAACCACATTAGTTTGAAATTGAACCTTGGCCTAATTTCAAACTTTGTATTGGTTCCCAGATCTCAGTTTAACTTAAGTAATCTAGACCTTAGACCCCGAGGCTTTCTTCCTCCCTCTTAAGCTGAAAGGAAATAGTCAAATACCATTCAATCTTTTGCGTGTCTGAGCACATCAGGTTCTTCATGTTGACAATGGTAAATGTAAGAAGTGAGCTTCACTATTTTGGCAGTATCCATAATTCCACACCTTTTCATATGTATAAAAGAGCCATTCTTAAGTATAAAACAACTATACTATGTAGACATTCAAATATGTTTTCATTAATGCCTTTTGCTTTATGACTCCGCTTCTCTTGAGTAAACAGCATTATTGATGCATGCTTTTATTTAGATGTCGACTTCTAACAGGACCTGATCCAATCTGTGTTTTTCATAATTAGTGTTTGCTGGATATTTTTTCTCAAGTTGGCTGCTAAGAAAAGACTGATTATGCAACACAGAAGCAAATGAATTCACACCTGGCAGAAAGACAGGACACTGATGAGCTTCGTAATGGCACAACAAATGCATATCTTCAACAAATCAAGAACATTTTCCCTCTTACTCTCTTACACTAAATCTACATTAATGGATTTAAATGAGCTGCAGGGTGCTTTGCCAGTTCTGGTTTTGCATAACATTTAAAAGCAACTGTATGGTCTGTTTTGCATCCAAAATGTGTTTAATGCACAAGATGGCTTAAAATTTCTAAGGATATTTTTTATTTAGGAGGCTCATTACATTTCCAGGCCTCCCTTTTGTCGCTCACTAGGATATTTAGAATTGCATTACATGTATGAATAAATGTTTACAGCTTTATACTGTGCACAATATGTGCAAAAATTACCAAACTACATTTGCTGAAATGTACACCCCCAACCCAACGCACCGAATCCCACAAGGCAGTGTGCTTAACTTGACATTCCATTTCCAGAGTGATGAAGGAACTCAAAACTCGCCATAACAAAATGTACACCAATATCCACATTATTTGCAATACCTAAATAAACATTTCATGTATAAACATAATTTTCTGAAATAATTATGCTACAATTTTCATCTAAAAAAGGTTCTTTTTTCAGTGAACTGGACTATACTGCTGTGCATTCGTTTGTGTTTGTTTTTGCATGCAGGCTATGAGAACAAATTAATCAAATTAACAGAAAGAGTGCTTTCTTACCATTGTAATTTGTGGTAAAAAGTTGTTGTATCTTATCACATTCAGTTTAGATTGCAAGCCTACAACTCAGGTAATTAATTCTTTCACTGTGCTGTAGCAGACTCAGGCATTGCAGCAAGCTTTAATCATGTGCAAACTTTTGACACAGAACTCTTGGGAAGAGAAAGGACAAATGATCACTTTTTAATGGTCAATACGAGAATAGCATTATAGGTAAAGTAACCTGATTATGAGTTCTTGAAAATTTAACAAGGTTGAAATACAGATACTTCATTTTTGGAAGGATTCAATTGGACTGTCAACAACATTTTTGCACAAAATTAGATTGAAAAGGCCAAACAGTCATATTTATTTTAGAAACGATAACTAAGTAGTGCTTCCTGAAATCAAAATGCAACAGTGATATCATGTAGCACGTTCTTTTTATTGCTCAGTATGCAATATAAAGTCCTACTCCATTCTAAATGTAGTCATGGAAATCTATATTATATATAATTACATATTTTATTCTGCTTGTATGAGTGTACCCTGCCTGCTACGTCCATTGTGTACTAATTTGTCATTTGACTGAATTAAAAAAAAATTTATTACAAGAACAGTCATTTCTGAGCAGTCTGAGGAGTGCCTAGGTACACAAGGAATGCTCACATGTACCATGGTGATTGCCCATAAATCTTCAGGGTTTGAACCTAACCTTTATACCATATGTTGCAAACTAGTACAATACACTGCCTGTTACAACAACCAATAGAACCAACACATTGAGGGATTAATATGCCAGCAAATGAACTGTCTGTATAATAGAAATATTAGGTATTAATGTATATAGATTATTTACATAATATATTTTATTATTTTACATAACATAAGCTGAATTTCTTTTTTTTTAATGAGAGTTATTGTCCATGTTCAACTGGCATTATGCCATTCAGAACTGCCATTAAGATTTTCATGCAGTCCAGTGATTATTCTGCCCACAGCAGTTCCGTGGCTCCTGCAGTCTGCTGCATGCTTCGTTTCACACCCACACACACCACCTACTGATTGTCCAACAATTCACATGCGTGCATGGGTGTGTGTAATGTCGTGTGGGTGGGAGGCGGGCGGACATCCCGCTGAATAGTCTGTGTGTGGAATTTGGGAGGGAGGCACATTGTTGTAGTTATTCAAGAAATAATTGTGAGCATATGCAAGGCTATTGCCTGTTTGTGTGCATGTTGGGTGAGGGGTTTTAATCTTGGCATGTCTTAATGCACTGTGCACCTCTGCAATGCAATGTGTTAAGTATGAGTCATCTTCCCATGATGCTCGAGCGCTATCCAGACAGGGACTCCCTGAGGTCATTGGGGGTGAAATGACATGGTTCTTTGGCTGGAAATCAGATCACAGCACCAAGTACATGCACAATTACCCACAAAGGAAGTGTAGGTTATTCCTAGGCAGCCCTTTTAGGTTAAATAAATGCTACATAATATAGGGGGGTGTATAGAGAGAGAGAGAGTAAAAATTAAGATAAATAAATAACAATTTGCATATTTTTTAAGCTGAGCTTTAGATTGCTTTAGCTTGATAATTGATACGTTGATTAATAAGCACCGAATTTGATTATCTGAGCAGGCAATAAAACCAACAATAATCAAGAGAGTTCTGGTTAGCCATTATTACTTGCAAGACTTTGCATCAACATCAATTACAAATACACAAGACTTCCTGTCTGAACACATCTATCTGTGCACTGTGGAAAGAAATGACACACAAACTGCTTAAGAGTAAACTATAGGAGTCCGATAGAAAAACAGGCAAATGACCATGAGATTTAATGCACAGCTCTATGCCACATGACCGCAAACGACTAAAGATCTGCAACGTGTGATTGTATATCACCAGCCTCTAGATGGCATTATTGAGCACTTATACGCTAATACCATTAGTAATTAAAATAAATTCCACAGAGCTAATAAATAAATAAAAATGACCTCCTTGTTCATGGTTCAAATAAAGTCTTTCACATTTCTTATGACCTTTTCTACTATGGAAAATATATGTTCTATACGAATGTTATGTAATGTATGATGCATGACATTATGTATCCCATTTTATAGGTGTTTCATAAAAATATTGCTCGGTCTGATACATTCAGCTCCTGTATGCATGTACTGTAGTATTTCAGTAATGTTCAGAATGTTTTTTAATTGTTCCTTTCCCCACTTCATTCTTTTCAAGGTCAAACTAGATTAACTAATAAGCCTTGATGTTGTAAAACATGGTAACTGCTTTGGTATCGAACAAGAAATACCAAACCAGCCTAATAAAAAGTACAACATCATTACGTCTTCCGATTTCTGCTGTTGTATTGAGTCTCTCGCGAGCTCTCTAGACTAAATAATGTGAAGCGTCACCTTGCATGGAAAGTCATGCTGTTCACACTGCATATAACCGTACTTGCTGTTCTAGCGGATCCTTTTGATTCAAAGAGACTTAGAGTACAGTAATTGTAGAGACGAACTGGCAGGCAGATTGCCAGGTTCTTACTGAAATACGCCAAGCTAGCAGTAAAGAGCAAGAGAATCGAAACCACGGTACAGCTGAGTATGTGCATTTGATATCTGTGTACATCAAAGCTATTTGTACTGCTGCAGCCTATGTTGAACACACACACACATGCAAAACAGAGGGGTAATGAGTGTTTGCAATGCCTATGATTTAATCCTGTGAAGAAGATTAATACATAATTGACTTTATGTCCACACTAAGGAATTTTGCATGTTTATTGTTGAGGCCTTAGTCTTGACGGCATTTAAAAATGTCACAGTTTAACCTGACAAAGCCCTACATTATCATTAGTGTATTTGAGTGCCATTACAAGCATTTTTGTGCCATCATTTGACTCAATGAAACATGGTCCTCTACCATCCACACTCCATATCCACCCACTAGCATCTCATAAAGACGACCATTCATACTCTGTTTTACTCTGGCAACAGATTCACCAGCACGCTGGCAGATGGTCTGTGGTTGCCAGTGGTAACCACTCTCAGTGAGAAGCAACAGTTGCTCTTCTCTGCTCCCTTTGAGAGAATAAAGAGTCAAGAGGTATTGGCATATCGCTGCCTTGTCACAAAATGGGCAAGCCTACAAGACAATTACAATTGACAAGCAATCCTGGCATGATGGAAAATTGGATAGGCTACTCGTGCCAGCACTGGGAAATATTTTGTTACATCCGTCGTTACTTCTTTTAATAGTATTTTATTTAAAATGCTTAATATGCAACGATTTGCTTTCATTTGTCCAGTCAAAAGCAGCTTTTTTTAAATGTAATGTTTACCTTTGATCAGCTTGTGCCCCACTGATGGTTAAGTTAAAAAAAAATGAACCATTGCATTTGATACCAAGTTTTTTTTTTTTTTTGGAAATGTACTAGAATGATATCTTTGAAGTAACGTTTAAATACTGTTGCACATTAATATGGAAGTCATTAGCTATTGTATACTAATGTGTCAAGGTTATTACGTCAACAGGACAATTTTTTTAAAGGATGCAAAGCAAATATGTGTCATAAGTTTGCTATTTAATTCTACTGAATTTTTTTTTTTTAAATAAATAAACTTATCTTTATATAATAATCAGGCTATTGTAAAGGTACACTAGATAACATTTGTCGCACTAGCGGTTAAAAACAGCACGCGTTTTGTGAAAGAACGTTTGGCTCTGCTCTACTCACGTGTATGGATGACGTGTGCTATTTCCCGGTGAATCCGTCCGAAAGCTTTAATATAAATCGTTATTAGGCTGTTGGGTTATTAACGTTTGAGTAAAGTGGTTTGGGTGATGGATTTTTTCCTTTGTACTCTAAAATGTATATATTTTTAAAATGACGAAGTGTAGCTTTAAATGTTGCAATTTACGCTCGTGCGACCATACAGCTGAGACCTTGCAGTACCAGTAAGTGGCCAGAGAGTGGCGTCAGTAGAGGGGTATAGTAGAAAGGGGCTGGCCGAGAACTGTCTTCAAACCAATGATCGGCTGAAGCTCATGCGCTTTTACACTGTGGATTCGGTTCAGAGCGGAACCCACTGACAGCATCAGCTTTTCTTTTCCTGTGTCTGCATGCACACCGACAGTGAGTGTCAGTTGAGA
Source organism: Enteromius treurensis (assembly GCA_032275025.1). Lineage (NCBI taxonomy): Eukaryota > Metazoa > Chordata > Actinopteri > Cypriniformes > Cyprinidae > Enteromius > Enteromius treurensis. The sequence goes on along the minus strand of JAUCMU010000097.1, from coordinate 23,204,983 downwards.
AACCATCGTATTAAAATAACATCTTTTATTTCATTCATTGGAGCGGACGCGTTTCATCGCCGCAGACGCACGGCGCATGTTCCTCTTAAACCCGAGTCCACCTGTGTGTGAGTGACTGACTGGGAGAGATTTGTTCATCTCCAGGAACGGGGCTGTGCAACTCCTCTTCATCACCGTACCAAGAGGAGAATCCGTCAACGTCATTTAAACAGGAATAACTGCTTCGATTTTCTACTATGCGCGTCCCGTGCGGATTGTGAGAGAGAAAAGTCGCCTATTTGCCTCTGATCCAAAGGGACAGACCGGGTAGTTCCACAAGGGAATACACGGGTTCGGAAGACATTCCCGTCCAGTACTTGAGAGAGAGACCAGAAGGAACACACAATGCCACTTGCTCAACTGGCAGAACCATGGCCCAAAATGGAGCTGGTGCAGTTGGAGACGGAGGTGAGAGGTGGTGAAATCACAGCACTAAAATTAACTGGTTTAATGTGTCCTCAGGGTTACTCTATCCGTGCCAGAGGTCCACGTGTTTGTCATTGGAAGTTCATGAGAAAATCAGCAATCATAAAGAAATGTGAAACATTAAAATAATTGTAGATCACTAAACACTGGTGCAGAGTTGTGCAGGTATGGTGGGCTGGCTGTCTTTACTCGATGTTCTTTTGGAGCGCGAGCATGACATGCAGGTGTTTTGTAACACTGGATGGTCATTCCATAGAAAGGTGTCCACGTAACCATGTATAAACAATGACTTTACACTAAGAAGCTGACACTAACTTTTACTGTAACTTATAGACATTTTATTTTACAAGCACACACAAACACACACACACACACAAAAACTTTATTCATGTGGATACGTTTTGGCTGGTCTCCAACCATATTATTCTCACAGTTATCAATAATTATACTGAAAACTTAAAACATGTGTATTTAAAAAATAAAATAATTAAATTTTTTAATCTTACATTAATATTTTGTTACATTTGTCAGTAATGGATGATTATAAAAATTGAACTCTGGTTCTAGGATTTTTAACAGCAGATCACAAAATATGTTAAAAAATATATAAAAAATAATTCTCTTGTACTGACCACCTTACAGTGTAATGGCCTTGGGAACAAGGTTAGAAATAAATAAATAAAATGCACAACTGTCAGCCCTGTTATATGAGTCATAGCTTTAAAGCATATGTGTGTCTGTTTTTTTATTGCATTTGCTTGAGGTTATATAATGAAACGTATTAATGCTTGAGGACGTTTTTACAGATCACAAAGAAAATTCCATAATAATTTTTTTTTTTTTTTAAAGGTGCCATAGAATGCATTGAGAGAATATTTTAAATGGTTCTCTGATATGTACATAGAAGGTATGTAGCTTTGGTAAGGGCAAAAAATGCCCAGAAACGGTTTTACAGGTCCATTTACAACCCTAGAATTTGACCCTAGAATGAAACAGTCTGTTTTT
>JAUCMU010000097.1:23182687-23203413 GCA_032275025.1 Enteromius treurensis | reverse complement strand
CTTATACTCACACAGTGATGAGCGGCACCTGAGCGCAATCAGTGCACGCCAATATTCATTGGCCTTTAGTAAAAGCTTAAAGGCAAATAGGTCTCTCTGGCCAGTTCCCATATGTAACGTCGAAGTGATTCGACTGAAAGGGTAACTGCATTGTCTTTTGGTTTTTAAGAGTAATGTAATCTTTTCCCTCACTTCTCTCTACTTTAGATCAAATTCCTGAAGGAGGTGCTTCTGTGGCTTCTATCTTTAGAACCTAAGGTTAACATTGTGCAATGGATTAAGGGCGAGCCACTTGGATGTGTGCTGCAAAGTGTCCATTCCGACTAGACCAGGAAGCCTTGGACTAAAGAGAGTGCATGAAAAGACATTTTTATTAAATAAAAAATATGAGGATGAAATGTTCAGCCTCTGGTTGTGCATTACGTAGATGACACTAAACTGTAAATAAAAGATTTAGTCTGTCTCAGTTTGACCCGTAATATTAATGTTGCTATATTAATGTCTGGATGTTTTTATTTTACAACACGGCTGAGAAAGTGATGCAGTTTATTATAAATCTTTTCAATTATTTATACTTGACACAATCACAATCACGTCAACTGGGCAAAATTATCAATTGTTCTCAGTGCAAATAATGGCATTTGGAACCAAGCCTCATAAAAAGTCCACAATAAACGCATAAGCTGAGTTATACGCTGATGAATGTAATTTTCTTAGGACGTGTTTGCTACAGCAGTGTGCTTCATTTGGAACAGCTGTTTTTTAAACCTGTAATGAAAAATACTTTATAAATGTATGTATTTATTTTTATTTTGACCCAGTTTTAGCACCTAGCACTTAAGTATTAAACATTAAAACCTGTTAAAGAACACCAGTTTGGATGGCCTTCTTTGTTGTGTATCATTTTAGTCTAGAGGTACCAATAAGAACAGTTTCATTATTGTTATTGAATTTTTATGAGAAAATTTTACACTTTGAATATGAAACAATGAAGTGTTACAATTAGTCAAAACAATTAGTCTACAACCGCCGGTAGGTGGCAACAAGTCCTAAGTGAATCATATAGTATAATTTAATCAAGTGATTTTTCAAAAAATCAAATGAATATGCTTTATTAATATTAACAATGCCAAACTAGCTTTTATGTTGTTCAGCGCAATGGATAAAGTTGACTCGCTGACTTTTACAGGGGAGAGGAGACCTAAGTTACACAAATGCTTAGCTGCACTGGTTAAGAAACTTCTGTTAAGAATGATACAAAATCAGTTGAGCAGTCTCAGTAAAATACTGTTATAGATTTGCCTTAGCTCGATTCCCAACTGTAAGCTTGTAGTAATGTTTTCTAAATGAGTGGTTCGCGTCAGTGTAGATTCCTGACTCTGGCGCCGTTCATTGCGTCGTTACGTCACGTCTGTAAACACAAGACCAGCTAGCTATATCCCACATCCCTGTAATTTCTTACTGGAATAGTTGATTTAGAAATCTTAACTGGAACAAAGTATGGTCTTTACAACAGAAATACTTTCTCACTAATAAAGTAAAAGAAGTATCTTTCAAACCATAATTCATAAATTTTACCCAGTTAACCATTTTATAGAAAGGTATAAGGCTAAAACGAAAGTCATACCGAAACTATTTTTCATTTGTTTTGAACTTGTCATTATACTGAGCGACTTATATATTATAAATGTTGGATCATTTAGTAATGAGAATATTCAACAAAATGTAGATATTACTTTTAAACTGTTTATGTTTGGTCATGAATCTGACTCTACTAAGCGATATTTGTTTTGTTGTAAATTTAGGTTTTTTTTTTTTCTTTGCAAATATTATATTCACAAATGTAAGTTTACCAACAACAAACCTTACTTTGTTGTTGTTGTTTTAATAATTAAACATTTATTCAAATACCATCTCCTTATCAGAAAATAAGAAAACAAGAACTATTTCATGTTGTAATGAGTTTAATTTGTATACTGTAAGCGAAAGTTAAGTGTCTTACCCTCGAGGTCTTTCGTTCTTGTCATTATTTTTGTTATACTTTCTCTCTTGTTATTACTGATTTCAGTTGACATATTGTATGTAACTGTGGGTTTTATGAATAATTATATTGTCAAATCTGTTAGTTTTTTTCTGCATTATAATAATAAAAAAGCTATATCTCACAGGTGTAGTTGTGGATTATTTGTAGACTCTTCAGAGCAGCTGGAACAACTAAACTTGTCATTTTAGAACGGGCAATTCGATTAGACTGTACAGAAATTTAATACATAGCTAATATAAATGCATTTAAACAGGCAATGATTGAGAACAAAGTATAAAAGGAATTTGCATGGTTTCACTAAATCTGTGGTAACCTGCGATCCTTAATCAAGATGTAGCGTGATTTATTGTAAAATAAATGTATTGTAATCCTCAAAAATCAGGTAAACGTGACTTCCACGTGAGAAATAAAAATACTTTGAGCAACACCAGTTGTGTGAAACAAAATGATTTTTAAGATACATGGTACGTTATGTCTTACTCTAAGACTGAATTTAATAATAAATAATAATAATTATAATAATGTTGTTGTGGCGGTGGTTGTTGCATCAGCAGAAATGTTGGCTGCACTGCCATCTTGTGCTGTAATAGTAAAATAAACTGGAATCTGAAAAGGAAAATTAAAATGAAAAAGAGTTATTCAGGATCACCTAACATTGTGTACTGATCAGCCTGTCTATGATTATTATTATATTTCCTGTTTTGGTTCTAACAAAATAAGCACATATCCCTTCAATATCTTCCCCTGGATTAAAGGATGTATCTACATCAGGAACACACACATACAAGCCGACACACACAACAGAGTATGACTGTAGATTTGACACTCGGATTATGAGAATTTATTATATTTTATTTGAAGATTATTTTGCTGTGGAGATGATTATGATACATAGAGATCAGTGTCCAGTAGGTCAGTTGAAACCTGGGAGGTCTCTGCTATTTTCACCATAATTACTTCGATAGTAATATACTGTTTGGATCTTCAAATCCAAATGTAATCTAAGACCCATAAGCTGATAAAACATGAGCCCTGAGGTTTTTAATTTTTCTTATCTTTCATTTATTGTTTTGTTTTTCAATTTATTGTTTATTTCCAGGTTTTGTTTTTGTTCTGGTGAGGTGGAATTTAGATTTCGTTTCTGTATCCTGCTACTGCAACACTTTTTATATAACATGTGGTAGCCTTATATTTATTTTTAAAAAAACTCAGTGCTTTTGATGTTATGAATAAAAGATTAGTTGAAACTGATTTGTGTGTTAATACATTTGTGTAAAAATTAATAGTTATTTTGCAAACAAAGAAGATGCTTTTTTATGAAAAAGTATTGTCAGATTCAGAGATTCAAGTGTAACACCACACGTTTTTTTATTACAAAGATACCTTTAATTGTTTAAAGGTGAGTGTAAATAAATAGAGTAACAAGAGATTAATTTACATAAATATCAATGAACAGCATGTGAACATCTTAATTAAAAGATAATACAGAGGAAATTTTCCCATCACACCCACAGAAAGACATACTCTTCAAAACCCAAATTATGGTAGTAATTCAAAACGGACAAGGAAACTACTCATATTTAGCATTTGGCTGACTGTATAACAATAATAGCAACATCTTCACAACAATCTTGTTGGACAACCCTAAACTAGAGCTTCACATTTGCAGGTATCCAAACAGCAAAAACATGATTCATTAACACATATTAACTACCTTAATGACACATAAGTCAGTTCCCCAAAGATAATATTTTTACAATTATTATATAACAAAAAATAAAGTGTATTAACTACTGTACTAGCAGTCTTCCAGATTGGTGACTACAGCTGCTTTATATATGAGGTCAGAGATATCTCCCAATGAGGTCTGAGGGTAATGTGTCAGAGCTTGTCTGTGCAATGCTTCCTCCAAACTGGTTTGGTGTGTAGGAATCACTTGGTCCGCAGACATGGAAGTATATAAGGCCTGATTGGCAGTGCAGTGAGATTTCAGCTGATGTCCAGAAAAACCTTCAGGGTGAGCTGAAAAGCAGTTAATTTGCCAGTGATTGCTTGATTGGTTTTGGAATGAATATTGAGCCAACCTGTCTGAGGGGCAGTTGGAGAAAGAGGAAGCCCCAGGTGTTTCAGAGTGTCTGTTTCCCCATTGTAGAACTCCAGGCAGGTCTGGAGAAATGTCTGGCGGGGGTGGCGTTGGATGTGGAAGATTTTGAGACCAGGGACTCAGAGCTTGTCTGAGGCTTTGCTGATGGTGTTGCAGACCTCTGTTGGCTTCTGGTCTGTCTCTTTGTTCTGGAATGCCAGAATTTGGTTCTGGATTTAAATCAAGGTGGGTTGGTGGAAAGGCTGCCACAGGTATAAAGCTCAATTCCCTGCCTGGACTTCTCCTGACTGGTGCAGTCAGCTTCTTGCTTTTCATACTGCGAGCTCGTCTGTTTTGAAACCACACCTGTAAAGGAATATTAAATTGCAAAATCAAGACAAATTTAAATAATAGTAATAATAATAATAATAACACACATATTCTTTAGGTTTATTACCTGAATTTTACTTTCTGGAAGAAGTGTAAGTGCAGCCAGTCGTTCGCGTAGAGTGATGTCTGGATACGGCGTAATCATGAAAGCGCGCTCCAATTCTGACAATTGAGCACGGCTAAAAATCGTCCTCTTTCTTTTTCTTTGCCCCTCGGCGTGGTAGGTTCTTTCGAGTTCAGGAGAAGACAACGAATGCTTGGTTGTTACATCTAAAAATCAAAGTCAATTGTTTAGAAAAATGATATCAGAAAACACACACAATTTCGTCCTCACTGCTGTTTAATAAAAGGGAAAAAAATGTTTTCTAAGATTTTTTTTCCGTAAAAGTTTATATAGAACGTTCTTTTTAGATTCGTTTTAAAAAACGAATGAGAATATAAATAAAAAATGAGAATACCAAAGTAGACTAAATCAATCCAACATGCCTATTTAATGGTTTTAATGTTACATATTCTCACCTGTAATCTGGACCATGTTTGTGTTGAAGATAAAATCTCTTTCTGTTTCCACGCTTGTTTTTTTAACCAAATCGAACGATTGGTCAAAAAACAATGCCATAGTCCTTAATTTGTACAATTGAAGTTTGGCAATGCGCTTTCACTCCCGAGTCTCTCAGAGGTTCCAGTCCTGCCCCAAGTCCAGCGCTGATGTGTTTCATAACGCATTTAAACCCACCTACTTTATACTCGTCCCTTTTCACACCCACATGCTCCTATCGTCCTTCAAGGTGTCGTCGTTGGCACAACGACAGCTTAAATCAGAGGAGAATAAAAACCCTTTCTACTTTGATCCCCCACCCGCGGTAAAGTAATCCCTCTACATGTCTGGCAACTTCGTATGGCTATCTCCTATAGCTGCCGCGTCAACAGGAAAGCAGAGATTCAAATTCTGTCTGATGTGCGTCCTGCAGCTGTCTATCACAGATCTATTATCAGGCAAATAACCATAGACTTCTTCACCTGCCGGTGTTTCGGTCTCTCGTCAAAGGCTGTGGATGATATTTTCACAGAAAATCATGGAGGTGTTCGGTCAAGTTGTTAAAAATTAAAATAATTATATATATATATATATATATATATAATTCGTCTATAAAACAGTAGTCAGAAAGAGATCCATTAATAATAATAATAATAATAATAATAATAATAATAAAACGGGAATTATTTTGGGAAAAGTGATTTCTGCTGTAAAAAAAAAGTTTATTTGTTTAATCTGTCTTAACTTTTCGATCACATTCATTAAGAATTAAATTCAAAATGTAAAAGAAAAGTGCCAAGAATTTATCACAGCAAACTGTGAAGATCATCATTGTGATTTTGATTTTAGTTAAACATTCAGAAATCTTACTGTCTTTCTATGATACAGTATTTGCTTATTCTTTGGGCGCGTTTTTGTAATATCCAGGGACATATTATTGTCTAAGGATGATATTACTGTTCGGATTAAGAGCGGTGTAGCCTACGACGAATGAACAGTAATCTAAACCAGAGATTACTTCTGTAATCTGTGCGTTTTGGAACTTTGTCGGCATTAGGCTTTATCACTCTCAGGTCAAAACTCAAAATAAAAAAATATAAAAATTATATATATATATATATATATATATATATATATAGGCCTACCTATTGCAAAATTTCCCCTGCAACCTATTGGGAAAAAAGGTAATTTATCCAAGGAAGACTTCACACACACACACACACACACAAATCTGACCCCTTCTATTGCCCAATACATGTAGAATACACATTGGCCATTTCAGACGCTTTGATAGCCTATTAAAAGGCTATTGACAACGACAAGGCTATTAGGCTACTGCTATGAAACACAACACTTCAGCCACATGAACACCTAAGAGGAAACGGTATATTTTCCTGGTTTTGTGGCTCTCTGGGATTAATGAAAGGTCTAGTTAAATGTTTTAGACTTATTTAATAAAAAAAATATAGATATTAAACTTACCGAAAAATGACGATCCCACTGAAGGACAATAAGAAAAGGCCATGTCGGGACGCAAACTAGGGTCGCGCGCAGGAGGACGTCAAATCTGACAGAAGCATTTTTTTTTTCAGACGGGAAAACAAAAACACCAGCAACATATATGCCGAACACATATAATCTTGTTTTTACGTTACGAACTGAATAATTTGGGAGTACTTTATTCTTGTTTGGGGTGTTTGCTTAACATTTCAAACATTCAACATTTTCTTCTGATTAGGCCTGTTGCTTCTGTCTCTACTGTTTTTTTCTATAAGGGTATATTGATTGTTTTATGTATTTTTCTTATCTCTTTTCTTTTTTTAAATTTAAATCTTAAACCTTTTCTGTTCTAACAACATCTAATAGAAGCGCTAAATAATTTCCATGCCCGGTCTAAAAACTATTTTTATTTTTTTTATTTTTGGTAGTTTAAGTGTATGTGAAATATAATATTTTTTATTTACGGTCCAGCCTAATGTTTGTTCAAAGTAAAACATTTACCTGTAGATGCTGTGAACAAGAATGTTCATATTTTGTGGCACAACTTCAATACATGATATTCTGTTGCAGTAACTTGTGTTGTCATAGAATTTTGACAATTATGATCACATTTGAGAAAACAATTAAACTGTTGCGAGATGAGAAGAAAATTTGATTACGGTATTTGCTAAAATATTTGTTTCACAAGTGACCACACGGGGTCGCTGTGGATATATTGACATGCCTCTCTTTTCTTATGATCAGTTATCTATTTCCCCTCTAATCAAGTAATTTTTAATCGTAATCGTAATTCTCCTACTCCAAGTTCTCAACACATCACTCATGTTTTACAAAAGGTGCACTGGCTTCCTGTTAAATACAGTGTACATTTTAAAATACTACTTTTAAGATACAAAGCACTCAACAACTTGGCACATTCTTATCTTTTGGACCTTCTCGACATACATATCCCGTCGCGTAACATAAGGTCTAGCTACTTCTGTAGTTACACTTGTACTTCCACGTACGGACAGTTTGTATGGGGTCACAGGCTTTTATCTAATTCTATGCAGTTTTCTGTCTGTTTTGTTTTTAACCATTGTACTTACACTTTGACTGTAAGGTGTCCTTGAGTGCCATGAAAGGCGCCGTTAAATAAAATGTATTATTATTATTATTAATTTATAATAGCACAGTTAAAAATAAAATTAACAATAAAAGGTGCAATAACATGAAAGCCATATCACCATATGCAAATTATTTTTTATTTTTTATGCCAAAATTAACTCACATTATCCCAACAAACAGGCTTAGAAAGAGAGCAACATAAATAAATAAAATAAAACAAAGCCAAATGCTAGCGAATATATATATATATATATATATATATATATATATATGTGTTTTTCTAACTAATATTATTGTTTTTGACATTTAAGAAAAAATATTTAAAATATTTAAAAAAAAATATATATATATATATATAAATCTATGTGTCCAATGTGGAAATAGTCTACCAAAAGAATTGACAGTACATTCGTCACAGAGCTTTTTTCTCTATATTTAATATAAAGTGTGCTGTTTCAAGAGTAGCATTTTTGTGAAGTGTTAAATGTAACCATTATGTTGTCACCCTACACAAATGTTACGCCTTCACGTAATTACGTCACACACGTCTGGCGGGAGTCACAGCAGCTCTTCAAACACTATCACCCGTCCACACTAAGAGTATTGTTCTTTTAAAGTTTGTTTCGTTTAAATAGTCTTTTTATTTGTGAAAATGATTGGACAGAAAAGTATCACCTCATTTTTTTCGCCAAAGTCCAAAAAAAGAAATTCGGACGAGATACTTACATGCCCAGGGGATGCAAGAGACCATGTGAGTAAAATAACCTTTATTCTTGCGCGACTGAATATGCCTATACGTTTCGCGGGAGTTATGAATGAAAGTGGCTGTGTTTTATTTGTCTGTTGAACAAGTTGTCATTTAGTTAGCAAGTAGTATTGGCTCTGATCGAAACCTCGCTATTTTATCGTTCCCGCTAAACTTTACACATTGCCGGAAGTAGTTTTACGTCACTTGCCTAAACAAACGCTAGTGCAGATTATTTCACACAACTTGCTTCGAAACGTTAAATGACTGAAAACGAAATCATCAACGTAAATTTCTCGTCTTCTCGTTTAGTTATATAACTAAGAATTTCAATAATTATGACCGCGAATAACCCACGTGGTAAAACGCTAAAGAATTATCGTATAATTTCCTAATATTTCACGCTACAAGTTGGCATCAAAACTGATGCATTTTGAAAAAAGATCATATGTCATAATAAATAAGCAATGTTCTCCAACACAGCTTGCCTTAGGATTTTACATGTACAAATGTCCGGTCTTTTTGCCAAGCGAACACGGAGTTCAACTAAATATATCAAAATATTGTCCCAGGAGAAAAAACAAAAGTTGGAGAGCGACGACGTTATATCTTCACCGTCCCTGAGTCCTGAGCAGCTTGAACGGATATCCAAAAATAAAAAGGCGGCTCTGGAACGGCTCTCTGTAAACCAAGCTATACCGATCAGGTTTGGAGAGAGCTGGAAGAAAGCTCTCAACGCAGAATTCGGGAAGCCCTACTTTAAATCAGTAAGTGACTAGGACGTGAAAAGCAGTTTTAATTTTACAATTTCTAAAACGGGTAATACAATAGTGTTTCTCTCTTGCAGTTAATGTCATTTGTTGCCGAGGAGAGACAAAAGCACACCATCTATCCACCTGAAAATGAAATTTTTACCTGGACACAAACATGTGACATAAAAGATGTGAGTTGGGTGTTAAGTTTATGTGTAAGGTTAGTCAATATTATTGGTTGTTTTCTGGTCTATTATCCTTAGCAAGGTTTGAGAAAAAAGTGTCCACAAAGTCACTGGGTCTTAAAATGAATATATATATTCTCGATTGCACATGTTCTTATTTTTGCGTGGACAGTTTTGTTCTTTATGTATGTTGGCTTTACTGTCATCCCCTGATTGCACAAATCTATATACTTGGTCTATAATTGCGGAGAACTAATTTATTGTTCACATTTTCAGCTTGAAGATGCATGTTTTATATGTGCTCATCAGCACTGTTTTTGTTAAAACATGACCAATCAATAGAATAAACATTTCGAAAGTGTCTTGATTAGGATACAGAATGGATGTAAAAAAAAACGAAATAGATCAGATTCCAAATTAAATGCTTAAGGTGATTAGTTTACTCAAAAATGGAATTTAGCATTATTTACTTACTCTAATATGTGACCTTTGACCATTTTATCATTAGTAATAAGCATTGCTAAGGACTTAATTTCGACAGATTTAAAGGCAATTTTCTCCATTTGTTTTTGCTCCCTCAGATTCCAGGTATTAAGATATCTTTGAAATCTGAGAGTTATGTGACCCCCCCAAAGAAAGCAACACAGCCGAAATGTTCCCAGTCCCATAAACATATCAAGGTCAAGGACATTGGTAAAACAGTCCACGTGACCTCATTGGATCATCTTCAGTTTTCAGCTACGAAAATTTGCCCATTTTGGAGAGTACCATGATGCATTTGCATGCTTTCCTCAGAATGCTGATCCCTATATAATCAGCGTTGTTTACTTTCAGGAGAAAAAATGTGTGCATGCTGATTACAAAGAATAGTTGAATAAATTTGGTTATCTTAGTTTTTTTTATATTTATTTAAAGTTGAGCTACTGATGTCACATGGACTGTTTTACTGATGTCCTTGCTAGATTTCTGGCACTACAAACATTGCATATCTTAATTAGTGTTCCAAAGATGAACTACAGTATGTTAGGATTTTCTTTTTTGGTGAACTATATCTTCAACAGATATCCTAGAGGATTGCTGTCTGGGCCTGTAAGCAAGTATAATTCTAAACATTGATAGTTCAGTTGTGAAACAAATGTAACTACAAAGCGTTGCTACATAGTTCAGTGGTGTCATTATTTAACTCAATTCTGGTTTTGTTGTCATCGGATCGTGTCAGTGTAGTCAAACTGAAATATTCAGAAATAATTTTACATGATTTTTAGAACAAGAATTATCTCTGCCATAATGTTCATTCTGATACTGCTGGTCAATAACCACTATCATGTATGACTGGTTCTGCAAACGGGTATCTCTTCAAATACCACCATATACTAAACACCATTGTTGTTGCTGTTACATTTGGGACACACTAGAGTTGATTTGAGCAACTTATTTAATTAACCATTCAATTAAAAACATGCCAAGGTGTTTATTTGATCTTAAAGGAATAGCTCATCCAAAAAAAAAAAAAAGCCATCCTATATACTGTACCTAGTATTTAAATTTTTGGGTGAACTATTCCTTTAAAATACTGCATGGTTTTCTAAATGTTTTTTTCTTGTGATGGTAGGTAAAGGTTGTGATTCTTGGCCAGGATCCCTATCATGGACCTAACCAGGCTCATGGCCTTTGTTTCAGCGTGCAGAGACCTGTGCCACCTCCACCAAGGTATTGTCATCGTCAAGTCAGGGTTTATTTTAAAATGTTTACATTAAACACATTAAAGTGCTTTTCACAATAAACATGACTTCAAAGCAGCTTTACAGACTGGATTACCTTATTGTGATATGGATCAAATTCTATTTTCATAGTATAAGTTCTTTCTTTATTTCATGGGTGCAAAATTCAGTTTCCTGGAGGGCCACTGCCCAAGGTGTTCAATTAAGGTTGAAGCTAAACTCTGCAGGGTTGCAGTCTCCAGGAACGTAGTTTTGTGGCCCTTCTTTAGTTTCTCAATCGGCAAGCCAGAGAAATTTTTTTTTTTTAAACTACACTCTTCAGTTCTTATTTGTGAGTTTAATTATTTTTGAAGGGAAACTCAAAAGGACCGGGTCCTTGCTGAATAAAGATTTAACCTGTAGCAATATGGTCTTAACATACTGTTAGCATTGGCTGTATTGTTGCGACAGGCAATCAATTACTTTAACACTCTTCTAAACTGTGGAAGACAATAGTGACAAATTATATTCTAGCAGATTACGTTTACAGGCCTTGGTCCTGCTACTCAAAATCTCTTTTCTTTGAAAAGTCACATAGTATATAAGCAAAAGAATGTTACAAATTGGTATAGGGGCTAGATGATTGTTTTATTTTTTTGATACAATGATTTTCTGACACTTTTCACAGCTTGGTGAACATCTTTAAAGAACTGGTTTCAGACATCCAAGGCTTTGAGCAACCTGGTCATGGAGATCTTACGGGATGGGCAAAGCAAGGTGTGCATCTTCTACTTTCACCTCTTCAAGGAGTAAATGTCAAAGGCAAAGTTCGCCCCAAAATTAAAGTTCTGTCTTTAATTATTCACCCTCATGACGTTCCAAACCTTCCAGACCAGAACAGAAAGTTAGATATTTTTGATTAAATTTGAGAGCTTTCTGACCCCTCCATCAGGAGCATTGAACAAGTTTATGATGCCATTCGTTTGCATGACGAGTTGTATCTAGTTCACTTTAATTTATCCATTTCTGGCAGTTAGTCTCTCTCTGCCAGTGTAGTCATTTTATTAGTGGATAGATAAATGTCTTATGTATGTGTGTGAACCAGAAGTTTGTGATCTATTTTACTTCAGCGTTTTAACATACTTCAGAGCAAAAAATGCAGAAAATAGAGGGTGTGGCTTTTTTTGGATGTGATAAAGTAGGCGTTTCATTCAGAAATGAACACTGACAGTTGGAGGGGTGTGGTTAAGGTCAAGGATGTCATGCTCATGCCCAAGCCGTCGAACTGACATCATAAAAGGCCCTTTATTTTAGAGGGGAGGAGCATTTTCAGATTTGGATTAAAGATTACGAAGGCATAGACATTTTGTTTTTTCTAAAGGATTGGCTTGCACGGATGAATTGTTCACCACAAAAACAATGTGAGCTAACTAAATAGTCCATTTTGATCTCACGCAGACTTTAAGTTTTATAGTGAATACACAAAATGGCACCTCTCTCTGGATGAAATGTTATCAGGTGCTCTAGCCAATCATGTAAAAAAATTTGGCCAGTTCCATTAAATTACATTTCTTCCATCTGAATATTAATGTAGGCTAATTCTGAAGTCATGTCCCTTTTATCTATTTGATATTTTTTTTAAACATAAAGTAAATGTACTCAGTGACATTTCTTCATTAATGTCTTTCATAGGAGTTCTGTTGCTGAACGCTGTACTGACTGTGCGTGCACACCAGGCCAACTCTCACAAAGACAAGGGGTGGGAGACTTTCACGGACGCTGTGATACACTGGCTCAGCACTAACATGCAGGGTCTTGTTTTTATTCTCTGGGGCTCTTATGCACAAAAGAAGGGGGCTGCCATTGACAAGGTATGTTGTGCGATTCATTGTTTATAAGTGAAATAATTTTCAGCTTAAATATATGAACGTGTGTCAATAGATCCAATAAGTATTTCAAACGGACATTGTTTTCCGATTGCTGATTTGTAGAAACGACACCATGTTCTGCAAACAGTCCACCCATCACCACTATCTGCTCACCGTGGCTTCTTTGGATGCAAACATTTCTCAAAGACCAATGAACTGCTGAAGAAATCCGGAAAGAAGCCCATTGACTGGAAAGCTTTGTGATGGTGTCCAGTTGCGGTTGTAGATGGAATGCTGTTTGCCCCGTTTCAAAAGTAGATTTTTTTTGTGTTCATTTCCTGCCAAAACTATCCATGTATTTGTTCTGAATACGTATTTCTTCTTTTTAAATATTAGTTTTTGTGGTTTATTTTACTCTTATGTTCTGTACATTTTGCATCTACATTTTCCTTTTAGATGTTATTGACGTCGTTTAAAATGTACAACACTAACAGTTTCTTTTGTGTTTGTTATACCTGTTTACACAATAAACTATTTTTCTACATAATGTTATGTGCATTGTTTTGATAGCCTAGTTTTAAATAGGACAGGTTCTATTTTACCTAAGTGTTTCAAAGAAACATTACCGCTAAACAAGTACTTCACCAAAGAACACGGCGTGTTTTGACTGACTTGCACAGATGCTGGCCGCATAGTGTTTCCAGAGCTGAATTATTATTGGTGTTTCCCGATGTTAGTGGGTGTGTCCTCGAGACAACCAATCGTGCGCGCTTCTGTCATTGCGACGCACCTACAGCTCGAGTTCACCAAATCCCTTCAAGTTACGAGCGATTGATAGCATGGTAGCTAATGCTGGGGGCGTGCGGGATAGTCGGGTCATTTAAACAACTTCTAAAGCAATATCACTAAATCCATTATCAATGGGCGAAGGGCGTGTCATAATGTGAAGTATCTGAAACGCTACAAGTTCAGCAAAAGTCCAAGCGTGTACTTTTTAATATGGCTTCTCGAGAGACAAGGCAATACCGACGGGCCACGATGATTGTAAAGGAAGAGCAGGACGACGACTCTGACGCAGAGGAGTCGACTATTTCGTTTAAGAAACCAGACGGACGCGAGACACAGATCATCCACAGCGGTCATTTTATGGTGTCTTTTCCTCATACTGAACACCCCCCAAAGAAAGGTTACGACTTCGACACTGTAAATAAACAAACCTGCCAGACGTATCACTTCGGAAAGACTAGCACGTCGCATCTCTCTATTGATGCTTCCCTGACGAAGCTCTTTGAGTGCATGACGCTTGCCTACAGGTTGGTTAGTAAACAAAGGGTTGATTTAATAATCTGTTTAAGTTCAGTTGGACCATAGTAGAAATTTCATTAAGAAAAAATAATACTTATAAAGTAGTTTTATAAGTACAGTTTCTAGACTAACTACTAACGTTACGTATGTAAGTTCATTTTCCTAGTCATGAGATGTAAACAGTAATTTGTGATGGTATTGCTGGTGATGCGCAGTGAGTTTTAGCAAGTATATAATAATAGCAAATATATAATATTAGGCCAGACGCCTGTTTTGTCAGGAAGTGTAAATCAGTTCCCCTTCCAATCTTGGGAACCAACTATACAAACACATGTAACGTTATTGCAAGTGTGAAGAGAGACTAGAAAAAACTTGACGCACATGTCTTGTTTTCGGGTCTGTTAATTAATTTATTTATTTTTTGTAAATTGTTAGTAAATACAATGTCTTAAATACGATATAAATAATATAAAATTATGTATATCTATGAAATGTAACTCACATAGACCACTTAGAAAAGATCTTGCCTTAAGTAGCCAGTTTACATAATTATTTTTTCAACACAGTGTGCGTGAATGGGGATAGAATTGTCACTTTTTGTATGAAATATAGGGACACCTTAAAATTTGTTTTACAAAAAGTTTTTTTTTTCTTTTTAGTTCTGCACTGGATAATCTATTTTTCATGTCAAGCGTTTACGTATAGGCCACAAGACAAAATCTTTTTTTGTTGTTAAAATTAACGTTTTCTTTTCAGATCCTGCAAGGTGTATAAATATGTAGTTTGTTTGGAACAGTCCAGTAGAGTGACAAAATTACTATAGGGCTGTAGTTAAGACTAATCATTGCATATTGAAAAAAAATTCCTACATCTGTTTAGTAAAGTATGGTTTAAAAGGTGAATGAGTATAGTTTAAAACTTTAATATCCCCTTTTTATTATTAACCATTTGTGTGTGGTTTTATTTCAAAGCATGTTGGTCTTAATTCAACAACAAATTCTTGTTTTCATTCAGTTAAGCATTCACTCTCATGACTATTCAATTTAAAGTTATCCATTACATTAAGCAACTATAAATAAAAAAATAAAATACAATTCTTCAGTCATCTTTTTAGACTTCTGTCTTCATGTTAGAATTTCGTGATTCAGTCCCAAAAATCCTACTTAGTCATTACTTTTAGTTAGAGCTTGCTTTTTTTGTAGTTTTGTATGAATTAAACACCGAAGCTAGTTGCATGGAATACAATGTCGTTTGTTGCTTGTATTTTTGCTAAATTGTTGTTTTATAATTATTAATAATAATATAATTATATAATATATAGAAAACCATCCATTATAATTATTAATAATAATAAATGATTTAAATTTTTTAGAAGATACTTTTTTTTGTGTCATAGAGGAATTGCATTTCCATAATCTTTGTTAATTAATGCAAAACAAGTAGTGCACTGAAGAAATTTACTAGACAACTACTTTTATTTTTTTAAGTAATGGCTTCGGTTTTAGAGTAAAAAGTTTAGTTCTAAAAGATAAGGTTAAATTATTCAAATGTCTTTTTTAACCAAAATAAAACATTTTGTTTATTAACATTCCAGAGTGACACATTTTAGCTGTGCAGCAATATTCCAAAGTATTCTGTTTGCTTGAATAATTGAGTAAATCATTTAAGTGACTTCTCACTGAGGTGGTAATGTGACTACAAGAATAAAGTGTTTAAAGACTGATGATTGATTATTGCACATATTCAACATAATATATAAACCTTTTTTTTTTTTTTTAACGAAAGTGGAAGGTTGGTTTCACCAAAATGGAAGAACTTCAAAGGTCTCAAGCTGCTGTGGAGAGACAAGATTCGCCTCAACAATGCTATTTGGAGAGCCTGGTATATACAATGTAAGTCCAGCAATTAAACACACATCCCACTCAGAAATGGTAAAACATGAGATTGTTAATTTCCATTTGCAATGCTTCTCTTTCCTGTAGATGTAGAGAAGAGACAGAACCCTGTTTGCCATTTTGTCACTCCTTTAGATGGCAATATGGACTCAGGAGTACATCGACCAACAGAGGTGAGTCTGTTTGGTGTGTCTCTTTTTTTCAATCTAAAGATCTGAACGTCTACAAACTTACACTCCAGTTTTTTTTTTCTTGGTCCATGGTTTGGTTTTGTGGGTTAAATCATATCTCTTGGTATTTTGCTTTTCTGTTCCCTAGGCAATAGCAACAGAAGGAAAGTATTGGAAAAGGAGAATTGAAATTGTCATCAGAGAATATCATAAATGGAGAACATATTTCAAGAAAAGAGTAGGTTTTTCTTTTGCTTTCTACTTAAAACTTTGTAACCAAGTTGTTGTTGTTCTTTTATAAAGTACTGTTAAAATTATATTCAAAGTTACAGAAACACAAAGATGAAGACCTGTCCAGCCTTCTCAAGGTAATTTGAAAATATTTTTTTCCTTCACTATAAAGTTGAAGTATAATTAGTAGTTTTGCATGTAATTGTACATGCATGCTCTTCTTGCGATTGTTTTCTTTTATTTGGTAGACTATTTCTGCTGCTCATTTGCAGTTTGTGATTTCTTCCTATAAAGAGATCGGCACAAGAGTTTAGTCAGGATATGTTGAATTTTATACAAAGACTATGAAGGAAAAGTATTAACTCTTGGCTTAATTTTAAATTTTATTATAAGCTTTTGAAAGACAGCAGTGTGCATTAACTTAGTTTATTTATATATATTTACTTAGTAAATTATATTTAGAGAGAGAGAGCCAGAGCCAAATCATAGACAATCACAATTGGCTGGATAGTGCTGAGTGGAATGAAATTATTTTTATTTACAGCCAAATGGGAGTAGGGAATGACAAGAATGCATTGAAGATGTTTGTCATCAGCTGGAAGAGACACAAATATTTCACACTTAGGTTTTGGGACAGGTTATTATTTTTTGAAAATAAATCAAGTTTCACTTTGAGTGTATACTGCCTGTGGTTTAACCCAGGGTATAAATGCTGCTTCTCACAGACTCCATCTCTGCAAGCGCTGCACTGCAAAAATTGCTTTCTAGCCTAGATTTTTTTGTCTTGTTTCCTGTCAAAATTATCAAAAAATTCTTTAACCAAGAAAGAGTAAATATAATCTTGAGTTACGAATTTTTTAGATTTTTGGCTGGAAACGAGACAAAAAATCTAGGCTAAAACAGCATTTGCTTTGCAGTGTGTGAGTTTAATGTGCATTAGAAAACGCACTGCATGCTATGTTCACATTATTTACGCATAATTTCCAGCCTTGTGCGTAGAGGATTACATCATTGGGCCAATATTTTGAAGGATTTAAAGTTTGATTGGTAAAACAGTGTTAGTTGGTTCTTATAACTAGGCGTGAACACCCTTAAGAAATAGCTATTCCTTTGTTTCGTTCAGTGATACATTTTTTCCAAACCCATCCGGTGGTTGGTCGATAGCATTTACAGCAGTGTTTATGAGCTCAACAGCGTCATCCTAGTGGCAAAGAATGAATTTGCATTTTCATTCAGACAAACACAAAAATCAAGTTTTCTCAGGTGAGCGGGCAATATGCTAATGTTTCATGTTGATGTCAGCATGAAAAGGGGCTCATTTAAAAAAAAAAACTTGTTTCAATAAATCAGAGTCGACTCTTTCTTTTGAGAGACAATAACTATACACTTCAGATTGAAAACTTTGCAGAATGTTTTCATGCACTTAACTGTTACAAACTGCATGAAAGTGATGTTCAAAAATCCATAGTAGGGGCAACTTTACATAAATCTGACTTTCATTTGACTCAAAATCAACATCAGAGAACTGCAAATGTGTGTGTAATTCTGTGAATATTAATGTGAGATCTCTAGGGGTTCACCTGACAAAAGTTTGAAAAATTTGGTCTCACTTCATAAAGTGCTTTTTATATGGTGCTTTCACTGCATAGTACAGCACTATATGGTTCGGTACAGTTCACTTTTGGGGAGTTGTTCCACTGGGTACAGTACACGGTACCTAGCGAACCTAGGGCTGGGGAGGGCTGGGGAACATTGATCCTGAAGCGCAGTTGTCCCTGCAGAGTTTTTCTCCAACCTTAACCAAACACACCTGAACCAGCTAATCAAGATCTTTAGGATGCAGTTAGGCACATTTTTATTCAGCATTTTTCAGGGTTGGGGCTGAACCCTGCAGGAGAGTGGCTCCAACATTCCCCAATCCTGCTTTAACAAAAATGTGGCATGTAAACTCTGCTGATCACTAATTGGCCGTAGAGAATCACCACTACCTGCGTCAATGAAAACCTGTGTTTGAAAAAATTGTTGAAAAAGTGGTTTTGTGGAAGTACAGATGGTACTCTTGTTGATAGCAAGAGCTTAATGGTGTGACACTGATTGAAAACGTTTTCCAGGAGTAACAGTAGAGGTGACACAATTACAACATCATGTGAATAATTCCTGCCTACTCTAAAGCCATACTAAACTGGAGTGGAAATGTAAACCGAGCCGAGGGGTATCATGCAGTGGAAAAGCACCATTAGTTTGGTAAAAAAAAACAGTAGGAATAACTTGACTGATAGTGCATATGCTAGTACACATGCCTGATGCTTGCATTTGTCTTTGCATTAACCTTAAGTGTGTCTGTTGACCTGGCCTGCTTATTGCATTTTGACCTCTAAAGGGGGCTCAGGAACAGTTTTCACTCTTTGGGGAGGTGTGTCCAGACACCTGCCGTGTCCTCTTGTACCAGGATGAGGATATCAGTGTGGGAGGCCGTCGTAGATCCCGTAAGAGTTGTGACTCACCTGTTCCAATGGAGATGGATTCACTCTTCGACATGGACGTGCTCATGTCTGAATTCTCAGACACACTGTTTTCCACACTGGCCTCTCATCAACCTGTAGCATGGCCCAATCCAAGGGAGATTGGTGAGAAATGACAATCAAAGCCTCTGCCTTGTTAGCATGTTTATTTGAGATTAAGGTGAACTGACTGTAAGCCTTGCTGTCTTTTTAGCCCATGCAGGTAATGCAGATATGATTCAGCCAGGCCTCATCCCACTCCAGCCCAATCTTGACTTCATGGACACTTTTGAGCCTCTGCAAGGTACAAAGCACATTTACTCTTGTTAACAGAAAAATTAAGGATTGAATTGGTGAAAAATTCCTGACAGAAACCTAATGCTGTGTTCTATTTGACATATTGACACACAAAATCAAAAAATGTTGTAGACACAGTGTTATGATCAGCAATTCTGTGTTTATTTAACGAAAAATACATTGAAAACAGTAATTTTGTAAAATTTCATTATAGTTTGTTTTAATAGGTTTGTAAATAAGATTTTAAAAGTGATGGCAGAGCCAAATCAGCATATTAAAATGTTTTTTAACAATAATGTTACAATGAAGACTAGAGTAATAATTCTGAAAATTCAGCTTTACATCACAGGAATAAATTCCATTTTAAAATAAAAAATATACAGTACTGTGCAAAAGTCTTAGGCCACTAGTATTTCTGGAGATCAGCACAAGAATGACATGAAGTAACAGAACAAACGGAGACAGACTAAATCCAGAAGAACTTTGGCAACGTGTCCAAGATGCTTAAAAAAACCTACCTGAAAAACTATGGGCAAGTGTACCTCGGATCAGAAGCTGTTTTATCAAAAGCTATAATAATTAATATTTATTCGATTTAGTTAATAGAAGTAAGAGTCATGGCCAAAATTGTTGGCACCCCTACATTTATTCCAGAATTTTATTTTTTTTCACAGAAAAAGTATAGCATTAACACATGTTTTGCTATACACGTTTATTCCCTTGTCTGTATTGGAACTAAGCAAAAAAGGGAGGAAAAAAGCAAATTTGACATAATGTCACACAAAACTCCAAAAATGGACTGACAAAATTATTGGCACCCTTAACCTAATATTTGGGTGCACACCTTTTGGAAAAAATAACTGAAATCAGTCCCTTCGTATAACCAGAAATAAGCTTCTTAGGAAAGGTAAGGTTAGGTTTCCCGTATCAGGAATTTGTTCTCTGCATTTAACCCATCCAAGTGCACACACACAGCAGTGAGAAGTGAACAACCATGCACACACACACCCGAACACACACTTGCACCTCTCACCCAGAATTTCGGACCACTCTTCCTTTGCAAACTGCTATATGTTTGGTGTCGTAGTCCTGCTGGAAGACCCAAGATCTCGGACGCAAACCCAGCTTTCTGACACTGGGCCCTACACTGCGACCCAAAATTTTTTGGTCATCCTCAGATTTCATGATCCCTTAGACACAGTCAAGGTACCCAGTGCCAGAGGCAGCAAAACAACCCCAAAACATCTTTGAACGGCCACCATATTTGACTGTAGGTACTGTGTCCTTTTCTTTGTAGGCCTCATTCCATTTTCGGTAAACCGTAGAATGATGTGCTATACCAAAAAGATCTTGGTCTGTCCACAAGACGTTTTCCCAAAAGGATTTTGGCTTACTCAAGTACATTTTAGCATTTT
>JAUCMU010000097.1:23160004-23182587 GCA_032275025.1 Enteromius treurensis | reverse complement strand
AATGTTGAGCACTGTGGACAAATGCAAATCTAGATCTATAGTGATGGACTTGTAACCTTGACATTGTTGATATTTTTCCACAATTTTGGTTCTGGTTTATATATATCTATATATATTGTTTCAAGCTTGTGATGTTCCTTTAAACTCACCTGGTAAAAATCACACCTGAAAGCAGATAAAAGAGAGAGCAGTTCACTTAGTCTTTGCATTGTGTGTCTGTGTGTGCCACACTAAGCATGGACAACAGAAAGAGGAGAAGAGAACTGTCTGAGGACTTGAGAAACAAAATTGTGGAAAAATATCAACAATGTCAAGGTTACAAGTCCATCTCCATAGATCTTGATCTGCCTTTGTCCACAGTGCTCAACATTATCAAGAAGTTTGCAACCCATGGCACTGAAGCTAATCTCCCTGGGCTTGGATGGAAGAGAAAAATTGATTAAAGGTTGCAATGCAGGATAGTCCACATGGTGGATAAGCGGCCCCAAACAAGTTTCAAAGAAATTGAAGCTGTCCTGCAGGCTCAGGGAGCATCAGTGTCAGCGCAAACTATCCATCGACATTTGAATGAAATAAAACGCTATGGCAGGAGCCCCAGGAGGACCCCACTGCTGACACAGAGACATAAAAAAGCAAGACTACAGTAAAAATGCTAAAATGTACTTGAGTAAGCCAAAATCCTTTTGGGAAAACGTCTTGTGGACAGACCAAGATCTTTTTGGTGAAGCACATGATTCTACGGTTTACCGAAAATGGAATAAAGCCTACAAAGAAAGGAACACAGTACCTACAGTCAAATGTGGTGGTTTAAAGATGTTTTGGGGTTGTTTTATATATAATATATATTTTTTATTTTATTATTATTATTTTTTTTACAATTTTAAAAGGGTGCCAACAATTTTGTCCAGCCCATGTTTGGAGTTTTGTTTGACATTGTCAAATTAGCTTTTTTTTTCTCCCTTTTTTGTTTTGTTCCAATACACACAAAGGGGACAAGCATGTGT
Source organism: Enteromius treurensis (assembly GCA_032275025.1). Taxonomy (NCBI): domain Eukaryota; kingdom Metazoa; phylum Chordata; class Actinopteri; order Cypriniformes; family Cyprinidae; genus Enteromius; species Enteromius treurensis. The sequence continues at coordinate 23,181,583 of JAUCMU010000097.1, read as the reverse complement.
TAATGCAATACTTTTCTGTGAGAAATACTAAATACTAAAAATTTTAGAGGTGCCAACAATTTTGGCCATGATCATAATTGATAAAATAAATCTACAGAGTTCCACAGAAACAGGATCGCCGATGAAGATTGGGCAGATCAAATAATGGGAGGGGAGGCTGCAAACTCCGGGGTGGAATCAGTGTGTCGTGCCTAATAAGAGATGATAGGTAAAATTGGGGATGGGAAAACAATGACAATTCAGTGGACAGATTAATAATATTGACAGGAGTCGATAAATACTTATATCATTGAACATTATGTTGAGAATGAGTGCATTAAATACATTAAGTGATCACAGAGAAGAAAAATGATTGCCACAAGACTATACGGATTACGTATGACGTCATCGGCGACATCTTACGAGATTGCGTAATGCAAAACGAGATGGCGTCTCGCTGGAGAAGTTGTTGCGAGTCGCGTTGTTTGTGGCCTTTGCTAGCCGCCGCGGGCTCTCGTGGAGGCTCAGCTGGGGCTGAGGGTTGAGCTTGAAAAGTAGCAGGTTGTTGGATGGCAGGCTGAGGAATCAGGTCCTCGCGGAGGTGGGCAGACGAGTCAGAGTTAGACATCGTGCTTGTAGGATGTTTCTTTTGTTGTGCGATTCCGAAGAATGCAAAACGAGATACTAAGATCGAGATACGGAAGGAATGAGCTCTGGCTAATTATAGGGCGAGGCTAGGGATCTGATAGGAAGATGAGATCATTGGAAGCTTGGAGAGGCGGAGATCGAATATAACTGCCTTCGCGCACTCCTCCCGAAAAAAGCATCTGCATTTTACACGTGTCTAAAACTTTAAACAGTACTGTAACTTTGCAGGGGATTTTTTTAAGCATCTTGGAGACGTTGTTTTTGGATTTAGTCTGGTTTTGAATTATTGAATCAAACCATTTTGTGGAGCATTAATTGATCAGAAATTGATCAGAAATTCCATTGATGTACAACAAATTCACTGAATCCGTCACACCGGATTAAACATTTTGTTTCACGCTCTATCTGTTGTAACTAGATTTGTTTCACGCTCTGCGTCAGCCAGCCTTCCCCTCCACTTCCCCCACCACCCCATCTGTCAATCCAGCTAGCAGCAGCTCCCATACACAGGTAACAGTCCTTTTATATTGCATTCACTAATTTGAAGAGATAAAGTTGGGCCCGTTTTTTTAGCACTTTCTGTCCTTCTCCACACATTCACAGTTGCTTCACAATAATTATAAAACTCACCAACGTGAGTGTAAATCAATAGAATAATTGCATGTTTTTATGCAAAACTGAACATATGTTCATAGTATAATCAGACACAACAAGTTGCACAAAGGTCTCAAATTAGCACAATTTTTGGAAAGAAACAAGGGTTTGTTTACAGAAAGACAAGTTTAGGATGCTTGCTTGGAGAACTGGCCAATAGGGTTGGGGTTGTATATGGCTAAAACAACAACAAAAATCTATGCATTTTAAAATGACTTCTTATAATGTTTCTTCATCTAGTTCAAAGAAGGTATCGAAATATTTAAAAAAAAAACTTATTTTTACTATGAATAAACTGATTTCATAGAAAATACAACTCCACACTTTCTTTATACTTGTGACATTTAGTATTTGTTTTTCTCAGATGATTATATGGCCCCTAGAAAGGCAGGAAAGAGTCTGATTTCTCTTTCAAAGTGTGCTGATGTTTTTATCTGTTGTTTGTTAGGCTTCTTTGCTGTCATCCATGCCGCTCTCCACACAGCTTCCCTCTGTGCCACTGGACTACCGCCTCATCTCCTCTGCTCCTTTGCCGAGCCACCTCTCAGTCTCCAGCCAGGACAATGGTAACGCTGTCGGCCCATCCTACCCACAAACCTACCTGCCTCTTTTCCAAGAGCAAGTGACCCCCTCCGTCCAATCACTCCTGCCACCGCCAGCTCCTCCTCTCCCACCAGCCCCACAACCTCTCCAGTGTGGAGGTGTTTCTGCAGTTACTACAGCCCCCCAGCCCGTCCCAAGCATCCCACCTCCATCCGTAATAACGCACACTGCCCCTTCCACAGTAACTCCCACTGATGCAGCCACTACCCTCAGTCACAGAACAAGCTTTGAGCTGCCCGCTGCACCGTCTCCACAGCCTGCAGCCTCAACTTCCACCTCACCCAACTCACAGCCAGTCAACTTTGCTTTGCCCAAATCCATTCTGCCCCCTGTCTCTAGCAAAAAGGCCAGACACCTACAGAGACCGATTGTCCCGGCCAATCCGCTGCCATCTCCTCAACTCATACTCACAGGTTTGTGACTCTTCTCAAAGCAGATTTTGTAACATGCTCACGTTGCACAAAAACCAAAACACAAAATGATACAGTAAAAAAAATATATTTATATAAATATATAATGTAATTAAAGTTTAATGTAACTAAAATTGACTATAAATGTTAATATTCCAAATTTCTAAAACACTAGGCTTAAACTGGTGTTCGCTCCATACATCAATTACATTTTGTGGTGTAATGGATCACAGTTGATCCATACAGACCAGGCCTCATCAAGTCTTGCCAGTTTAAACGTTTCAAGCAATTGAAATTTATTCAAGTACAAAAAGAGGTGAAAGAGAATTCTGTACCTGCACGCTGTTTTTCATGTGAACACAGAATTCAGTTCTCTTTTGCATCTCTTTGAGCTTAAATGGACACAAAAAGATCTCAAAATACCCCTCTTGGCAAGGATTCTAGTAAACACAGTCTGTAATAGCTTAAGTGAAGTGTGTGTAAACACAACGATTTCAGATTTAGTTTTGTTTCATTCCTGCCTGCTGCGGTCTAACATTTATGTTAAACAACAAAAACAAAGATTAATCTATATTTAATTCACATAGTAAACGCTATGCAGGGTAATTGTACACTTAATTATTACATTTCTGTATCTGAAATAGGGCTGTGTGATATAACAGTACCAAAAACTCATCATCAAACACCAAAAACTTACAATTAGTAATACAATTGGAAATACAATTAGTAAACACATTAATTGTCTCCAAAGGGTTATGTCCATATAGTGTATGTACAAGTCATTGGTGTTTGGTGATGAGTTATTGGCTCAATATCTGTATTTTAAAGTCACACCAGAGGTGTCCAGCTGGCATGATGACTTTTTGATCTTTTCGGACAAGTCGAGTTCTTCCACACTGAGGTTTGCACTTTTGAAATGACTAAAGTAGTCAGATCTGTTCATTAGAAGGGGGTGACCAGATAGATTGTAGTGTTTTTTAGTGTTGCTTGCAATTAGTTTCTATTGCTTATTTATTAATTGTTTATATATCTTCAGTGAGTTTGAGTTTGTTCCTTTTTTTTGGTCTATTTTTAGGCTTGTATCAGTTTGATATTGACATTGGTGACAAGGATTATAAAAATTCTATGGTACCAAAGATTTTAATATCTTGAAGACCTTTTTAAATCTAGTTTGAGCGACGAATGAAACTCAAACGTAGTTCAGGGAAGACCACGGTATGACTGCAGCATCAGCTGACTCTCAGCTTATTGTAACTCCTTCCACTACAACTAATAATAAAAAAAAAAAAATATATATATATATATAAGATCTTCTGTACTCACACTTGCCATGCGCTTACCCTCCTCCAACCCGAACTGAATAATCACTTAATTGCTTGCCCACAAAGATACATCATGTGCCCAGCTCACTGCTAAATTGTCCAAGTTTATTCACAGAACTGTATTACTCAAACTATTGCATATAAAATATATGGCAATAAATTAGGCTTAGGAGTTTTAAACCTCTGTGGATTGATCAGAACTGAAGCCTGCCGCCAAATATAAGTTCAGGACCTCTACAATATTCTGAACCAGTGGTCCGTGGTCCTTACTGAACTATATCATACTATATAAATCGTTATCGTGATTTAAAATGAGTTATTTTGTGATTTTGGTGACATCACCCACCACTAGCCTGAATGCTACTGTTAGACCTTATGTTGTCTGTAACTTAGTTCTATTGTATTTATCTATGCTTGTAGTTTGCGCATTTATTCTTGTTTTATTATAGGCCGTCACCTTTCCACTAATCATGTTTTAAATTTGTTAGTTAGCGTAGTAGTTTTGTTGTTTTAAAAAAAGTACTTGCAGTGTTCAAGTAATAAGAGAAAAGCACCCCAGCAACCCACTCCCCTCTACCCATTTATTTATTTCTGTTGCTGATCCAAAAAAAGATCTGTAATATGATCCGTGAGTTTTGTGATCTGCTGCACCCCTGAATACATGTTCACATCACACTACCCAGTGTTTTTGCTTTATTCATAGAAATAACGGTTTACTTCAGTTGGACAACAGATGCAACAGTTATAAACGAGTATTTGGTGTCATGCAAAAAGCAGAAGAATATTTGGTGATTTTTCTGTGTTTAATATAGCTCCATTGCATCTTTTGCATGTTGTTCTGTCTTATCAAAATTAATGCTTATTTTGTGGCTTTTTCAACCCACCATTTTCAAGTATTTACGTAGGCTCTTGAGTCACTGATTGTCAGTAAATACAGTTGCAGTAATACAATTTCCACAAGACAAACTAGATGATCATTTTATAAAAGGGTTAAAAAGGGTTCTATAGTGTACCTTTTCTGTTCTTGAGAAATAAAACTATACAATATTTCAATGATCTAATAACTGACTTAAAAAATTCCACCTGGATGGCAAAATGTTCTCATAACGCCATCCTTGTATATGTACTGACAGCCACTATAAAACACAGTTAAAATCAAAGCAATTACAGTTCACCTTAAGTAGTTTTTCCACATGCGGAGGTGAATATTCAATTCAGTAAACCTTAATTTAACAACACGAGTTGAAACATGAAATCCTAATTTACATAAATCGTACTAAGAAACAGTTATTTCAATGAAAAACAATTAAATGTACAATAAGCCATCACAGAGAATGTGTTTAATTGGACATTTTTCAGACTGTGTGTGTGTTGTTTCGTATGCATTATGACGCAGTGTGAAAGTAACATAATCTGTTGGGGGGTTTTTGTGTGCATGAACCAGTACAGAGCACTGTTGCGTTAATTAGGCTGTTCCACAAAAATTTAGTTTGTTTACATTTATTTCCTTTCAAAGAAAATGAATCTTAATTTTTAATTTAAGATTAATTGTGACTGTTTTAACCTGCTTGGCAGTCATTCAGAAATTTCATCCAGAAAACTTGTAGCAGGCATAAAAATCGACAACATTGTCACTTCTGAAGTTTGTTTTCATCATATACATCTCCCATCATAATCATTCCCAGGTCCCACCAGTGCTGTCATTGTCACTCCGTCCCCTCTCAACTCTGATGTTGTCCCCACCACTGGTATGGTCATTGCCTCCTCCAGTATTCCTTGTGTAAGCCTTTCGTCCTTCATGTCCTATCCTGTTTGCAATAATTGTTTGTATACGATTTAGACTTGATTTGAGAGAAACTTCATTCATTTGAATTGAGTTTGCAAAAAGGATGCTGAATTGTAATTAAAAGATAGGCTTATTTTTCAACTCCCCTAGTTAAACAATTGAGTTTTACTGTTTTAAATCTATTCAATCGATCTCAGGGTCTGGGGGTAGCACTTTTAGCTAAGCTTAGCATGGATCAGTGATTCTGATTAGACCGTTAGCATCACACTCAAAAATGACTAAAGAGTTATGATATCTTTCCTATTTAAAACTTGACTCTTCTATAGTTATGAGAAGTTGGGATTTTCTAGGCTAATATATCTTGGAATTCTACTCTCATTTTGGCATAATAATCAAGGAACTTTGCTTACATATCATGGTGGCAGCAGGCACAATGATATTACGCAGTGCCTGAATATTATTAATATCCCCAGCATATTTAGGTGCTGCATATAATATCATTGCGCCTGATGCAACCATGATATGTAAGCAAAGTTCCTTGATTGTTATGCCGAAATGAGAGTTCCTGGACATATCATATATTGTCAAAAGCGCTATATAAATAAAAGTGATTTGATTTTGATTTGATATAGAAAAGTCAAGTTTGAAAGAAAAATATAAATAATATCAAAACTCTTTGGTCATTTTTAAGCATGATGATAACAATCTAAGCAGATTCAAGGATCTCTGCTAAGCTAAGATAAAAAAATGCTACCGCCAGACCTGGAGATCAGCTGAATTGATAAAACAACAGTAAAACTCAGCTGTTTAATTCTAGGGACGTTTTTATTTTTAAAAAAGTGGCGTGTTCCTTTTAAGATTTGGACATAAGAAAACATAAAGGAAATATAATGGCTGTTAGTAATTTTATAAAATTTTCAGTATACATTATTTAAACTGTTATTATAAATAATTATTATAATTCATAATAATAATGATAATTTTTATAAAGAAATAGACAGCCATTCGTAAGTTCTGTGAGATTTTTTTTTTACGTTTATGATGTTCTGTTTTTTGGGGGGGTTTTTTTGTCGATTATGCTTCACAAGGCTGCATTTATTTGTTCAGTAATACGGTAAAGCCAGAGATATTGTGAGATATTGTGAAAAGTAAATAATAAGTAAATCAGGGTGCATGGCTATGATGTAAACTAAAGGACATTTGGTGGTTCTTATAAAATACACCATCCTTTTTTTTTTAAATGCCTGTTCAGCGAGCAGTTTCTTGGCAGACACTTAAATTTGAACTCTTAATTTGTAACTATTTTATTGCATTCTGCATACAAAATGTATTTAGTAAATTCTTATGATTTCAATTCAGCATCCCATGAAATTGAATTGGTTCCATTGCTGATTCATAAATCATAAAAAGCGAGCCAACTTTTACATTTTGAATTTTGCTCAACGCTGATAAACACACTGCTTTGCAGGGTTCTGCTGGTTTTCATATTCTCCCTCAGACACAGAAGTCACCGCAACTAATCATACCCAAAGAAGAAACTACCACAACTATATCCAGCAACAAGACATCAGTGCAGTCAGCAAGTACAGGTTGGATTCAGCCCAGTCACCTTCAATTTATGCTATATTGCTTTCTTTTTCTTTGACTTGTTTTTTTACCTAATTTAGTATTCTGAAAAAGCTTTTTTCCCTTTTTCTTTAGTACATGACGGTCGAGTCTCAGGTCAAGGTTCACCATTAGGAGCAGAACAGGTACAGAGCCCCCAGTCACCTCTCAATCCCAGTACAGGCATGGGCAAAAATGAAGCCAGTCAGGTAATAAGTTCACGATATTACACTCTATTGTGGTTTCCAAATGTATGTGTTATTATTTAATGTGTTGTTTTATTTATGGCATCTAAGGATCCACTGATAATACATTTTTAAAGGCAAATTATATTTGCAGAGAGTAATGAGTGGCTGATACAATGCTAGTGTTGTCCATTCATTTTGTGTAATTTATTATGGAATAAAATAACAAGGTAAAATTATCAACACGTTTAGAGGTGGGTATATTACCGAAAAACTGTACTCAAGTAAAAGTAAAAGCACTTTAATATTTTATAGACACTTGAAGTGTCTATCCAATGTTTTTCTAATTTAATGCAATAATGGTTTTAAATGATCTTTTGAGGGGATTTCTCAGATCAGATTGATGAGCAATTCATTAATTAATTGGCACATCAAATAATTATTAGTTTTTTAATGGCTTGTCAGTCCTACAAGGTGTACACACAATTGCTAATATAGAATGAACACGCTAAATATTCCCTCAATTCACATTTGTTTCTTTTTGTCCATTGACTGCTGTTCTATTTTGGAACTGACAAAAGGGGGAACTAACAAGTATCTTAACTGGCCAGCCGAGCAAGGTTCTCACACATTTTTATGTCGAAATATCCAACTATCTTCCAATTGATCAGTCTGTCTCTTATGTGTAATTTTGTCATGTGATTTGACACAGAGCCGCAGAGTGAATCACATATCTGCTGAGCAGAAGAGGAGATTCACCATAAACGCCTGCTTCAAGACACTGTGCAATCTTGTGCCCACTCTCAGGTCTCAATCAAATGTAAATCTGAATTTATCTTACTTTTCTTGATTCCTGAAATCATAACATGATTCTTTCTTTTATCTCTCTGTGCGCAGTTGACTACTTGAAATAATCAAATGGTACTTATTTACTTTTTTACCAACTACTGGGTTTCCAGATTAGTAATGCTGCAACACTTCAAAAAACAGTCGACTACATTGGCAAACTGCAACTAGATAGACAACAGACACAGGAAGAGACCAAGAGGCTGCGAGAGGAGATTGAGGAGCTTAATACGTCTATAAGGTATGTTTATTGAAGTAAAGTAGTTGTTTTTTACTATTTTAAAGTATCACATTCAGAATAACTGCTGCTTCATAGCCAGGCTATACATATACCTACGTTGGGGAGCTCAAAAGACATACCTGGTTTCAAACAGGTAACCTGTGTAGATGAAGTGTTAAAGATGCCCGCTATTTATTGCAGCTTGTGCCAGGAACAGCTTCCTGATACAGGGGTTCCTATCACACGCCATCGCTTTGACCACATGAGGGAGAAGTTTGACGACTATGTGAAGAGCAGAACTCTTCAGAACTGGAGATTCTGGATAGTATCCTTCAGTCTGAAATTGTCCACCACATTGGTTGTTTTCTGTAGCCACATGGCATATGAATCAGCCATTACTCAGCGGTTATCCTTTTTTGTCCATTGCACTACATGATCTAAATTATTTCCCTAAATTTATCCTTTTTTGTTTTTTCTTTCCCCCAATTAAGCATTGACAACCTGCATGGATTTTGACCTCAAAGTACAATAATAGCCCTGTTTCACAAACGGGGCTTAGCTTAAGCCAAGACTAGCATTAGTTAAATTAAGATATTTAAGCAACTTTTACAAAAAATGCCTTACAAGAAAATATTACAGGTGTGCATCTTAACACAGAACAATGACACTGACGTGTTTTAAGATATGTCAGCGCAAGCTATTTTCATCTGAGACAGCTCAAACATGCTATTTAGTCTAGGACTGGCTTAAGCCTTGTCTGTGAAACTGGGGGAATATGTTTTTTTGCTCATAATAAGTTTGGGCCATTAATTAAAAAAACAATATAGTAACCCACCCATGAATATTTATAGTAGTAATTTTAAATAAACTTCTTGTTATTGTTGTTCTTTAATAATACAATAGAATTATTAAAGTATTTTTTTATTGGTGTATTCTTCAAAATGTTTTAAGAAAATATTAGTGTTTAAAAATAATATTAATTATATAAGCAATAATACACATTATTACAGAAAAAAAACTAACATTTTTGTTCATCCAGTCAGCCTCACAGTGAGCTTGCAGCGGGCCCCCAAAATGCTTCCCATGTTTTTTCCCCTCAACGTTAGAGTCAATGTAAGTGTAAACCCTGTTTCAGATTTATTTATTTTTTTGCTCCTCCAAAGGCCTCTTTTCTTTAATGCTTCTCTCTCAGTTTAGCGTCATTATTCAGCCTCTGTTTGAGTCCTTTAATGTGACAGTGTCTACCACCAACAACACAGAGCTGTGTGAAACCACCATGCAGTGGCTGGATCGATACTGTGCCCTCCCAGTCCTCAGACCTAGTAAGTTCTTGTCTTATTTTAATAAAATGTCAGCAACTGGAATATAAGAGAACACATTTTTCTTTAAAAGTAGCTGAATTCCTAATAATACACCTCAGGTGTGCATTATTTTTCTAATAATTCAACGGCCCGGAGTCTGCTTGTACTATGGTTGCCACACTCAAGACATTGATCAGTTGATATATTTCAAGGTTTTTGTACTTAAAACGCTATTGTGCATAGGATTATTTCTTCTGCATATCATCCAATGCCTCGTTGTTACCTCGCTTGTGAGAAGTCAACTTGTTTTTAAGTTGATGTTACAGATAAAGCCGTCAGAGTAGCGCTAACAACATTAGCTCGTATGTTAATGTGTGTGCATCTCTAAGGGAGAGAGAGCGGGAGAGATGTGCTTTCCATACATAATAAAACGTAATTTTGTGGCAAAAACATGAAAATTATTACAATTTTTTTTAATCATATTCATTATTATATGGCCAGTGTCATTGTGGGTTTTAGTTATTTTGCTCTTGTTAGACCTTTTAAATAACAGAAATCATTTGGCGAAGTGATATGGTCAGGTAATGCGCTCAAGAGATGCCTATAACTATGTTTGCTGTGCATTTCCCTAAAAATAATTGCTCACCTTAGTACGTTCGTCAGCCAATCAGATTCAAGCATTCAACCGCCCTACAGTATAATTCTAATTCAAATAACACAATTCTATTTAATATTAAACATAATGTTAAGGGAGAACTGATCATTAAATATGAAATTGAAATATGTCATTTTAGTCTATCACTAGGGTTGGGTCGATAGACGATGCCATCTTCCATCGCCAATGGCCGACAGACATCACGATGCTGAGTCGGCGTCGCGATCCTCCGCCCCCCCGCAGCAGCATCAACCAGCTCGTGAAAAACACACTTAATCTTTGGCGGCAAATCTATGCCATCGATAAGCGAGCGCACCACTGATGCTGACGAGCGTGGTAAATCATTTCCTTGAGAGGAAAATAGATTTGTACATGTGTAGAAACGGGGCCCGCAAGCTCATTTCTAACCCCCGCGCGCTTGATATGTCATCCGCGCGCAATTTAAGCACTCGCGCGCGATCATTCCTGCACTCAATCGTCTCTCACCTGCTCGCGCGAACACTGTTATTTTTTGTTAGTCGTGGGGCGCGACTTGGTGTTTTAGTTACAACTAAACAAACCCCATCCCCCCAACAACCGACGATGCCATTGTCCATCGCGATGTTTCACAACAATGTCGACATCGCCCAACCCTATCCATCACAACCTTTCATTATTCTGACATGTCTGTTTGAAATGTTCTACTGTGGTTACTGTTTGTTTATTATGATGCAGTGTATGTGTATAATGTGGACTGTGTTTCCGTATCATCCAGTGGTACTCGGGACATTACGACAGCTCTGTACCAGCACCTCCATCTTGACCGACCCCTCACTTTTGCACGAGGAAGCTAAAAAGGCTGCTCTCAACCCCAAAAAACATTCTTCAGGTTCATAATTTTAAAACTCAATGTGATTTTAGTTTTTATTTACCAGAGCATGTCAGTCTTCTGGGAGCACTGAAGGCAACCCTTGTGGTGAAATCTTTGCTGTGTTTTTGCTCACTGTATTCATTTAATTCCACTGAGAATGGTGGAAATGCAAGAAAACTGCTTGGTTTTTTGCTTGAAATCTGTTCATAAGAGTGTTTTGGGCATGAAATGGCGATCTCGACGAACATGGTCAAACTCTTTTTGTTTGTTTCTTTTCTGTAGAGGAATGATACTTCATAGAAGTGGTCAGTTAGCATTTATCTAAATGGGAGTCTTTTAAAGAACAAGCCTCCTTCTCAACATTTTAAAATGACATACCAAAAACAATCTCTCTTGTTTACACGCAGCCTCTAGAGAGCCATACAGCTGACATGTCATTGTGTTTCTCAGACTCCAATATGTTACACTAGAGCTATTGCCGTTAGATTTGTGGATTTTACCTCTCAGGGTGTTTTTTTTTTCTTATATTTGGGTGTCTTCCATATTAGTGCTCTTATTTAGAATATTAAGTGGAGCCTCACCATCAGTTTATCCAAATCTACAGCACCACTTAACAATTACCAGGATCAAGACTGGCTTTTAGAAGTGCATGGATGAGTAGTATGAGTTAAAATAAAGTTACAAATAGAACTAAAGCCACAAATATTCATATTCTAATGATAAGGCACATTTGTTAAGCCTTGAATCAAGTAGAGCTATAGAAGAAACAAGCCCGGTGATTTGTACACTGTTTAATTTTTTTTCCTGCTATAGGCTATTATTTTAGACATTATGATCAAAAAAACTTAAAACCATTTATTAGGCCTTTCAATAGTGTTTGATTTAGTTTTTTTCCCCTTGGAGGATGTCTTAATGTCAGCCACTCGAATATTACAGTTCACATTAAATGGCCACAGGTCTGAAATGCAAAAACATGCATATATTGTTACATATGCTTTGATTGTTGATTTGCTCTGTTTTGTTTCTGCAAAAACTGAATGAACCTTTCCATCTCTAGGCTGTTCATGATTTTGCATTCATTCATATGTGAAGCATTTGACTAAATAATAATGTTTGTTAGAGAAGCTGCGTATATTGCATGAGCAAACCAGGTCAAGGTTATATTTAATCTGTTTACCTTCCAAAATTTTTGGAAAAAGTATTAGCACAGTTTGGAGGTTTCTTAGTTTGGTTTGTGATTAAGTTCATAGAAACTTTGTTCAAAACAGTGTTCTTGCCTTACCCCAAGCTGTTATAGTACGCCTACAGTAATTTATATTCAAAGTAGTCATGTTTGATTTGGTGCTGGGTGTTGGGATGTTACTGTACAATATATTTAGTTGTGTGTTTGTAAATCGAGAAAATAAATTGCTCTGCTAGCTAATACAATGTAAGAAAAATACCACGAATATTTACCATGCTATTCTATTTTCAGAAGTCAGGAGAATGCTATGCTTGGTATTTTAATGTGACATGATATAACAAGAATGTCCCTGGAAGATCTCTTTTCACTCTGCCATGTTCTTTTCCTCTTTATTATTTCCTTTTTTTTGTCTTCGTTTGTATTCTGTTGTAACAGTATGAAAATAGACAACATATACTGTGCATTTGTGGTCTGCTTTCTCAGTTTAATTAATGATATATCCCACACTTCCAATAGCCAGTGGCAAGGCCAGCTCCTCTATATGGCCCGTGCTGAATGAAACATCCTTTTGGATCTTTTGAACGATAGAAACAAATATATATGTGTGTGTGTGTGTGTATATATATATATATATATATATATATATGTAATATACATGATATTAATTTAAACAAAAAGGGGTCACCTGGAATATCACTTGGTCCACCCTACATCTCACTTCCCTGCTGATTCATATGAACCTCACTCGTTTTTATTAAACCATACGTATTTTATAAGTTGCCAATTCGTATGAATTTGTACGAATGACCTACACCTAATCCCACTACATGGGGTTTAGACAAATGGTAAAAACTTTTATAAGTGAGGTCATACAAATTTATATGATTTAGCTTTTCTCGTAAAATATGTACGAATTGGTCGTGAGATATTTTTAACCATTAAAACCATTAAAGATTGGTTCTCTGTATTGTTGGGACATGTTCCATTAGGATTTAGTGGTTATAACAAGCCACCAATGAAAGGCAACCAATTTGAGTAGAGACAAACAGGCACAATTACATTTTCCAGTAAAAACACCTGTACTCACTGACACACATCTAGAAAACCTGTGAAACACCTTTTTCCTGAAATACTGAAGCCTTATTGGCTTAACACCATTAAAACACTAAAAACAAATGAGCACCGTTTCCTCAGAAACTGAATAAAAGAGCTTATGAAAGATCGGTCCATGTGACATCAGTGGCTTTTTTGGTGCAAAGAAAACAAAAATAACATAATTTAAGAGAGTATCACAATGCGTGTGTACGCTTTCCAGGCGTAAACAACAGCAGATGACGTAGATGTGTGCACTTGCCCCCGGATGTAAACAAGGCTGATTACGCCAAATACGTTGCTTGTGTTGTACAGAATTATAGCAAGTATAACAGTTAGCAACCGAAGTCCACGGTTTTCCTGTAAAACTGTTGCTTGCTGGTTTAAGGGATCCCAATAACATGATGTTAAACGTCTAAAATGTAACGTTTACACTCAAGTTCACTTTAATTTTAAACATTTTACAATACCGGCCCTCCAGGATTGAACTTGGTGGCCCCTGATATAAAGAGTGAACACTGCAAAAGATTATGGGAAGCAATTCATTCTATCAGCGGCAAATTCACACTAATAAAAGAAAGTTATTTTCGGTACTGCACACTGAAATGTTCTTTATATTCTGTCAGTTGTTTTGAACTTCGTGCACAAATTGAGCAAACCTGAATATAAGAACAAATTAATTTTTAGCTATATGTTTTTGTGTTTTGTTAAATATGTTGGTGAATGTTTGTGTGATGGCACATGGCTACATACATTCATACATACTGTATCTATAGTGTTTTTTTTCCCCTTTTTTTTTCTAATTAAGATACAGAATAACCTTTTGATAAATCGGAAATTGCCTACTTTATATCTATCTCTCTCTCTCTCTCTCTCTCTCTATATATATATATATATAGTGTATTTAAAGTATTTAATTTATTTAAATTATTATTTTAAATGGGCTTACTCAAATACTTATAGAGCCCGTTTTGTCTTAGAATTGCAATTTATTAAGTCAGAATTCTCTGACTTAATTTCTCGCAATTGTGAGTTTATTTTAAAATCTGAATGTTTGGTAACTAGCGCGTGTTATGCTATCATACTAGCTCATTTTAATCTTGGATATTAAGTGTTGGTTTTATGAAAATAAAGTCTTTTACTATATTGCATGAAAACGGAGTGAAATAAGGTTGCCTATTTTTCTTTTTTTACTTCTTTTTTTATGTGCCCAGGTATCAAATGGAGTGTTGTCTCCAGTATGATTACACAGCTTTAAAAGTTGCTAGAAGTGGAAAAATGAAGCACAATATATTTTATGAGGCTTTTGTTTGGAAACCAAACAAACAAACGAATATACAACACACAATGATTTCAGACGATTTTTAATACTCATGTATTCAACAGGATTACACAATATGTGCCATAGAAATATAGAATTTAAGGCAGTGGCTTAAATAAATAAATAAAACACTATATATTTCTATTTTTGTTTTTCACTCAGTTGAAAAAGCAACAATAAATAGTGAAAGCAAATGAGAATGATGGACTGTTTAGCAGTAGCATCATTCCAGTGGTTTAACAATCCAGTGTTTGAAAAGCACAAGTAGGCTTCTCAGCTTTTCTAATTTTTGTAAAGTTGTCTTACTGCCTTGGAAGGCTGCCTTGCAGGTTGTAAAATGTCCCCTACACTTTATGTTTTTTAGATCATCAACGTTCTGTATTATATTTTTCAGCTTGTTGTGAAGCACTGTGTCAAGATCGTCTAGATGAGCTGCCTCCTGCAGATAAGAGATGAATGTAGAGATGAGACTGCAGTTGAGGCGTTCATTCTTCTTTGCCTCCTTAATGCATCCGACTGAGTGGGACCCTGTGTGATTCCTCAGCGCTGAAGCAGCTTCCTTTTCCTTCAAAAAGAAGCAACCAGTTATTTTCTAGAGCTTTTTTCTCCCTCAAAACATGCCTAACGCAATCATAATGAAATAAACTGTTGAGAATACCAAAGAATAGTTCTGTTTTGGGCCGTTTGTTCATAATCAACCCACTATATTGTTGACTAGAACAAAATATGTCATGTTTACACAGTAGAAACAGGTTTTTAAAAACCCACCAGATATGTTAACGCATCTTCACCCAACTTTGCCATATTTTGCTGAGCCACAATATGTGCAGACTGATTGATGTGTAGCAAAGACAGCAGCAGGAGTAAACCTACAAATACAAGAGAAACAATTCACAAGTCCTGAAATAATACAACAAAAATTACATCTTAAAGATGGGTGAGTGGTTTTATCTAAAAAAAAAAAAAAAAAGATTATATCATTAACTGCTGTTTGGTTTGGAGAATTATGATACATGAACTCGTCTAGATATACTTTAATACTTTCTCCTTCCTTACAAACTAAGTCTAAATTTGAAAGCAGACTTACCAGCGGTGCAAAGCTGTATTCTGTATGCCATGATGAGACACTTTGTTGATGTGTATAGATGCATTTAGCCATATATAAGCTCATCATTATCTAATAATCTAATAGGGGATTTTACATTGATGCTTAAAAAAACCTCTGATTCACACAAATTAAACCACTGGCAACTGCAACTGTAAATGCTTGTTCAATTTGTTTTTACAAAAAAAAAAGAAATGCTCGCGATAGGATGCGATGTTTTGATGTCCATATAATATACAATCCTAATGCAGGTCCTCTGCTCCCGCTTACAAATTTATATCTCTTCCTGAAGCCTGCATTCGGTGATTGAGGGCAGAATCATGGTACCATCGCATACAGGCACAAAATCAAATTCCAGAATATTAATATGTTTGGAAAAGTCAGGAGAAAGTGCACTGAACGAGGCTTGGGTGGGACATCTCCTCCCTTATTAACAACTAGGCTATGGACAGACAAGACGATGTAAGGGAGTACGGAGTGATGCAAGCTGCTGAGGCCACGCTGACAATCGCAATTATTGCAGCTGTTCTCTGAGCAGAGCAAGGATCATCAACAAAATCCAGACACAATGAGTAGCCTATAAGACATTTGTGGGTGCCTCTTTCTGGGAAAACATTCCCAGCATTCCAATTTTTTTTTTTAACTTGACATTATCTTGTGAAGCCCAGCTTAAAAATACCTGCTTTCAGCCATTCTATTTGGCTTGTTGGGGATTTCAAGGATTAAGTTTAAAGCGTTAGTTCACCCAAAAATTACAATTCTGTCATGAATTATTCTCCCTCATGTTGTTCCAAACCTATAAGACCTTTGTTTGTCTTCGGAACACAAATTAAGATATTTTTGATGCTATCAGACAGCCATCTGACGCTCCATAGACAGCAAAGCACCTGTGATAATCCCAGGTCCAGAAACGTGGTAAAAAACACCAGTAAAAAAGTCATAACATCATATACTCAACCATTCTTCTCCTAAGACTTAACGCCTTCCCCCATTTTAGAGAACATTACTGCGTAAGCATTCGCTTTCTTCGAGGCGCAAGCAGAGCCGTTTAGAAACAAAAGGTGCTTCTCAATTATTATTATTCGACGACAGAAGAATTGAATCAATTCAAATATGCACACTCAATTAAAGCATCACTTCAAAGCGTTGTCAATTAATGATAACTCTGCACCCCTGCATTTAACTTATATATATATATATATATATATATATAAATATATATAAATATAAAACATTCAAGTTAAATAAAAATGCTAATGGTTTTTTTTTGTTTTTGGTTTTTTTTACACACAAGGATCAATCAATTGTTTACAGCTATCTTATGGTTTTGGAACAACATGAGGGTGAGTAATTAATGAGAAAATTTACATTTTTGAGTGAACTATATATATTTATTTATTTGATTCTTATTTTTTTTGACTGTCCCACTGAATTCCAAATCCTTGGTGAGGTGACATAGCCTACAAAAAGTATGCTTGTTGCTTCATGAAATTTTGATTGAACCACTGATGAAAAGATAGACTTTTCTGTCAATGTCTTTCATGCTTTTCTGGACCTTAACAGTATTTACTAGGCAGTCAGTGAGACAAAATATCTTAAATCTCAAACCCTTTTAAGACATGGGGGTAAGTGATTAATGACAAAATTTTGGGGTGGAGTAACCCTTTAACCATTCCAAGTGTAATGTATTATAGAGAGAATAAATTACTTGAAGCTATGTAAATTTTTTACTGCACAATGTATAAGTTGTAAAGTAAATTTTTTTTTTTTTTTAAATTAACTTTAAGAATATTAACAATGCTAAATAATATGTTGTAGCCTATAATATCATCGTTATTAAAAGGAACACAAATCACATTGTTTGTTTCATGAATCAGAGGGTACTTTATTCTTAGTAAGGTGAAAGTGGTTTTGTTCCTCCAAATTGGTAAATGGCACATGACACCAGATCTTTGTTAATAGGTCAGTGCAAACATTTTTAAGTGGAATTTTAAAAGTAGAAACCTTGATGACATAACAGTTTGTGATTCAGAGCACCCTCGGTAAAAGACCTAAAGAGCTGATGTAATAAGATCGCTCCTATCCAGATATCTCTTATCATCTTGTTTATTACACACATCAAATATAATTGCAAAATGTGGCAAAATCCAAACCTTGTTGATGTATATTTTGAAAAATAAAATCATACAGTCAAGTCAAGTCTTATCTCATCTATGTGGTTTGCTGAGGCTGTTAATTAGTAAGATTTTATATGCTTTGATATGCTTTCTAAAGATGACCTTTCTAGGGATTTTCTTTCATGCCGTGGAATTATTTAGCCTCTAGAATTTAGATTCACGTCAAAACTGGTACACTGTATTGAAATGTTGCCACACTTGCAGCAATAAGTTTATTGTGCTTTTTCAAAGGAATAGTTGACCCAAATTTTTTTTTAATTCTGTCATCATTTATTCACCCTCAAGTTGTTTCACATCTGTATGAATTTAAAAAATATAAAATGAATATATAAAAAAAATAAATCAATCAAATAAAAGTATGTAAGCAGGCTGTTTTTTGGTCACCATTAACTTCAATAGTACTAAAAAATACTATGGAAGTCAATGATGATCTAAAATAGCCTTTTTTTTCTAAATACTTTTGTTTGTGTTCGGCAGAACAAATTTGAAGAACGATTTGGAAGAACTTGGTGAGTAAATGATGACACAATTTTTTGGGGTGAACTATTCCTTTAAGGGTAGTTTATTGCAACAGTAAAGATAACTATCACTATGGCATCTTTGCATCATGGCTGCTTGCATTCATGCACATTATAATTGCGCATAATGACAGATCTGGGGATTTCCCTTCTAATCTAGATCTGAGTAGACTTGGGGAAGACCTTCATGATGACTGTCGTAGAGTGGAGAATTTCATAATCTCTTTGCTGACAACCGAGAAGATTTCCAAACGATGATTCACTTTTTTCATAACTGTATGCTGTATCAGGCTAAATGTATAACATACAAATGATAATGCACAGTATGCTGTCTAAATGTCATTTAATTTAAATGTTTTTAAATATTTAATAACTGGTTTAAAAAGGGTAAAATGAGATTTCTTTCTTTCTGTCTTTTTTTCTTCTTCTTGAAAATACTATAAATAAATCCGTCACATTGCAATCAGATTTGTCAAGTTGCCAGACATTTTTTAATATGCTGCTGTAAATTCCTTTTAAAAATCAATGGACTGTTTTGTTGGTCTCTTTTAAGATAATATAATTTCTATAAAAACAGTAATTTCGCAATTTACTTTAAATAACATTTGAGCACATTCAATGTGTATAATCTGACACACAACCATAGCCCTATAATTATTTAATTAATTTACTTTTTATAAAATGTCTTGAGTTTTTATAAAATGAATGAGTTTTTTTTCCGTGTAGCAGTACTAATTTGTACATATACAGTGGGTACAGAAAGTATTCAGACCCCCTTAAATTTTTCACTCTTGTTATACCGCAGCCATTTGCTAAAATCATTTTTATTTCGTCATTAATGTACACACATATTGACAGAATATACACACCCCATATTGACAGAAAAAAAGATTTTTTCACAGAATTTGTGCAGATATGAAAAAAAAAGAAAAACTGAAATCTCACATGGTTCTAAGTATTCAGACCCTTTGCTCAGTATTTAGTAGAAGCACCCTTTTGATCTAATACAGCCATGAGTCTTTTTGGGAAAAAGTTTTTCAGACCTGGATTTGGGGATCCTCTGACATTCCACCTTGCAGATCATCTCCAGTTCTGTCAGGTTGGATGGCAAAAATGTTGGTGGACAGCCATTTTTAGGTCTCTCCAGAGATGCTCAATTGGGTTTAAGTCAGGGCTCTGGTTTGGTCATTCAAGAGCAGTCACGTTGATGTGAAGCCACTCTGTTATTTTAGCTGTGTGCTTAGGGCCATTGTCTTGTTGGAAGGTGAATCGTCGGCCCAGTCTGAGGTCCTGAGCACTCTGGAGAAGGTTTTTGTCCAGGATTTTCCAGTACCCAATTCATCATTTCCTCGATTATAACCATTCGTCCTGTTCCTGCAACTGAAAAACACCCCCACAGCATGATGCTGCCATCACCATGCTTCACTGTTGGGACTGTATTGGATAGGTGATAAGCAGTGCCTGGTTTTCTGCACACATATTTACAGATAGCCAGGTATTTAGAGAAACAAATATTTCCTCCCCTCTGTTTTCAATAATAACATTGTTTTAAGAAATAATAATTTTCTGTGATAAAAACAGGGTTTTCGTGTAAATGAGAGGCCAAACCGCAGGGAAATATCTGCATCTTCCCTTTGGCCTCATCAGACCAGAGAATCTTATTTTTCACAATCTTGAAGTCCTTTAGGGGTTTTTTGCAAACTCCATGCGGGCTTTCATGTGTCTTGCACTAAGGAGAGGCTTCCGTCGGGCCACTATGCCATTAAGTCCTGACTGGTGGAGGGCTGCAGTGATGATTGATTTTGACAATTTTCTCCCATCTCCCGACTGCATCTCTGGAGCTAAAACCACAGTGATCTTTTGTTCCTCACCCCCAAGTACTCCTCCCTCAACAGCCGTGTCAAGCCATCAGTAAGGACCATCAAAGTGTGGCCAGCAGGGGCTGACATCACACTCCAGTACAGGTTTCAACACACAGACTGGAGTATTGCTTCCCAGGCCACCTGTGGCTCTCACACGGACATAAACAACTACACTTCCTCTGTTCTGATTTACATTAACTTCACCATAGACAATGTTATATAGTTGCTTTTTGTTTTGTCTTCACTTTAGGTTGCACTGTAAGAGGAAGTGGTTTTCTTTAGAAGTCATTGTGATCCTGTAAACATTTAGACACATAGGCTTTGACTTTAACACACCCAACAAAATTGATACTCGGTTAATGCAATCCTTGATAACAGGTTATTGTACGTTGAATATCGAAGATCAAATAAAATTGGCTTGGCATTGTGACAAACATTTTAAACTGCAGGGGGTTGTTCAGTTAGTTAGGGTGACCATATGTAAAATTTTTCCCAGACACGTCCTGGCCAGAATTTTTATATTGTTTTGATTCAACATATGTAGAGAATGTTTCAAAAACATAAGGAACCGATGTTATACACAAATCAGTTTGCACACGCAAACAAATCCAAAACTTAGATATTTTAGACAATATAGAAATCCTGGCGAGGACATGTCTGGAAAAATGTATGGCCACCCTAAATTAGTAAAAGATAAAAATATTTTCTTAATTTATAGAAAAAAATATTTTAAACTCAATTTAAGTATTTTGTTTTTGATAAATTACGTCTTAAAAGGAACAGTATGTCATAAAATGTCTCTGTATGTTCAACAGGCATTAGGAAAACATGTTAATTTTAAGTACTCATATCGCTGACAGCAGTCGTACAGCCTGTATATTCTGTTCGACACCGAGAGCAGCAGCTACAGAGGTTCTCATACTAATGACACATGCGCTTTTTTGTGTGGAAAGCCTGCTTTTATTAAGCAACTGTAGGAAAGCGCTCGGAAATGTCAACTGATGAGAGCATCAGCGCACGCGGGGCAAAAAGCGCTGTTTTTAACACAGGCGCGTATTCGCGCTGACGTGACCGAGCCCGACACGAACCCGAGCATCCTTTCTAAATATCTGTCCGAACCCGACCGGGTCGGGTATCCATCCTGTACTGTGAGTCAGTTCTGTGAGTTTCGGTAGTGAAACGCTCCTGTTCTAGACAGAGACAGCAGAAACCGTATCCTCTGTTCCTTGTTATTTTATTTAAAGCACTACGTTTTGT
>JAUCMU010000097.1:23129841-23140350 GCA_032275025.1 Enteromius treurensis | reverse complement strand
TACATATACTGTAAAACATTACTTTGGTGTAAAGCTGCTTTGCAATGATATGTATCACGAAAAGCGCTATACAAATAAATTTGAATTTAATTTAATTGAATAAAGAAAATATATGAAAAAAAAATTCACTTATTATATTTCAGCTTAATAATAATAATAATAAGCTTAATTTTATGCCACCTTTAAAAGCACACCTCAAATGACTTTGCCTTATTTATTAAAATAAAATACATTGAAACTATGGAAATAATTAATAATAATCAAAATGACAAAAACACAACATTAAAACATTAACCAATAATAATAATAGTCTATATAAATGGTACAACTGGTTCTCTCTATGACCTACTCCAATTTAATTACGTTTCTTAAATAATAACTAGAAAACCTTATAAAAACTAAAGCCTTTCACTTTGTTGATAATCTAATGAATAGGCCTATGCTGTTTTGAATACATGTCTTTCACTACTGAGACTAGTTTTAGTCTTTCTTTCTCTCCTTCTCATTTTGATGCTCCTGCCGACCGATCACGTTTGCTTTTTCATCTGCCCGCCTCTTCAGGGTTCCCGTTGGCCTGGGCGGAGCGGAGAGAGTGTAACGTCATTACGCCACTCGTGTCACTAGTGAAGTGGGTGCTTGAACGCACCAGGTTAAACCTTTAACCAACGCGGGCGTCAAGCTAAGTAGATAGAAGAGGATCTCGGCACAATTCAGTTTTGGTAGCTCCACGCGGCCAGAAGCCAGCAGGTGAGCACGCGATCGCTGGGTTAAGTGCTCAGACGAGAGGGTGGCGTGGACCCCGACGAGAATACCGCTTTTTCTATCGGAAGTTGCTAAGTCAGAATTTCCCATCTAATACAGGTTGTTCTTCGGCCCTCGGTCAGCACTCGCTATCCTTAGATTCCTTCGTTAGATTTGCCACAGGCTGTTTTTCCTTGTAAACAAAAGCTGTGGTTGTAAACGCGTTGATGATAGATGTGCGGTGACTAGCACTGCGGTCTTATTGACTGCGGCTCTCTCTATTTTGGTTCGATTAGTCAAGATGTGACATTGCGGAAAGTCGTCATAGGACTAGTGAACTTTCTCCATGTTTATTGCATATTGAAACTTGCTTGTACTTAAAGGGGAAAGTCTCGTGACGCCAAAATATATCCGTTTAGTTTTTGTGACGTGTGATGTTATTTTTGTGTGGAATTCTTTCAACTTTTTCTGAACTCCGTTAAACGTCAGCTAACGTAACTTAACTAATTTAAAAGCTGCTTTTTTGGTCTTTAAGGTTGAAACAGCTAAGTTGTCGTCGTCAAACCTATAGTTTATTTAAAGGTTTTGTAAATGATATCCTGTTCTTCATATTGGGTCGTTGTTTTGGTTGAAATCCTAAACCGGGCTCGCATTGGTCAAGCTGTAGGGTAAATCGGCTCAGATTTTGAAGCCCCAGATGTGGCGCCTGATTATAATGCTGCACTAGTTTTTATGCCAGAATAAAATAATTCTAGGACAAGATTAAACTTTTGTGTAGCTTTTTCATTTGTACTGCTTGTGCAAAATTTGATATTTGGTCATCTGAACGAGTTGTTGGTGTTTGCTGAAGTTTGTCTCAGTGTGTAACGTTAACTGGGAGCTTATTTTGGTTAAGAGTAAGATATTGTAATGGAAAGTCAAACAAAACTGAATTCTGAGTGGCAATCCTTTATACTTTTTATACTACCATGTAAAAACAATGCGAAAACAAGACATTACTATATACTTGCTTATGTTGTATTGCAAATCACCTGCTGCTATAGAGGTGGGAGATGTTACAGGTTTGGTGGTTTAGTTAGGTTTAATTGTTTCGGTTTAAAAGGTAGGGTCAACAGTGTAATTATTGATTTAATTACAGAGATTAATTACATCAAGGTTTTTTAAATACCTTTGTGATGAGCATGTACATGATTGTATTAAATTATGAATTGAAAAGACTAGTAGTAGTTATAGGCAACACATGCTGGTAATTTCAGTGCACATTTATTGATATTATTAAAGGGACAGTTCACCCAAAAATTATATGTTGCTGTTAATGTACTCACCCTCTGGCCACAAAATGTAGGTGACTTTGTTCTTCAGTAGTGATTAAAGACGATTTTTAGTTGAGTCCATGGTTCTTTGTGATTCATATTATGCAAGTCAAGGGTTGCCGTCACTTTGAGAGTAAAAACAGTCTGTACTGAAGTAAGAAGTCATCTACATCTTGGATGGCTAGAGGGTAAATTGACAGCAAATTTGTTTTAAGTTTACTGTTCCTCTAAGTTCTTTAAGACAAAAAAGTGAATTTTATGGAAAGCCTATGCTTTTCTGCACGCTACAATCCATTATTTAATGTTCCTTGAGTTTGAGTCTCTGTAAACGGCATATCACAAACCGTGCCAATCCACATTTATTTATAGTAGTGCTCTATACAATGTAGATCATCAATTATGAAACAAGTTAAATTCAGCTGTAAAGCAGGTCTACGGAAGGCAGTAATCGTGTTCAGTTCAGTCCAACATTCGTTCGCATTCAAGTACATATGAATATTTACTGAATTTTAATTGTCCCAGTGTTAAATTGTCAGAGATTAAGATGAAGAAAATCCTAAATGGAAGAACTGAGGACTAGACAGTAACTGCCTAGTTAATTAACTCAAATATACACTAGTGGTTTTGACTTTATTGATTGCAGCAATAATTCTTATTCAGAGTTTTTGTGTTTAATTTGACATCTTGCATTTCATCTCATATAAATGTCATGTCTGTACATGAACCAGTTTAGACCTCTTTCAGTGATAAAATTCAACTGTGATAAATGTCTTTGGATTGACTGTTGTTTATGCAAATTCAGTCAGTTTTTATTGATTCTATATTATTATTTCAACTCTGTTAATAGCTTATATTATTATAAATATACAAAATGTATTAAAATAGATTTTTTGTTGTTAATATAAAAATATATAATAATTGAATCTAGTAAAGATACATAATTACATTACGGATATTTACGTGTTAATGTTTTACTAATATTTATGTTTTCATTTTTTGTTTCTGTTTTTTTTTTCTTTTGGTGGAAAGCTTCAAGAGGGCCTACGTTTCTGTGTTTAGTTCGCAACAGGTTTATAAATGCTTTTCATTTCAAGTGAAATGGTCCGTTCACAAAAATGATGTAAATTCTGCAAATGTGAAAATGATGTGAATCAGGCTGTTGCTTTCACAAGTAGATTTTATTGTAAGCAATTCAAACTGCAGAAGCATGTGAAATATATTTGCAGACTTTTATAATCATGCACAAGTAGAGATGTGGCCAATACATTATTTACCAGTAAATGGGAAAAATTAGGTTATTATAATATTTTCATCAGGGGAAGTTCCCGCATAAGTTATGCTTTATTTGCGTCCACCAGAGAATTAGTCTCTAAGTACTTGCATCTTTTCATTTTTCAGATGATCTCAATCACATGTGCTGCATGTGTGACCAGGAGTATGTGTAGCCAAGTTATCATGTCATTTCACTCTGTGGGGATTATTTCAGCATCTTTGCACCATGCTATGTTAGAGTTTTGCACAAATGTAAACCATGATAATCTGCTATTTGAAGTACTTCGTTTATGGGTCAGTCCATCTCATAGTGATCTAGTAGAAGTTACTTGACCATCATTGTCAAGCATTTTCTGCCTGATGAAAGAAAAACAATGTTTCTATATTTTAAAATCTATATTTTAATTAGAAAAGATTTTCTCACAATGGTTTATGCATAATTGCCATTTGACTTTTTACAGTTTGTTTGTTCCAGCTGCTTGGTTTCAACTGAATTTTCACTTGGTGTCATAACTGTTTGTGAAACCAAATCACACAAGATAATTATTACATTGGAAATGGTGTGTTACAGTTTGAAGTGGACTACATCAAATTTTACAATAAGGGTTAAACTTTTCAACTATGCACTAGTGACACCATTAGCAAGCAGTTTCAAGCATGACTCTCAAAATTCTCTCACTCCCACATTTAAATGGGGCTAATAAATATTTGTAAGTCATATGTTATTTGACATGTTGGATCACAGAAAGAAACAGAAACAACAACCCCTATTAGATCAAGTGATCGGCAATATGCATTTGCATGTGATATAAGTGTGACGGACATTCATTGATATCAAATTATTATAAACGCATACGCAATGCAGCAGTCAGTGTGAAAGGAGGACTGCAATGGTTTATTAAAAAAGACCTGTCTGAATGAAATAAGTAACAAAATAAAACATGCTGTTAAAAGTCCTTTTCCTTTGATGGAATCAATTCTTGAATCAATTCGAAATAGAATAAATGTCACTGACTTTATTTCAGCACAAGCTCACTGAGTACTTTGTAATGGCTAATTCTTGATAAACTTCTAATAGATAATGGCCTTTGCATGATATGCTTGAGTATATGACTTGCTATCTGTATAGAGTTGGCTATGTTATGAAGGAGAAAATACTGTCAGCAAATCGGAAGTTTGCTTTTACGTATTGCTTATGTGTGCAGCGTGAAATAGGCTTTACACTTTACACACAACTCCACCAACATACCAATGAAACAATGTGTTGTGTTGCATGAAATAACTGAAACGGCAGAACGCAAGACACATTTTTGCAATTGTCATGCACGCTTATATCATGTTCGCTGATATGTTTCTCTTTTCTTTCTCTGCACAGACACTGCTGCACTCCTTTCTCCCTCATTTTTTTTTACATTTTTTTTTCCTTCTTTTTTTACTTTTTCCTACACTGTTGCTCCAAACTTAACAGTCAATGTTTTTCGGAGAGGAGACGTGCAAGTATAGACAGACTATTGTAGAGCAACAATGAGCACATCAAAACCCAGTGGACTTAAAGCGCCTTGCAAAATTGGCAGATCAGCCAATGCTGGGGTCACAAAGACGTCTCCTTCTGTAGGTAAGAGCAGTGTCTTTTTATTTAATATACAATATTGATATTTATTTTATTTTTGGATAAACTAGCACTTTGAGGTTCACTTTACTTCCTTATTTGTTTAATTTAAAATCTAAAGTTATTGTAACATTGTAATCATATGGCTGTATACATTTTTTTTAAGTATGTTTATACATCAAATACAGAATCAGTAAGTGCATTGTGGTAGTTGGAATTTTGAACAAAGCCTACTTCTCTTCTTCCTTTGGAACAGGTGCTGCTAAACCAACACAAGGTGACAAATCCTCATCCGAAGCCCAAGATGCAGGAGAGCAGTTCAAGATCGGGGATCGCGTCTGGGTTAATGGCAACAAGCCAGGCGTCATACAGTTTTTAGGAGAGACCCAGTTTGCCCCAGGTCAGTGGGCTGGAATTGTACTTGACGAGGCGATTGGAAAAAACGATGGTTCAGTGTCCGGTGTGCGCTATTTTCAGTGTGAACCGTTGAAGGGTATTTTCACGCGGCCGTCCAAGCTTTCGAGCACAGAAGGTGAGGAGGACGGCACAACGACGGCTCCTCCGTCCCGTGCTGCATCACCCACACCCTCCACTACATCGGTGTCTGCTTCAACCAAGAAACCAGCTTCACCCACTAAAACTGCTACACCAGCCTCAGACCTGGTGCGTTCAAAGAGCGAGTCGGTGTCCAATCTGTCAGAGACCGGCTCTGTTAAGAAAGGTGATCGGGAGCTAAAGATCAACGATCGAGTGCTGGTAAGAGTGTTGTGATGCTAAAGGGATGAGTGTCAATTCAGGGTTTGTCACTTAAAGCCGTGGTTCTCAGCACAAAGGGGTCCCTAGGACTGGAATTGAGAAGCAGTGATTTAAAGGGGTCATTTAAATCATCTTGTACAGTTCTACAGGTCCACTTATAATGTTATCAAGATTTGTACATCAAAAACACCATCATTTTAAAGTAATAGGCTATTTTCTGTCCTGTTTTGACCACCCTCAACAGAATGCTCTGTTTAAATAGGTGTGGCAGTTCATAGACTCTGAAGTAAACACCCACTGCTATGATTGGCTATCAGTTGTATTTGTTTGACCGCCTACATCCTTCACAGATGGGTGCTGCTGTGTTTTAGGTTAAAACTGCACACAAACTCAGTACATATCAAACAATCTGTAATAACAAACAAAGCAGTAGTTAGGAAAACCGCTGGAAACTCACACCTGTGTGATGCAACATCAGATCCAATATAGTCTGCACAATATTAATTAAATGGTGCATTAAAAGGATGTTTTTAAAGCATTATAGTGCATTCATAACTCCATATTTATTTATGTATTTGTATCATCTGAATATTTTTTTTTATTGTATCATCTGAAAATATGTTACAACAATTATAAAGAACTGTTTTCATAGATGTATATATTTCTTTAAAATATAATTTATCCCTGGGATGGAAATTTTTTTACAATTTTCTGCATCATAACTCCAGTCTTCAGTTTCACATGATCCTTCAGAAATCATTCAGTATTTTATTTTATTTTAACTATAATTTAAATTATTACTATTAAATTATTCAGCAAGGACACATTAGTTTATTCTAAAATGACAGTAAAGTTTAATTTAACAAAATTTATTATTTGAAATAATTGTGATTTCCAAAGATATTAGACATGCAATTGTTTTCAATATTGATACCAAATCTGCATATTTTGTGACGGATCATGTTACAATAAAACATAAGAGACTTCTTTAAAAGAGTTCCTTTTTGACCATCAGTGTATAAGCTTAAAGGTGCTCTATGCGATGTTGCAGGACTTTAGCTCGATTTCATTTTTATCTCAAACCGTATGCATCACCCCTTCATCGTCTTGCTGTTTGCCCTCTGAATACATTGGGGAAAAAATCCGGTCTCAAAAGACAACACAGAGGCTGGGCACCACAACAAAAACAAACTTCGGCCAAACAATCGGCTAGAAGAGGTGGTGTTTAATGCACGTTAAACCCCACCTCTTCTTGCCAATTGGTTGGCCAAAGTTTGTTTACACGCATTAAACCCCACCTCTTCTTGCCGATTGGTTGGCTGAAGTTTGTTTTTGTTTTGGTGCACATCCTGTGCCCATAGCGTTTGCAAGATTGCATAGAGCACCTTTTAAAGATTTGACATGTTTAAACCTTAAATTTTAAATGTTTAAAACCAAACCATTCAAGATAAATATTTGTATTACAAACTTGTAGTGTTAGTTGATTCTTGTGAAAAGTGAACCCAAGTGTAAAGGACGCTGTCACTGATATAACTATTTCACAGCAGAGCCTGTTGTTCTTTGGTGTTTCAGCAGTAGCAATATGAAACAAATGTCATGTCAGTTCAAATAGCAATATATGATAAAATAATCACAATACATCTTTTGGTTGTGCAGTCCTATAGTATAGTATAGATTTAACATCAAAGAAATCAAAATAAAATGTTTGTGTTTACTTGCTTCTTGTGTTATGTACGCATAATAATGCCTGAAATGCTGCATACTGCATTCTAAATGCAGTCTTCATAATAAAAAAAAAAAAACCTCTTAGTAACAGAATAAATGTATAAACATTTTAACTCTGTTTTGAGAAACATTGTACATTTCAGGCGGTTACAGTGAAGCTGCTGTTACAAATATTTCACCGTTTAGAAATCCTGTGTGTCGGAATGCATGTTAAGTACTTTTTTCCTTCACATATTTTAGGTTGCTGGCTCAAAAGCTGGTGTAGTTCGTTTCTTAGGAGAAACCGATTTTGCCAAGGGTGAGTGGTGTGGAGTTGAGCTGGATGAACCCTTGGGAAAGAATGATGGTGCTGTGGCTGGAACCAGGTACTGCGGCCTGTTCTGACTTTTACCTTTTCTATACAAAAAGGTCAATTAGCATAATTTTATCAGAAAGTTTTTCATGAATGAATTTGTGTATTATCAGGTATTTCCAGTGTCAGCCCAAGTATGGTCTGTTTGCACCGGTGCACAAGGTGACCCGTATAGGTTTTCCCTCCACTACCCCAGCCAAGGCAAAGACCGCTGTGCGGAAGACCGTGGCCACACCATCAGGACTGAAACGCAGCCCCAGTGCCTCCTCAATCAGCTCCATGAGCTCTGTGGCCTCATCTGCTAGTTGCAAGCCAAGCCGAACAGGACTGGTGAGTTACATTCATCCTCATACATGCATGTCTTCGGGTACATGGCATGCTTAACAGGGCAAAAATGTGTAATTTCTGGGATATTAGCAGCACCAAAATGCAACTGCAAAATCATTTCCCATACTGTGTTTTTCCATCAGCTATTTTTTGGCAAACGTTAGTGTTTGGCAAACTCAAGCGATTGATTGAGCCAGTTGACAAGCCAGGTCTCCGACAAATAGGGCAATGTTTTAATAGCAGAGGCACGTGAACAAATTAACTGATCTGTTGCACTGTATTAGTGTGCAGCTTTTCAGAGAAACCAGCTTATAAAGGCTAATACCTGCTTCATACCAACATTATGCTGGTTATAAAATGCACTGGAAATAAAATATGTTTTTACATTTTATCTCTACATGCTAGCAAATATTTTTTTATTTTTTTTATAAAACCAATCCATTGCTAATGGCATACTAACTATATCTTAGGTGCACAAAATCAAAGAAAATCAAAATAGCTTCTATATTAAATGTTCCTTTATGGTTGGAGATGGTGGCTGCTTTTAATGTAAAAATATTACCAATGTTTTAAGTGGGATTTAATTAAATAATTGAAAAAAACGCTCTTCTGCAGTTGAATGGAATCAAAGCCCAGTGTAAATGTAGCCCGTACGGTTCTAAAAATGGTGTGAATATTACACACCTGCCTACTTGGTAACAACTGTAACTGAGTCTATCTTTAGAGCAAAGGTTATATCTGAGTAAATATTAAATGAAAAAGGCAATACGGTAGCTGTAGTTTAAAAATCCTGAACTCATTTTTCTCTGAAGTTGACAGAGACGTCTACAAGGTATGCAAGGAAGATCTCTGGCACTACGGCACTTCAGGAAGCCCTGAAGGAGAAACAGCAACACATTGAGCAACTCCTTGCCGAACGTGACCTGGAGAGAGCTGAGGTTGCCAAGGCAACCAGCCATGTGGGCGAAGTGGAGCAGGAGCTTACGATATTGAGAGAAGGCCGGGAGCAGGTTAGACACAGCCATGTTTTCTTCTTTTATCTGGCTATTTATTTTATAACAAGTAAGGAATAAGTAATGACAGGCTGTTGAACTATAGAAATTAAATGTGCGGTAATGCCCCAAAGGGTGTTGGGCTTTTCTTAATCAGCTTGTCGTCAGTTACCACACCTCAAGACATTTTTCAAGAGTTTTTGTCCTTAAATGTAGATTATTACACATTCCATCTTAATGCTCCATTGCAATTTCTAAACTGGCAAGTTCAAGGCACTTTGAAATTATTGATATAGTTTAGCAAAATACTCACTTTTGAATACTTCAAAATTTTACATTCAATGTTATGTGTAGCATTTTTGTATTTTATCAAATGTACGGGTATTTACTAAGTACAAATAATTTTTTTCATTATAGAAAAAAGACTGGAATACGCTACACGACGAACCGATTTTTAAAGCGATTCCAGCCTTCAGAATGTCTGTCATCAGGCACAATCATTCCGAGTACTTTTCTGGATGCAATTTAGAAATGAGCTTTAGCCAAATGTGTTTCAAGCTGTAGATACTTTAGAGTCGTAAACAGAAGAGTAGGCTTATGTTGGACTGCTGATATTGCTATTCTGGGAATATATTAATATTTGTAAGGTTTTCGATTTTTTAGACAATTACAATTTAATCTAAATTGAGATTGACATTAGCCCTTAGATGTTTCCATTTTTTTACAACAAGATAATTTTAGCAAGGCATAACCATAACACAAAAATTGATTATATAAATTGCATAGATCCGATATTTTGGAAAGCATGCATAAATTTAATTTCTGCAATTACATTTATTTTACCTGATATTGAAAAATGAATCAATTAGAATAAAATAAAGTGAACTAAGATTCCCGGATGGTCTACTACTTCCGGGGTTATAATTCGAAGTGCAGATCGGTTCACACTCTAACTCAAATATTGCCCTCAACACATTGCACGTTCAACTTCAAACGCTGATAATGAATGTGAATTTGAACAATGGCTCTGTGTAGTAAATGCTGCTCAATTTGAAATCATGCACGTGATGGAATTTACCGCTATTTTAACTAGACTTTTTAACGGCATTTGTACATTTTACACTGTTTGTGGAATGAAATGTTTATTAGATATGCAAATACTGATAATATTGATATAACTCCTCGTTTGCGGAATGCTGTCAGCATATGAAAAGTACTACAGCATTTATAAGCTAATGAAGAGGAAGAATGAGTGCTCATTTACGTCAGTGCTCAAGCTCTAAGGGTTCTAAAAAAAAGCCTTTCTTCCTCTTGTTACTTCCACTTAGTGTGTGTGTATATACGGCTCTGGAAAAAAATAAGAGACCACTGCAATTTACTCCTAAATCAGTATCTCTCTGAGTATGACAAGCATTTCATGCC
>JAUCMU010000097.1:23106341-23117422 GCA_032275025.1 Enteromius treurensis | reverse complement strand
ATCTATGCCCACCCCTAGTATTCACACACCGCACACAATGCTCTGTATTTCTGATTTCTACCAACATGAGGTCAGGAGACTTTTAAAGTAATGCGTTACTTTACTAGTTACCTGGAAAAAGTAATATTATTACGTAACTCGCGTTACTTGTAATGCGTTACCCCCAACACTGGACATAACAGTCATATTTTCCAGTGCCAAATGAACAGCGAGGCCTGCACTCTCTACTTCAAAGCAAAACCGTTTGAGAAAAACAGAATCGTTTAAGATCATTAAGTCCAGGAGACTGCTTGTCAACATTTGTGTCAGTAACTTGGTGGAGAACGGTGAAGTGTGAGTATATAAAAAATATTCAACAACACAGAATTTTACTCAGTGGTCTTTGCCCTGTCAGATAAGTGTTTTAATATTGTACATGCTCTGAAAAGCTTTTGTTGTCACTACTTTCATCTTCACAGAGTTGGATTAAAGGAAAAAGAAGATGGATTTGTAAGTAATATGTAATTAATGTCAAAAATGGCCAAATGTGATTTAGTTTTTTTCTCTGAATGAACCACAAGCCCCTCCAGAGGGCAATCTAGAACTGCACCTGTACCACAGAAACTCAATTTCTCATGATTCATCCCTGCCCTAAAGGCTGCCATATGCCCCAGGAGCTTCTGAAAGGTTTTTAGCGGGACCGCTGTCTGACAGTGGCCGGTTAGTCGGGAACAAACTGCGCTCCCCTGTGGTGGCTGGCTTTACGCCGCTGCTGAGGTATTACCTCCTTCTGAGCTGCCGGGGGAGGAGCTGTCGTAGAAGCCCACGGCGATGCCCAGACGGAGGCATCTGATACTGGACATTGTCGAGAACTGCTGGGCAAAATTCTCAACAGTGTCGCAGAGGAAGTCTACCTGAGAGAAGAGTGCATCAAGAAAGGGCACTTTGTCGGT
The DNA here is from genome assembly GCA_032275025.1 of Enteromius treurensis. Lineage (NCBI taxonomy): Eukaryota > Metazoa > Chordata > Actinopteri > Cypriniformes > Cyprinidae > Enteromius > Enteromius treurensis. The sequence continues at coordinate 23,116,490 of JAUCMU010000097.1, read as the reverse complement.
GTTACTCATCTGCACCAGGTACAGCCAGAGGTGGCGCTCCTGGCCCACGCTGGTGGACATCACCTGACCGAGGATCTGTGCCGTGACCTTTGTCGCCCAGGGAGCGAAGCTAGTCGACATGCATCAACCTACGGTCAGAACTTCCCTCATGCTGCTATGTAGGCATATTGGCCCAAGATGCCAACCAGTGGCATAACGTCATAGTGACTGCAGGATGGCCGCAGCGCGCAGGGTGTGGCTGGCGCACTCTCACCGGCCAATCCCGATTGGCTTGTTTTCTAAGATCAGAGCAGATTGGTCTCGCAGGTGAAACCCCATGACGTAAGTTATTGACGTAATGTCAAAGTGACTGACTGAAAGTGAACATTTACTTATTTGTGGTTATAATTTTTAAGAATACGATGATTTATAGCACACACAGTGAAAATTTTGCATACAACCAAGCTACAATGGATTATATTTCTTGTAGTTATAATGTATTATAAGTAAGCCTTTTTTTTGCATACATAACTTCAGAAAAATAGGTACTAAGGCTGTCACTTGGGAGATACTTTACATTTTGTACTTTATTTACCCTATTTGGTAATTATTATTCTAAATCCAAAATGTACATTTTAATGCCCAAATACTACATATTAGCAATTCATCAAAAAGACAACAGTCATTATAGCACATACACTTACTAAATAACTACAGTAGATTAGGAAAACAGCTTTGTGTGTGTTGTTGGTGGAAAAGCTCAGCGGATTATCAAACATTAACAACCAACCAAGGGTGCGTTTCCCGAACAACAATGTTACTCGCTGATTAACCACCGTAGTACGATGCATTGTTTTGGAAACAAACTAGTTCAACAACATAGGGCCATTGTTAATGACGTCACACACATGTGGTGGGGGAATAACTTAAGCTATTTAATGGATCAGAGATCTCCAAGATGCTGCTGTATTGAACAAAACACATATTGACTTACTATTCTTGTTCACTGTCATTTTGTCATACTCCGGGGTTCCCTCAGCCATTTATGCACATGCACACTTTTCAAAAACAGCGTTTAGAATGGACGTGCAAAAATAAATAATTAAAACTCATTTTAGATTTTGATAGAATTTAAGATATAGATAGTACTGCATGTTAGTTTCTGCATCTTACTAACAAAAAACTATGCTTCTAACCACAGGTTCAAAGATGTAGTTCTAACCACATACGTTTGTGACGTTGATTGTAAATGTTCATTTGAACTATGCTTCCAGGAAACAGAATCTTTGAACTATGCTGGTAATGACGGAACTTGTGACCATAGTAGGCTAACCATGCTTTTAGAAACGCACCCCAAGCAGGCAAAGAAACTGGAGGTAGCGTTGTATACCCTAACTACACAATGATGTTGTGGTCAACTATTGGGTTTGAAGGGAGCATAAATAATAAATGAGAGCATGTTATAAGCTATGATATGTTATAATCAGATATGGCACCACTAGTGCAACATGCATTACTGTGCGTGAAGCAAAATGTCTCTTCAGCAAAACGATATGCAAACTGCCCCAAATGAAACTAAAAGTAGCATTTACACTCAACACAAAGTCATTTTGCTTTGTTTACCGACTCTGATTTAGCCTAGCCCTTATTGTACATGTTTGTCTGACCCTGCCTGTACGACCTTGCTTGAATAAAATACTACACATGGATCCGCACGCCTTCGTCTCCAATGTTACAATTAGACTTGAAAATTGACATCCGTTTGCCTGTTTATTATAATTATAATTAAAATATACATTTTATTACATTTTTGGGGAAATTCATACAGATGATATGTACTTGCAACCCATACACACTCAGAAATAAAGGTACAAAAGGTGTCACTGGGGCAGTACCTTTTCAAAAGGTACGTAGTAGTACTTAAAGTGTACATATTTTAACTTAATAGGTACAAAAGTGTACCTTTTGAAAATGAACGTTTCCAGTGACAGCTTTTGTACCTTTGTTTCTGAGAGTTTACTGTATGCAAATAACAATGAAAACATTCTAGGACTACAAGTATAGATCAAACATATTTAGACTGTGTGTGTAAGTCAAGTATACTTAAGTATATTTTCAGAGAAGTGCAGTAAGTACATTTCTAAGTACATATAAAATAGACTAAAAATATACTGTACATTCCTTTTTTTGTTTAAAAGAAATATACTATTAGCACACTTGAATAAACACTGAGAGATGTGGAGTTACAAGATGGTTGTCAGTAATGCAGTTAAGTGTTAGGATGAGGTCTAATTATTAGCCTGCTTAGTGTATCGCAGGGGCTTGCCGTCTTGTGGGGTGAAATGAGTTAGAAAGTCAGACTTTGTCCAGGTGGATGTTATTTGTGTTGCCCAGTTGGCCTGGTAAAAGGTACAGTACATTACAAGAAAATGAAGTTTAGCAGGTTTGGTGACAGTAATGGACATGGTATTCAAAGAAGGTGTAATTGCCTGGAGGTCATTTCAGGTGTTGGAAATTAGTAGACTCGTCCTATCCAGTAGTTCGAGGTGTGTGAGTGTAGCAGTGTTATGTGCTGTGATCTTAGTTCCTGTCGAAACCAAAATATTAGTCGCTGACTGACAAAGGCTGGAATGAAGTCAGCTTTGTACAAAGTTTAACCTGAAACGTCTGATGGAGAGTTCCTAAATTAGCAACAATAAACAAATAGTAGACTAGTAGTTTTAAGAAGTGCAGCTCAAACTTCCACTGCATTTCACATATCTAGCACAAATGTGTAAACATTTTCATTACTACAGTGTGCTCCATTTATTTACCTTAAAAGAATGGAAGTGAAATGTGAAAACTCGCCGCTCGTGGACATGTTGTAACAAGAGGGGCATGTTACAGTATGACCACACACAACTACTGCATAGCTAAAAACAATGTGATTAAACAGATAAAGAAACACATTTAGACATCCAGAAAGCTACAGAGCTAAACAAATCAATCCCCCAAAACTCTGATCACATGCACGTCCTGATTTTGCTGAGTTAGGCGAGTTCCTGGGTTAACATATTTTGTTATGTTAACAAAATTTTATTCCAAAATTTTAGTTTTGACCATATCTCTACACCTAAACCTAACCCTACCCATGAGTAATGCCTAAAATCAGAGGCAATGACAGATGACTGACACTGATGTACAAGCACCAAACACTGATTGTAAGCTTAAACTGGTTCTTCAAATTTTGATTGGCTAATCACAACGTTGTCCCAGGGTCAACAAAGATGTTAACCCAGGGACGCGTCGAACTCAGCTAAATCAGGTTCTGCTCGCCTGCAGTGCTATAAAGGAATAGTTCACCCTGTAATATGTGTGAATAAATGCTGGTTGTGTGTTTCAGTGAGGAGATGAAACAAGCTGCTGCTGAAAAAGCCCAGGCAGTGGAGGCTCTGAAAAACGAGAAGGAAAAGCTAACCGTGGAACTTGCCAGCAGCCACAAAGACAGTAACATTCTGCTAAATGTATGATAACAGAGTATCCAGAGTTTTAGACTAAACTTATTTTTGTGACAATACAAAGCAGTCATTTTTGAATGCTAAAGAAAGAAAAGATCTGTGTTGTGCTATTTTTACGTAAAAATATGCAACCTTGTGATGATGAATGTATTTTCTGAAAGGTAAATTTGTTTCATCCTCAATACAGCTCAAAAAGGAGTGTGACAACCTTAACGATCAATTGAAGGAGATGAAAACGAGGTAAGGAACAATAGAGGATTACTAATGATTTTGTTTTGTTATTACTTTAACTAGCTATAGTTGTGCTGAACCTGCAGTCCCAAATGAATGAAAGCAGAATGCACACATCGTACAATCTGTCTTGTGCACAGGGAAAGCGCTTTAACAAGCGAATCAGAAAAGGAGAAAGCAGCACTTCAGCAGTCTCTTCAAACACAGAGTGCCTTGATCTCAGAAAAGGACAAAGAATTAGACTCTCTGAGAAGCGAGGTAGTGTGGCTGCTTATGCAAAACTTTTGTGGTGATATGTGAGTAGATCTGTCACATATTATATAGTGGTTATTTAAGTTTGAGAACATATTAACATCTAAAATAAATTCAAAATTGATGGGAAGCACTATAAAATTATCTTTATTTATCGAACCTTAATATTAAAAAATATTAATTCAAGATAATGATTTTGCATTTTTCCTTTGCATAAATATTAAATTCTATTCCTTCTTAATCCAGTTTAAAAAGGAGTGTGACAGCCTCAATAGTCAACTAAAGAAGCTAAAAATGAGGTGAGAAATATACAATTTTGACTGTACCCTGTGTGGTCTTTGCTTTGTTGTTTTGGTTTGAACATTCTTGACTCTACATTAGTGCATTACTGAATGTCTTCTGCATAGGGAAAGCACTTTAACAAAAGAAACCGAAAAAGAGAAGGAAGCACTACAGCAGTCCCTCCAGAAACAGAGTGCCTTGATCTCAGAGAAGGACAAAGAATTAAACTCTCTGAGAAATGAGGTAACATCTGTTTGGATTATGGTGTGTATGTGCGAATTTCATTTTTGCTTGATTTTGTTTTCTCTTTTGGTTCTTGCAAGCAGATATCAGGTCTGCGCGATACGGCACAGGTGCTGCAGTCCAATCTGAAATCTCACAAGAGTGAGAGTACTTTGCTGCAGGAGCGAGTGAGGAGCCTGGAGACGAGTTTAGCTGACTCTCAGATCACCAGCAAAGGAGATGATGCCTCAGGTACAACTCTGCACACCACTTTATGGCATGTGTCTGTTTCATCAGTTGAAAATAAATAAAGCCGGCTGAAATACACATTTGAAAAAAGGACAATAATTATTGATTACATTTTAGAAAATGTCATGTAAAAGAAAACTAACATAGAGGGCTTCATAAACACTTTAGATTGTGTTTTTATTGCATTGCATTTCAATTTTTTCCCGACAGACTGTAGTTCTGCTGAAGCATTTTGGGATCAAATTATAGTTAGAAATACCTATGTATTGTAACTGTTACCTTAAACTGTTCTAAATCTAAATTACTATTAGCATGTTGTTTTTATGTGTCATTTACATGACTGGTTTGCGTATTTTATGTTCCAACCAGATGATTCTGGTTTACAAATATGGAAGGAGGCAAAGGAAAATGCTGAGCGGCAGGTATGCAGAGTGAAAAGTTATATTGTATATTTTCTTTATAATGTAAATTTTAATGGAATACTGTTCTTTTGGCTCCCACTCATACAACATCAGATACAACAGATTACAGTACTAGTGTATAAACAAAAATATGTGACTTAAATTCCCTAGAAATGATTAATAATAAATTAATAAATTATTTTAGCCATTTTTCTTCTTCTAAACTTTTTTTTTTTTTTTATAAACTATTTTTTGAGTTTCTGTGTATTTGACAAACTGAGGACATTTTTTGGTCAAAATATTAAATATTTGAAATATTGTTATTAGAATCTTCTCATGAATCACTTTACTTTGGTTGTCCATGCTTAAAACTGGCTTTTTAACACATATTTTTATGTAAAAGAATTTCTACAAATTAAAATATAATTTTTACTCAACTAGCCAGTCATTATTGATCACCACCAGCAAATTTAAATCATATAGAGAGCTTATGTATCTGGATAACCATAACCACGCTTAATAGTAACAATGGTTAGAATTACCACTCATTACCATTAAAACAGAGTGCTAAGAGAAATACTTTTTGCCTTTCTTCTCAGCTGCTTAAAAAATGTAAAACTGCAGATAATAAGGTAGCCTATGTAGAATTTTATGGAATTTAGAATTTTATGCCTATCAATGTAAAGGCTGAATTGGGAGATTCATTGTTCATAACTTAATTGTAAGTAACCAATATTTTGTTGGTTTAAAATCTGCAATCATTTTTCATTTTGTTATTTTAATGTTTATGCAAAAGAAAAGACTTTTTGTTTTTTACATTTTCATATTTGACATAAAACTTATTTCAGTGCGTGTAGGAGTAGTTTTTTTTTTTAATTTCCAGTATATTTTCCAACAATAATATTAATAACCATGATCATTTTGGTCACTTTAATCATTTATCCATTACTAACGTTAAAGTACAGATTCCCCAGAAAAAAATCAAGGTTTACTGAGAAGCCATTGCTAAACATTTTGGTATTGCAGCCAAGCATCTCAGCAACAGAATTCCCTAATAAAAATCATGTCTTCAAACCCTGTTATATTTTCAAATAAGAACAGCCAGCATTTGTGGAAAGGGTAAATTTTACATTCTTTTTTAAAATAATCATCCAATCTCAAGTTTTTGTCAAAGGGTGAATATCCTCCTGTTTGCCCCTTAAGCCAGGCTCCATTATCTCTGAAGCATATTTCGATGGACTGTGATGTTTTGAACTTCTTTTGGGCTTTTTACTTTCTTAGTTGACTCTTCAGTGAGACTAGATTTAGTATACATTTTTTATTCAACCTTTTATTTGTTGTTTTATATAGTTTTTTTTTTTTACGGTCTATTTTCATTTGCTTCTCACCATGAATAAAGCTGTTGAGTAGCTGGTGTGGAGCTAAATTATAAACTGTCATATGGTTTGATTTACGAGATTACACATTTGTGACCCTGGACCACAAAACCAGTAATAAGGTAAAATTTTACAAAACTGAGATGTATACATCCTATGAAAGCTCAATAAATAAGATTTCTATTGATACATGGTTTGTTAGGATAGGACAATATTTGACCGAGATGCATCTATTTTAAAATCTGGAATCGGAGGGTGCAAAAAAATCAAAATACTGAGCAAATCACCTTTAAAGTTGTCCAAATTAATATCATATCAATCCATTTTACTAATCAAAAATGCCGTTTTACAGTAGGAATTTTACAAAAAATCTTCATGGAACATGATCTTCACTTAATTGCCTAATGATTTTTGGCATGAAAAAAATCTATAATTTTGACCCATGCAATGTATTTTTGGCTATTGCTACAAATAAACCCCAGCGACTTAAGACTGGTTTTGTGGTCCAGGGTCACATTTATGAATTGCACATTTAAAACACTTGCTGATTAACTTTTTTTTTTGGTAAGGTTGAATTCCTGAACTCTGTTATTGTGGATCTTCAGCGGAAGAACGAAGACCTAAAATCGAAACTAGAGAAGATGGCTGAAGCAGCGCTTAATGGAAATGGTGCCACTGAAATTGACAGTCAAAACAGGTGTTTTGTTTTTAAATCTCAGCATACAATCCCAACAATGGACTGAATTTCCTGATTGTTTTATTTAATCTGCAAACATAAATGTTTCATTTATTTGGTAGCTTTACAGGTTTTATATAAATTGGTTTTCGGTATGTAAATATTTTGTAGACTTAGTGATTGTGATTAATTCTTCAAGCAAAAAAAGTCATTCTGTGTACATAAACATATAGAAAATATTTAAAAAAGGCTAAACTTTACCAAAAACCTCTTTATTTTCATCAGAAAAAAAGGACATAAAGTGATAATGCAGACTGGTGTACACTCCTTTACAATGCACGGTTGCCAGATATTCAAATTCAGTTTCCTATGTATTGTTTAGAATTAAATTGATTATTTCAGTTTGGGTTATCCATGCTTCGTCCATTATTTTATTATGCTGATATGCAAATTGAATAAAAACTGAATCTTTTCTACCTAGTCACACCGAGCCAACGATTAAAAAGAAACCCCCTCCACGTCTCTTCTGTGACATATGCGACTGCTTTGACCAACACGACACAGAGGACTGTCCCACCCAGGACCAGATGCTAGATTCCCCGCCACACACCACCTATCACGGCAGTCCCAATGACGAACGACCTTACTGTGACATCTGTGAGGCCTTCGGCCACTGGACGGAGTCATGCAACGACGATCAAACTTTCTAGGGTCCTGCTCCCATGATCCCGCAACATTTGTACTTGCAATACTATGCCTTGAATCAAACAGTGCACAAGAGACTATTGTAAGTTTGTGTGGTTTTTCACTTGTGTGTTTACCACCATATAAGCCTAAACCTTTCGGTCACTTTAAAGCAAGCATCTGTAGTTTTCTCAGTGGCAATTTTACCTGCCTTTATTGCACTTGAATGACTGTTAGGAGGAAAGAGGGTTTTAAGTTCACTTTGAAAGAACTTTGTAGTGAATGCTCATTCTTTATACGGTGGTAGTGCTGGTTCACAGTGAAATCTGAAATCCACGATTCTCTCATATTCTCAAAATGTTGTAGATCTTTGAACTTCAGTGCTGACCTCTAGTGGAAGGGAGGCTTGACTTCTCGACAGGCTTTCACATATCAACGAGTTTGGATACTGTAAGTGAAGTATTAATATAAAGAGTAAGTTATTCTAGAATTGTGAAAATTTCAAGATTTATATACAAAAAATACACAAATACATATGTTTCAATCATTTATTATCTTTAAGAATGACAGCAAGGAAAATTGCAACTTTTGCCCGAAACAAAATGGAGAAAAAAGAACCACCATCCTACTGTTTTTGTTACTTCAAAGTCAACATGTTTCCCAGGTTGTTTGTGAGACATTTGTTTGTACAAATATCAAAGGAGGGACATTTGTTTTGTTTTTTTGGAAATAAACTTCAAGAAATATCTTTTTAAGTGCAAAAAATATTCTTTGTTGTGTTGTATGTTAATGTCAATGTGCTGCTCTAAAAAAAATGTGTATGGCCCCAAAGAGCATTCTGAGCTGTCTGCAGAAAATGTAGGGCTATTTGGCTTTTGTCCGAGCCAAACATTGTTTTTTGACAATGAAGCTGCCTGACAAATAAAGCAGTGAGTTACAATAAACTTTGTTTTTAAATATGTTGTAAATTGTTTGATGTGGTCATGGTAAATCATAGCCATCAACTAATTAGTGTTTCCCTCTCCCCCGAAAAAAACTGAAAGTATAGAAATGCATCATTTTAACTAAATTGCAGTTGGCAGTTGAGAAAGGCTGATACAAACCTATTAATACCAAAAGTGCATTATATTTAGCAAATGTAACCAAGTTTAAAATGTATTAAAAACTTTATAGATTCCTTGTTAACACATATCGCAAGCATGAAGTTTCATTTGTAGAATACATTTAATAGATTAAACTTCATGAAAACATTTGGAATTGATTTGTAAAAGCTGTCATTTTGTCAGAAGGTTTGGGCTGTTAGAATGAATAAATCATTTGGTTCATTTGATTCTGACGAGTTTCAAAAAGCTTTTAAGACAGCTGTATGAAATATGGTGAAGAATCAAAACAAATGCATATGTATTTGCCTTAAAGTTACTGTCAAAATAGCTAATGTATATCTACTTTTTTTCTTTGTAATACTGCTTTGTTTTTGTTTTCATTTTTTTAACATGGAGAGGTAGCGTAAGGTCTCACAAAATATTAAAGCCTTTAACTTAAAGGCTATATAAAACCATTTTTGTAGTTTATAGACAGTTAAGAGTAGTTATGATTAAATGCCTGTTCTAACAGGTATGGACTTTTATTTATTTTTATTTTTTATTTTCGGGGAGTCCACATTGAAGACATCAGACATGTATTGACTGATATTATCCTTAACCTGTCACCAGGGCCCAGTTTTTTAAAAATAATAATCTGGATTAAATTGGTCTGGATTTGGAAATCCCATGTTTTGCTATCCAGGATTAACTGATGTATCTTTCTTTAATGACAGTTTTTTAAAGGAACATTGGGTTGGATCCCTGTGATCCGAATATCAAATTTCAGAATTACCAAATCCTGTTTACCATAGCCTTAGATGGAACCAACAGTGTAGCCTACTGGCTGAGCAAAAAACAACAGGTAGGCAAAATAGCATTGGCCACAAATAGCCATTGTTTGTTTCATAGAGCTATGAACAACAGTAACATTTATTTGACATCCGATAGCTTTGATATTATTTTGTTGTTGTTGTTTACCATATCTCAATATCATTGTATGTGACATGCTTCATATAGGCTTCATTCTTTTTTTATCCTGTTCTATTTGATATTTTTTTAAATAGATCCCAATTCAAAGTTTTGAATTACCCAAAGGGCAGGTTTGATCCAAATCAAATGTAAGATTGGATTATGTGGTCTGATCTTAATTCAGAATCCCTCTTTTACTTTTGAAAAACCCATTTCCAAGATTTGATCCAATCCGTGATCCAAAATCCC
>JAUCMU010000097.1:23068016-23084867 GCA_032275025.1 Enteromius treurensis | reverse complement strand
TTTGAATGTAGTTAGATAATTATTGCCTCAATGCCCTACATTCAAAGGCTTTATATATAGGGACTTTTATTATTAAACTTACCTCAAATCTTCGCCGGAAAAAATGGATAAACTTTGTTCTTCTTTCAAATATTGAATAAAATAAAACAAATAAAAACATTTTCTTTTCAAATTCTCTCCAAATTTAGAAATAACTGGTGTGAGAGCGCAACGATGCTGTTGTCTATTGGCATACCAATATGTATATGCAATACGTGATACTTCCTGTTTCATTTCCCGTCCGTCCTACGAAGAACTTCTCGTTTGATTCCAGGCTTGAGGACACTCCGCATACGCATCCTACAGAGGATGCAACCTCCAAAGGATACGACCTCCGGAGGGCGTATCCTTCAAAATGAGACACAGCTAATGTGTGGCCCACACACTCATTATGGCAACCGCCACCACAGGCAGCACCGTGGTCAGAGGAACAGTCTCTACATTAACATTGGTGGAGATGGTGATAACTCCAGCTGCCTTAGCAGACATAACTTGATGATCTGCTATACATGATATTAGCCCCTTATGGAATCAAATGCAAGCTTGTTTATTCAAACACACAAAGCGTAAACAGGCATTCAGGGTCATCACCGGCAACATCAATGGCAGAGTCAGAGCAAAAGAGTAGTCAGTTTCCAGGCGAGAGTCGGTAACAGTAAATCCAATACACAAGACTAAAAAAACACGGGAACACAGGAACACAGGTGGAGAAACTAACAGGTAGACAGTGCAAATGAACCGTGACAGACAAAAAAACAGAATGGTATATATACACAGGTGGTACTGATGAATGTTGTTGAATCCTTATTTTATTTAATTTTTTTTTTAAATTCATTGATAAATAACATTTTGACATCTGTTCCACAAATGGGTTAGGGTGCAGAAAATCAATAAAAATATATGATGAATAAATTACAGGTTCTTTTTAGGCACACAGTCTACAGTAAACGACTTAAAGGGCCTTTCCTTTCATTTACACGAGCCACATTTAAAATTAATGAGTTGTTTGCAAAGGGTCAAGTTGGCACTGAAATTATGGCTCCTCTCATGCCTCAATGAATTGATTATCTTTACTTCTGAATCGGGAGAATCTCTAAAACTAGACTGAACCTTGAAGGAAGGCAAATCATAGCCCTTCCCATCTCTTCCTTGTCATTATTCATCATCTTTATCCTCTACAAACGTGACGCAATGCAGCGATGCACCACTGGCTTTGCTGACCAGACAGTGGCCTTGTTTCTCATTGGAGAGGGCCGTTGTAATAGGATAGTTTAGGGATTACAGGTAAGACGCCCAAGACCTCTAACTTTGGCCAAATCCAGTGTGTCTCACCCAACCATGGGCATGGAGGTGCAAGGGCGCCACTCTCACCATTGAGTGGGCATCTGGCTCATTTTAGCATCAATCTGGGGGGATCACCATCAAAAAAATCTGGACTGACCTTTGCTAACGGATTAAGTGACCACGACATACAGAATATCGGCTGCGCTGTTTGGATGAAAGTTAATTGATCTCGTATTATAACAAAAAAAGCGAACCTAACGGATTTACACAAGGTTACCTAGTGTTTTCACAGATCACTTGAAGCTCAGTTTCAACCTGATTTACAGCACCTCTTTCGAAGATTTCGCATTTTGACCACATTTGAACACTTCTGCATTTTTTCCACACTCTACTATTCTTCCTTTTTCTCAGGTTTACACCACAATACTCTTTCACAATGGTTGTGGGTAAGATGAAGTTCACTTTTCAGAAAAGGGTCAAGCTGGCCCAGGGTTTGTGGCTGCTCTCATGGTTCGCAACTTTGGGTGGAGCGGTTACCTTCACTTTAGGATGCTTCCTAAAGACTGAGCTTCGAAGGAGGGGAGAGGTATTCATATAACCCTCATATTTTTAATTTGCTTTATGTTTTTTGCCATTAATTTTATGCATTGCATAATGATGCCCTGATTAGTTTTGAACTTAAAAACTGACATTCAGTCTTTAGCTATTTACATTTTGTGCAGTTTGTGTGTGTTTTTAGTGTCTTTATATATACAAATAATTTTACATTAATTGACTAAATAAATTGTAAGACATTGTAAATGTCTTAATAAATAAATATGTGAAGCATATCAAACGTTTAAAAATATCTGGCATGGATTAACCATGGATTAATGTGAATATACATATTATCTAAGCTGGTCATAATAGGCTTAAGGAGCTGTCCTTTACAAAGGAGCTCTTCAGCAGTCTAGATGGATAGTTTTCAACCTGATGATAAAAACTGGCATTGGTCTTAAGCAGGACATATATGATTTTGTAGTTGTTCACAACAATATTTTAAATAACATGCACATGTATTCACATAGCATGATACTACAATTAATTTTTGTATGTTCTTCTTTATATGATAATATTTAGTTTAACAGAAAATAAATTCTGATTTACCCTAATATATATAGGTTAATTTCGTGTAAAACAGCCTTAAATCCAGGCTTAACTGGAAAACCCAAAAAATAAAAAGTAAAAAATGGAACATAAAAATTTCTTAATTGGGTTAAGGTTTAAACTAAAGTGAATGTAAATTATTTTATTTATTTTATTTTAATTTATATATATATATATATATATAGTTCCTTTTAAAAAAGAAAGTAACCTATTTGTGAAGCTTATTGACTTACTAATAGGTTGACTACAGTCCCAGTGGATTATGAAATATTGCTGCTAATGTCATCCAAAAGCTCTCCCATATTCTCCATATGTATATGGCTGTTACGTGTAATTTAGTTGTTATTTTGCTCTGTGATACATATAATCTACTCTAATAAAAGGTAGCTCATTAAAAAACAACAACAACAAAAACCCCCAGAAACAATGCTGAGCTCAAAATGGACTGACGTCAACATCTTGTCCTTTAGGTAATGGACAACACAGATATTCACTGTGTGCCCAACACCTTGATGATTGTGGGTCTGGCTTCGATGGGCATCAATTACTTTGCCAGTCGAATCTGCCAGGATGCCTTAGATCCTGGGCGTTTCCCACAATGGAAGACCTACCTGAAGCCCTATTTTGGATGCTCAGTATTCTTCACCTCCCTCATGCTAATTTCAGTCATCTTGAGTTACGTCATGAAGGGCAGCCTGGAGACCTCCCTGAAAATCGGCTTGAAGAATGGCATCCGCTTCTACAAAGACACCGACACTCCAGGCCGTTGCTTCCAGAAGCAGACCATTGATCGCCTTCAGATGGAGTTCCAGTGCTGTGGTAATAATGACTACAAGGATTGGTTTGAGGTGCAGTGGATCAGCAACCGTTATCTGGATTTCAGCTCTAAGGAAGTTAAAGAGTGAGTCAAAGGGAATGTCAATTCAAAGTAATAAAAGGATACAGTAGTTCATTAAAATTTGAAGTACATCACACCTTCATGCTGTTCCAAATGTTTATGACTTTCTTCTGCATAGCACAACATAGTCTGAATAATTTTCTACTTCTTTAATTTTCCACAAATGACAGAGTCAAACTTTAGTTTGGGGACCAATCCTCAATTAACTAACTACGGCTTCAGTAAACTCCTAATTTGTGTATGGATTAGGATTAAAGGTTCTAAAATATGGTCAAAAGTTTCACTTCTGTGTCAGCTATCTCTTTACCATCTCTATTTGCTCTGTTTAAGATACCTAAGGACACTTGAGGAGAACTTAAGACTTCATACATCCATTATAAATGACTTTCAGACCAACATGGCTCAGTTGGTTCTAGGAAAAGATCTAGCATCATTCATTTGATACCTTGTTTCTATAGCAACACAGTGACATTCATGATTTAGAGTGTCTTAAGTGTCAAAAACTGTTCATACTCAGTATAGTCACAAACTCAGAGAACATCCACAAATAAGACCAAAAATGCATTTAAGAGTCATGTTAATATCTGGTGCGAACAAATGTCTTGGCTGACGACTTGTTATCGGATCACAAAAGACCAAGTTCAAATGTGGGCTCTAAGATGGATTTGAAAATACATGAAGTTAGAAAATTTTAGGTGAACTATTGATGACTTCACGAGCAACAATCTTTTAACAGTTTGCACTGATTCAAGGTTTTTCTTTTGCCATTTTCTCCCCAATCTTCTAGCCGCATTAGGAGTAATGTGGATGGCCGATACTTGTTTGATGGTGTGCCCTTCAGCTGCTGTAACCCTAGTTCTCCTAGACCCTGTATCCAGTACAAAATCACCAACAACACTGCCCACTACAACTACGACCACCAGACCGAAGAACTCAACATCTTCATTCGTGGTTGCAGAGAAGCGCTGGTCAACTATTACATGGGGCTGATGAACACTATTGGAGCAGTGGTTCTGTCTGTCTTTCTGCTTCAGGTACACTGTTAAAGATTTGCATGTAGACAATGGATCTAATCAGGGTATAAACTATGTTTATTTTGAGATAAATGAAAAAAAAACAAGACTCCAAAGAGTAGACATAAATTTCTTCAATCACATTTCAAGACAGTATAACCCACTGAAGAGACACTAAACAGACAGTTTGTTTTGATTCATATCAAATAGTTCCCTCAAATTCCTTGTATCATGTATCATGCTACAAAAGCTAAAAGTGGGAACACTTTACAATAAGGTTTAATTTGTGAACATGAATTAGCCACATTATTTAACAATGAAAAAAGTCACAATTTATTTTAAAGTCCAATTATCACTATTAACAAACCATTAACTACAACTTTCCTTGCATTGCTGCTTATTAATAGTTAGTAAGGTAGTTGTTAAATTTAGGTATTGGGTTATTGGATGTAGAATATGGTTGTGTCGAAGAAGTACTAATAAACAGCGAATAGGTTAAAAATTACAGGCATGCTAATAAGCAAACAGTAAGTGCGAAAATGGTCCCTATACCCTTTTACTAACACATTATTAAAATCTAAATTTGCAGATGTTAACATTATTTAACGAACCTGATGAATAACATGAAATAACAGAACAGTTATAGTTAATGCAGCTTTACAGATTTACTGTAATTAATTGCATAGCATTAAATCAGTGACTGAAATGCATTTTTTTGCTGACCAGTTAGCAAAAAACAAACAACAACCAAAAACAATTTAGAAAATTCCAATGCATACAGCAAATTATATATTTTGTGTGGTAGGGTAGGTTACTACATAATATCAGATTTAACATTATAATATGGAAAACAACCCCCAAAAACTCATAGCTTACATAGATTTCCACATGCATGTATATTTACTTGAATTTTGTTGTAGCCTTGTATATATTACTTACATTTATATTTAGCAGACACTTTTACCCAAAGCGAACAACGAAAGCATCTTATCAAAGACTGAACATTTAAAATATACAATGACAGGTTTGTTTGACCAGATATTCCTTCTACAAACCAGCTGTATGTTTTTTTTTTTTTTTTTTTTTTTTTTACAAATTCTCATATCAATTGGATTTTATCTACAGAGCTCAGTGTTGGCCAGTGTGCGCCTCCTACAGACATCTTTGGAGGCCGTCGCTGGACAGGAGAATGTGGAGATTGAAACCGAGGGTTACTTGCTTGAGAAGGGAGTGAAAGAAACCTTTATGGAGTATGTGGATCCTGTGCTGAAGCTCCTGTTGCTGAACCAGGTAACCCCTCCTAAAGCCGAAACGGAAGCAGGGACCACCTCCACTAGCTAAAGAGTCAGATTTATCTGACTACTGAAGTTTTTCCAGTTGGAGGCTGAGAGTGCTGACAACTAATCAAATAATTCACGTTTTGGTATTTTTATATATCAGTCCTAATGACCTACATCTCAAAGAGTTGTATACTTCATTAATACACTAAAATTGTTGTTTCTAAAAAAAATTATAGTATGAATATTTCACCCAATTTAATGAGAAATCTTTTTTTTTTTTTTTTTTTTTTTTAATGAATGATTCCACTGTCAATGCTCCACCACCCCACTCCTCACTTATGTTTTATGGCAAACATATGATATTGCTAGTCTTGGGATGAGTAAATGTCTGTTCATTCCTGTCAGAGAAAACCTGGTGCAGCGATGCCTGGGAAATGACTAGCATTATGCCTAAATTTCCACCACGAATGGTTAAATATTTGAATGACTGAGCAGTTTCTTAACAGAAAGTTTGATTTTATGTCTTCCCATTTACAAAATCATGTCATACACCTAAAAGAGGCTGATTGTGTAATATAGCCTATGTTGTAATACTATACTACAACATGGAAGTATGTAAATGATTGGTATAACAGAAATCAATACCCTTGTGAAAAAGAAGTGCTCTTAACTGTAGAGAATGAGCACTTGTAGTGTACTTAAAAGTATATTTGTAAAAAAAACTATACTTGCAAGTAATATAACAATAAAATTAAAGGCCACTTACTGTAAGTGTACTTAGTCAACTTTCATAACAATATATCTTAAGTACACTTTTAAAAAGTGCACTTTGTTGTACTATCAGGTTAGGTTTTTTATGCTTTACAGAGATACCCTCATTTTGCTAGCATACTAAAGCATGTGTAAAGTATTTGATGGTAATCTGAACTGCAACTTCAGCATGACAAGAGTGTAATTACACATAAATTTAAATACATAGAATATAAATTTAAATAGAAATTATATTAAAGTATATTTTAGTTTACAAAAAATATGTGTCAGTACATTTAGCACACTTTATCCATGGACAACTCTGAAATTACATGTAAAAGGTACTGAAGTAGGTCAAGAAAGCGCTCGTAAATGACTAATTGCAACATAAATGCAAACTATATTTTAATTTAATTTTTAATAACATGCAGCTAAAACATTACAAATTCACATTCAAAGGATGTTATTTCTGTAATACGTACTTTTTTTAAAGTATACCACAGTGAACTTCTTTTTCACAAGGGTAAGCCCCTTCTAATCATTTGAATCTTCCACCGTATGTTACCCAGGCGTAAGAAGATAAAACTTTCCAAAACAAAGTTTTTGTTTTAACCATCCACAACCTTGACAAATGCAAGAACACATTGTTACTTGGTTTCTATGTCTTCAACTTCACACTGGGTAGCCCCTCCCATAAAGAAATCTTACTGGCCCAAAATCAATCTCCACTTCGTTGTACTGTATATTAAGTACGTTCTAATAGGTTTTGATTGCACTGTTTTTTCGCTTGCAGTGTGGACAAGCAAATGATTTGATGCTGGAAATGATTAATTTAAACATACATAACATATATATCTAAAGGAACACATTTATTATAATTTTCTCCTCCAATAATAATTGCATCTTGAAAACATAAATACTTTACTGTTTTTGTTTTGCATTCAGCATGGAATTAAATGCATTGTAAGTGTTAAAAGAAGGTGTAGATGATGCTCAATGCTCTGCTATGAAACAATGTACTGCACTCGCAGAACTGTCAGAAAACTGTCAGGTCTAATAAAATCTGATATTTTGAACCGTTCCGTTTTGTATTGATGTACTGTGGAACTAGATTGTGATTCAGATTCTTTCTTTCAAACTTCTACACATCTACACAACAGCATTCAGTTGCTTTTATGCAGATAATAAGCAAGCAGAATGTTCTGCACAATTGCATTAGCCAGGTAGGCATGCACCTACTTTCTTAGATACATAAATAGCTGGATATCAGATACAGATAATGAAGGATGATGACTGATGGCAGCATGCACAGTGAAAGCCCGGTGTGTCTGCGTCCTTTATCCTGTAACCTGTGTTAATCTCTTAATACACAAACTGCTGCACAAGCACTTACACTCACTGCATCCGATTATACCCAATAATGCATGTTAATACATGAGGCAATATATGTAGATATGTCAAGTGATCATCTACGATTGAATAGACCAGTATTACATATTAATGTTGTCATTAAAAATATAACATGGGATACATGGGTTAGATGGCATGGGTGTTTTTAACAAAGGCTGAATCGCAGTAGCTAGAACATTTCCAAGTCAAAGGTCCAGCTATACAAATGTGTGTTTTCTCTAGCAGTGGTTATCAATGTTGGTTTTAAAGATGTTATTCAAAACTGTAAGACCAAAGAACAGATTCCTTTTGTCCAATATGATAAATTAAATAATAAATTCCAGTATCACTCTATAAACTGATCGGCTACAATATTAAAACTATCTGCCTAATGTTGTCTAGGTCCCTCTCACGTTGTCAAAACAGCCCTGATGCATGGACTCTACAGGATCTCTAAACAAATGTGGTATCTGGTACAAAGATATTAGCAGCAGATCCTTTAAATCTTGGAAGCCATGAGGAGGAGCCTCCAAGGATCGGATTTGTTGGTCCAGCGCATCCCATAGATAGTGGGAAATTTAAAGGCCTTGGTTTGCTGTGTGCATTATCTGGGAATACCAATGCCATGAAGGGGTGTACGTGGTCTGAAACAATCTGTAGGTTGTTGGGTCATGTCAAAAGTAACATCCACATGAATTGCAGGGGTCAGAGTTTTCAAACAGGCCTGCCTTCTTGCATCCTGTTGCCGTCTCTTCCACAGGTAACAATGCATGGGCCCTCGGCAATTCACCTGGTCACCAAAATGTGATTCATCAGACCAGGTAACCTTCTTCTATTTCTCCATAGTCCTGTTCTAATGCTCATGTGTCCATTGCAGTCACTTTACGTGGTGAAAAGGGTTCATCATGGCCACTCTTGACTGGTCTCCTGCTAGACAGCCCTATACTCAGAGAACTGTGATGTGTTCTGACACATTTCTATCATAGACATCATTGTTTTTCCAGAACTCATAGCTATAGCTTTTTTTGTGTAATCAGACCAGCCTCATTTCAAAGTGCATCAATGAGCCTGACAGTGGTTTTATAGTTTTCCTTGAACTTTTGCACTAACCTGCATACTGGGAACACCCCACAAATCTTACAGTTTTGGAAATGCTGTAACTAAGTCATCTAACTATAGCTCTTGTCAAAGTCACAAAGATCTTTTCATTTGCCCATTGAGGCGAAGAATCAATTGCAGGAATTAATTGGCTTTTATTTAGTAAGCAATAAACAAAACAAACAACAATATTTACCCCATAGGGAAAAACACAGCTGTCAAGGCAAGGAACAAAACTGGAAACGTGCAACGACAAACTGGCACAGGCCTGAAACTCAACTATGAGAAACCCATGTTCACACAAAACATAACACAAATAACGACTGCATGCTAGCACAAAACAGGACAATGAAAACATAAACCAAGCTCACAATAAACTACTCACAAGACATAAGCTCACGGCAAGTGAATAAATAAACAGCACAAAACAGAAACAAACCATGACTCAATGTCAGTTTATTTCTAGAGCAGTTTATAACAACTTAAAGTTGACCAAAGTGCTTTCCATTAACAACATTTAAAGCAAGACAAAGCAAAACAATTTGAAAGAAAATAATTTAATCTCCACAATACATTAAAAACCAGAGAAAACAGATTGTTTTTAAACTTAGTCAATGTCTCACTTAGACAATAAGACACAAACCCCTCGGATTTAATGAGTGCCACGCTTTCTAATATCTAATATCTATAAAATGGATTTACACAAGCTGAGAAGCTGAGAAATTCAAAAAAAACCTTTTGGTTATTATATCTGTTATCTTTTAGTAACAACTCGCTCAGTCGATACTTTTATGATTACAGCTCAAATGACCTTACACATGACAGAAATACACACACAACTTGAGTTCTAAAAAGGGTGTGCACGATAAAAGCCCTGCTGTCGTTAATGGGAGAGGCTGTCCTTTAACACGGGAGTTGGCAAGTTCGATTGCACCAGCTTTTCTCTTTCGCCACCTACACAGAGAACCAACCCACCCAACCACACACGTACTCTGATGTACTCTGAAACCGATTCCAGTAACGTTAGCGGCATTCTGGCTTAACGTTACTATCGTAAAGTCAGAATCATTTGAGCGAATCGGTTCGTTCCAACATTATTTGTAATGAAGTAATTCATAAAACGAATCATCGATTCGTTCACGGCAACATTTGTAAGGATATTTGCGCCATGTTTTATGTATTTATATATCATGTTTAAACATAACCCTATACAGCCAATCGCTTTGTATGTTTCCAACCTCACTTCACACATTTTTTAACTCAATGAACACATCTATGTCCACAATTCGAGTGCTTTACAAAACGAATCGATTCTTTCAAATCAACCAAAAGAACCAGTTCAAAACAACAGTTGGTTCGCGATTCGAACAGCACTACTTCGGCTTCCGTAGCTGAAATGATCCTTACTACACTTTCTTCCAGGCGTTTATCGTCCAATTCATTTCCTTTCCAATACAAACGCATATTTTAACGCGAGTCAGACACAACTATACCCGGAAAGAAGGAGCAAAGGACTAAAATACGCCCGTTCAGCTTTAGTGAATCCGCTGTTAGGGACATTTTAACGTGATCTGTCATGGTTGATAGTTAGCACGAACGCTATCAGGGAATAGCTCGTTGGCAGAGCTAATATTGTTTTATATGAAGTGTGTTTTTGGTAGTGCAGCGTTAACGAGATCAGGTCAAATGTAAACAGTCGCACTTGATGGACTGCGATCTTCACTGCAGTTGCGGACGACCTCACGACAGTTGTGTCGAAGTTGGAAATACGGAAATAACAGCCATTTATGGCCCACATTATAATTAAATAGCGGTAGTTAAAAGTATTGAAATACCGTATATCGTCGTCTTGTTTTGAAAGGTATTAAGTGTATGGCTGTGCGCGCGCGTATCAAAAGTGGAGATTAATATCTAGGTCGTGCGCGAAGATTAGTGTTCACAGCAGGATGTCAAAGGGATTTGTGAGCTGAGATAATAACAAAAACAAAAACATGTCATTCTCCCTGTCATAACGTCCAAAGTTTAATTTTATTTAAAAAAAAAATCGTGTGTCGACGTTTGCCGTGCATAAAATAGATGTTTGTGCATTGGAAAAGCAGACTGTCATAATCCCTTTACTGATCAAATACTCAATCAGACACATCATGTCAGGAGAAAGTAGTGGTAGTGGTGAGGACTCCGACCAAGAAACCCGCCGTAAAGTTTGCACTGTTAAACACGAGATCACTAATGGTAGGTGACTGAAAAATTTCACCTGATGTGTTTTGATTTCTTTACCAATGTGTTTGTACAGAATCTTGGTGATGTTTGTAGCAAGGTATCTTGATGTGTATCATAGCATTTATTTATACATTTATTTACATTATTTTAATGTAACGTTATTTCATTTAATGAGCTTACTAATTATGATCATATACCATGATATTTAAATTGAACATAAAGGTACTTCAAATAATGCCAAGTGTATTTTTTTTATTGGTCTTATATACATTTCCATAAAGTATGTTGTGTAATGGTGTCTCGTGAGTGTAATATTTTACCCTAAAGTACTGTGGTTATTTAAAACAACAATGGGTATGGCATCCAATACCTTGGTATAGTATGACTACCATTTTCCTATTACTTGGTATTTTAAAGAATACCCATAGAAACATTGCCATTATGTGTTTTTTTATTTTATTTTATTTTTACATTTTCTGCCGTTTTTTTTTAAGAACTTTACAACTTTGTCAGATTGCGTAAAAAAAGGTTAATTTATCTGCAGTTGGTATCATAGTTATTTCAAGTTGGCTTATATGTTTTTAATGATCAGCATTAAACAGATTGTTTTTCTAGTTTAAACCATTTTCTTTTTCTGTGCTAGGGTTCATAAGAAAAAAATATGGCACCATTTCTTTTCTTTTCTGTTATGTCAAATGTTAGATGAAACTGGAAAATATATATTTGGTGTTGCCCAAATGTTTATGTTATTGCATCTGCATGCAATGTGTTCTGTTTAAATGTATTTGATGTAGCAGTGCTCTAATACTAATATTTGTGTGTATGTGTGGGTGTGGATTTAAACGGCAGAGAGTGCGATTTGTTGTGTACATTCACTGTTTGTCCTTTCTCAGCAAACCTCACAGGATACACTGAGAAAGTTGGCATGGAGAACTTTGAACTTCTCAAAGTGCTTGGCACTGGAGGTGAGAGCACTGCGCTGAACTTACAAAACTATTTCTGTTGATGCTACAGTTTACTTGTTTGTCGGTTCTGTAAAGGTCACTGGCAATGTTTAAACCTACATGAAAAAAAAATGAAAAATGAAAGCAAGTAGTAGGTCTAACACATTTTCCTCTTCCACCTTTATAAGATTACAATCCACAAACCAAGTTTTCTGAAAAATGGGCTGCGCAGTTCTTTTCAGTCTTTCAGGGTAATAATCAGCTAGACCACTAGAGACAGCAGACCGGTAATCAGACCGACTGTACGCCCAAACAGCTTGTGCATGAGTTCATGTTGGCTTATTAACATCATATGAATTACAAGAATCATTTAAATAGTAATTGTATAGTAATGTCATTCATAACACATTTTTTCGCCCCCAGTAAGCATAAGCAACTGCAAATAAGATGTTTATATGCTGAATTTCAAAACATTTTGGGGTGTATATAACATTGTTTGAGCATTGAAATTACTCATGCTCTTTGGTTGAGTTGTCTCATTATGGAGCTACATCTTACATCTTTGTTTTTCTTTTTCTCTCTTTATCAGCTTATGGGAAAGTGTTCCTGGTCAGAAAAATCAGCGGCCATGATAAAGGCAAACTCTATGCCATGAAGGTTTGCGCTGTTTGTCATCACACTTTCCTTTGTGCTTGTCCTTGAGTTAGTAAAAACAAATAACTATATGCACTTCAAGGTGATTTAAAAAAAAAACATTTTTGCCTCTGCTCTGGTTCTTTGAATTGAAATCTACAATATATACTAGTTGGCTGATAAAAATAAAACAAAGCGATAAGTACAGTTGTATTCAGTTTTGTTTCTTTGCCATTTCTTAGAATATAATATTATTATGAATTCATTTTCTGATCTCTTTCCCTGTAGGTTCTAAAGAAAGCAGCCATTGTTCAGAAGGCAAAGACTGCTGAACACACTAGAACGGAGCGGCAAGTGCTGGAACACATCCGCCAGTCACCCTTTCTGGTCACCCTTCATTACGCTTTTCAGACGCAAACCAAACTGCATCTCATTCTAGGTAAGCACAGGATATACTTTTAATCCTGATTGACTTGTGCATGCTGTTTTATGGATAGTATCGGTAGCGTTCCAGGTAGGATTGGGTGGTTAAATGGCATGTGTCATCTAGCAGCAGTGTTAATTTTGACAGCAAATTTTCATTTAGTTTTAGTCATAGTCTTTGCGCTAAAATGGTATTTAATTCTAGCCATATTTTAGTCATCTGAATTGTTGTAGTCTTAGTCTAGTTTTAGTCAACTAAATATCATAAGACTTTAGTCGACTAAATCTACAGTAGATTTAGCTGACTAAAATCTAATAGGTTTAGTTATCATTCACACAACATCTTTCATTCTTTCAAGCAGACATATTTATTTAAGTTTATTAAAGGATCAGCTTACCCAAAATTGAAAATGACTCTATAATTTATGCACCTTCAAGGCATTCTAGGTGTATAGGACTTTCTTCTTTCAAACAAATCAGTAATATTAAAAATGGTCCTGACTCTTCCAAGAAAATATAAAAATAGAAGCTTAAAAATGAAAAATTCTAAATAATAATAAACGGAAGTTTATAAATGATAGTTTTTTATGAATCATATTAATGTCTGTTCTAAATAGAAATACATCAAAAACTGTTTTTGCTGGTTATGCCTGTGGAATTACTATATAATTGGGTAAATGTTTTTTCTTTAGCAAAATGAACTATGTTGTGCTATATACCATTATATAAATATTATATGATGTT
Organism: Enteromius treurensis; assembly: GCA_032275025.1. Taxonomy (NCBI): domain Eukaryota; kingdom Metazoa; phylum Chordata; class Actinopteri; order Cypriniformes; family Cyprinidae; genus Enteromius; species Enteromius treurensis. The sequence goes on along the minus strand of JAUCMU010000097.1, from coordinate 23,071,006 downwards.
ATAAATATTACTGTGAAATAAACCGTATACACCATGATGTAAGACACTAGTCATGCCACCCACCCATAGTTACTTAGCTCTAGTTCTTTGATAAATTGGTGTTTTTTGGAAAATGTTGTGAGTGTGTGTTTGTTTCGGAAGACTACGTGAGTGGAGGAGAGATGTTTACTCACCTGTATCAGAGAGATCATTTCTCAGAGGATGAGGTGAGGATCTACGTAGGAGAAATTATCCTGGCCCTGGAGCATCTGCACAAGGTACGGACATCTACTGGAGTATCTGCTGCCCACACTTTCATTGATAGACACTTACACGCTTGTGCATATGTAAGTTAGTGGGAATACATTCATTTATACAATTAAATATGCTGAAAACCATGAACTTTTAAAATGGTTAATTGGATATTTTATGCCTAAATGATTTGTAAATGAAATGCAGTCAGAAAGAGAAGTCATTTATAATTAATATTTTATTATCCAACCTTTACAGTCATCTTTTATGATTTAACAGTCAAGATCAAATAGCTGAACCGATTAAAATAGTTTATGATGAGAGTTATGATTTAAATAAAGACATAAATATAATCAGTTTTATTCAATCTTGTGTTTTTAGCTTGGCATTGTGTACCGGGACATTAAGCTGGAGAACATCTTATTAGACAGCGATGGTCATGTGGTTCTGACAGATTTTGGGCTGAGTAAGGAGTTTCTAGAAGAGGAGGTGAGGAAATAAAAACTAAAAAAATAATAACTGTAGTTTGGCTTTAAATATATTTTTTCCATTGTATCCATGTTGTAATCCAGTGTGCAATTCTCATGCTGCTATGTTTTGTTCATGCGTAGAAAGAGAGGACTTACTCATTCTGTGGGACCATAGAGTACATGGCACCGGAGATTATCAGAGGGAAAGCTGGCCATGGCAAGGTGAGAGGAGAGAAAATTATGTCATATAAAACATTTGATTTTACATTATCAAAAGAAAAAAAGATCTATCATTTTTTGCACAAATTATCTTGATAATTTTGCACTTTGTCAAATAAAATATCTGTAATGTATTAATCTTTTTTTTTGAGTTTGTATTTATCATAATCTGCAAAAACTATTGTAAATGCCTAAAAATGATAATTGTGCTGTGAGCATTTTTATGTTTTGAAAAATATACATTTAATTTTCATCACAAAATGACACATGTATTTTTTAACCCTGTTTGGATTGTAATCGTTTCCCATGAGCACGTCTGTGCCTCATTTCCCAGGAGGCACCTGTAACCTTTAAACAATAATAACTTGTTTATGATTTTATTCAGAGTTGGGGCCATTCATGAATTGAATTGAGAATAAATGGCAAATTCCAATTCACTTCCTGGAATGGAATTGGAATTGGAACTGCATGCAGCTGACAGGAAATTGAATTGGAATTGAATTGGAATTACAGGAAGTGGAATTCAATTCAGGAAGAATTCCACTGAATTCTGTTTATTGCTGAGCATTTATTTGTCATTGCATTTAAAGACATACATTTGAACTTTATTTATGATGATTTACAAATCCAAGAAAATAAAAACAAGAACAGTACATTATGATTTAATAATTGAATGACAGTGATAATACGTTTCTGAATACATTCAATATATGATTACCAAATGTTTTGGTCTTGACAACTTTATGTAATTCAATTACATGGTGAATTTCCATGCATTTACAGTTGACTACATAACTTTAACATAAACAAATCAAATAAACTTAATGTGATTCAAATGCATCAGTCATGTGTGAATAAAACAGGTAAGATCAGAATCCCTCTCTGCTCAGTGTTCATGTGTTTCTACACTACAGAGTGTTCAAGTAGAATTGAAGCAGTGTTTGAGTTAATGAGATAATTCTGTGATGAATGTGTGTTAATGATGAACAGCTGCTGTTTAGATGTTTTATTGTTTCACTTGAAATCACCATCAAAGAGACCAGTGTTTCCTTTTGTTGGGCTTTTTTACAGATTCTTTCTCTTCTTACTATTTTTTTTGTGTGTGACACACATTATAAGCAAATGTTAAAATAAGGAAGCCAATATGGTTTGGTAGTTAAATAATTATATATCTATTTTGTAAGCATACTATACTCTTGACTATTGTATTATTAACATAATGCTTTTAAATGGAGTATTTATGTTCAGAAAAATTGGATCCACCAGTGCTAGATCTGTTTGACTCTTAGATTTAGGACATTTTACAACACTGTAATTCCTGTTTACACAATCAAAAATGAAAAATCATTTTATGACTCTCAACAGTGGTGACAATCAATAAAATATTCAGATAAATCTCTGAACATCACCAAAAAAACTTAAATTCCCGAGAAGAACAGCAAACATAAAAATCAAGAATAAAATGAAATATCAGACAATAAACCATTATTGATTCATGCTGCAATGCATGCTTGGATATATGGGAGAGTCTAGTACTAAGGTAGTACCCAGAATGCATTGCAACGTAAAGTATATTTGTTGAGATTCATCAGCTGATTCTTGAAGTCTCTGATCTTTAGACTCCTGCATAAGAAAACGTGTTGTGCACACGGGTAGTTATTCACTGTTTGAATTATAAAAAGCTTATAACATTTGAGTTGAATTAAGTAACTCTCTCCACTGCTCCAGCTCAACATAATCGGTATAAACAGACATAGGAATTCAAACTAAATTATTGTTTGATCAGCCAAAAACTGTATGCAGTTTGGCTTTGCTGGTTCTAAGAATGTTTCATAAGAACACACAACAAAAACAATCAGCACATTATTAATAATTAATTATCAGGGTGAAGACCCCAACAAAAGGAAACACTGGTCTCTTTGATGGTGATTTCAAGTGAAACAATAAAACATCTAATCCTCTGTTTGTCCGAGCTTCTCTAGAAGTCTGTGTAGCGTTTGGTCCAATCGGGCACAAATTATTTGTTAGATTTAACCAGTGTTAACAAACTTTGGTGACACTTTCATCAAC
>JAUCMU010000097.1:23046541-23060401 GCA_032275025.1 Enteromius treurensis | reverse complement strand
TTGGTCGTGGCTTCAAAGGGCAAGAGGTGTCCTTTTATTTAAGGGATGAACATATGTCTTTAGACAAATGTCAATACTGGATTTTTTTCTGAACCTGTGCTTGGTTTATTATTCCATTCAACTTATTTTGCTACTGTAAAATTGGAAAAGGGAAATGCCTACCTGAATGCTGCGGGGATAGTTTGTAACGTTAATGTGTGTGTTTCTAGTTTTCGTTTGTTTGGGGGTGGGACAGTGGGTTGCCTGTCCCATTGTTTGCGCTGCCTTGTTGAGCGTAGCACTGAAAACATTATATTTTACACTATTTCTTCTCTCTTTTTTTTTTTTTTTTTGAATCGTTTGGTTCGTATGCGTACCTAACCTATAGCCTCGTACCGAATGGTTCAATATGAATACGCGTATCGTGACACCCCAATATATACTCTCTAATATGTAGATTTAAATGAACACAACGATAGACAGCCTGATATTTGAATGCTTCAAAAGATCAACTAAAATGCAATGACAAAATGAGGCAAACCTTAATGCCTTTCTTTGTCTAAATGTATAAAAGGATGCTGTCAAGCGTTGAGAAAAGCATTATGCTCACATCTGTTGCACCGCTAACTGGCTGTGCTCTATTCAGTATCTCATTCTCTCATTCAGATCTCCCATCAGCTGTGTGATCATCACTCATAGTTTGCTTGATTTCACTCTGTGATATTATACATTCAGAACTCACTCTGTGCTCAGCTATCCATGTGCTGATTTGTCTCCGTGCAGTGGAATTTTAATGTGCCATCAACATGCAGGTAAAAGGACTGCAGACGAGAGACTGTCGACATTAATCTTCATCAGTGGGATTTTTTCCTAAATGAGATCTTTCAGCCATCACTTAGACCAACTGCCTTCCATACGATATGCACTGCACGTTTTAATACATTGCAATGCATCATAATTGGATCAGCAGTGCCAAAATGTCAAATCGTTGAAATTCAGAACCTCTTGTGGTTTATTGTGTCTATGCATAGCCGTATGTCATGTATTGTCCCTTTTTTTTTCTCCACTGGCAGAACGTGCTGTTTGCTGATGATTCGGATGACTCTGTGTTGAAGGTGATTGATTTTGGATTCGCACGGTTGTTTCCAGCGGGGAGCGGCAGTGCGCCCCTGCAGACCCCCTGCTTCACCCTGCAGTATGCTGCGCCAGAGCTCTTCCACAGCTCGGGATATGACCAGGCCTGCGACCTCTGGAGCCTTGGGGTGATCCTGGTAGGTTTGAGTGTATATAAGTGTATTTGAGGATACTTATGTTTATGGATGAAGCGCTGTTTTAGACTGAATAGTCAATGTGTTGTTTTAAGGAGAGTTCAGTGTTTAAAAATCGATACCTTAACTTGAATAAGTGGAAAGATAACAGAAATTTTTATAAATTCCAGAAGTAAACTTGAAGGTGACACATCATGAATTTTCCATGCTTTTCACAGCCACTTTCTGTCCGTGTCCTTCAGATGTGTGCACTCAGAAAACCGTATATCAGAAGTTTAAACTAATATGGCATGATTTCAGCACGATAAACATTACAATCAGAATCAAAACGGGTGTTTTTAGCAGGTATAAGACTGTAATGGCACAGATCTGTTCTGGAAAAGGGGGAGTAGCAGCTCACTTGCATTTAAAAATAATGGCACAAAAATTACTGACTGACTCAAAATAGGCATTTTTTAAATTGTATAATACATAATCTGTGGTGCATTTTGAACTGAAACTTCACAGACACATTATGGGGACACCAGACTTATATTATTTATTGTAAATATATTGTAAAAAGCATAATATGTCTCCTTTAAAGGGCTCATATGACGATGCTAAAAAGAACATAATTCTGTGTATTTGGTGAAATGCACTTCTACTGTTATTCGGATTAAGTGTTAATGTTCCAAAAACAAATAATCTTCTACATACCGTACATTATTGTTGCTTTTTCTGAAATGCGAGGTGTGCTCTGATTGGCCAGCTATCCAGTGCATCATAATTGGCCAAATACCTCAAGTGTGCGATGGAAATGTTACCTTTACCATATTTAGAAACACACAGCATCTCCACAACATGGCTGCAACAATATTACAGCAAGAATAGGTACACCTTTATTTTGACATAAACACTTGGCATAAACACTATGCAAACTTTTATAAAGAATAGAATAACTTTTATAAAGAATATTAGTCTTTATACAGTGTTGTATTCGGCTTTTTCACTACAGCCGCATCCAGAGTCGTTTGTCCATCTGCTGTAGATGCTGATGTTTTATTGCTCGCCGGATCAACATATTGGATGTTTACGCTGAATATGCCTCTGCAGGATAACGTCAGGATTCCCGGCCATTTTTGCCCGCATACTTCAATTTTACAGAGCGATTTATCAGACCATTTGTCATAGAAGAAATAAAAACAATCGACAAACAGGTGTACCATAAACGCTCAGACTGACCTGAGATTTGCCCTACAAACATTTCAGCAGTAAATTATAGGTCCGTTTGTCCCGAATTTCTGTCGACTGAACCAGCCTATGAATTTACTAGTCTTGCACTCCAAAGTCAATAAATATTACGCAAAATGGAAACAGAAAACCATGCTAAACTCTCTTTCATGAGATTTAGGTTTAAACTATAGCAATTCATTTCAGTTCAGTTAATGAATTTCGTTTTAAATTAGTAATTTAAAGATTTCTGTATATATTTATAAGTATAAGTCAACATTGCATTTGCACACACAATTCAAATTCATGTTTTTTTGTCTCCCAAATTAATAGAAGAGAATGCTAAAATAACGTTATTAACCGGTTAATTGCAATTTCAATTAAACGTTTCTGTTCAGAACAATAAAAATTTATTTTGTGTTCGTTTTAGTTTTTGTTCCAGTTAAATGTCATTTGTTTTAATTTTCGTTCCTTGAACCAGTTTAGAGCCCTGATATGACTACTTAAATCATTTGGTTACAGCTCTTGATATACTGTGTAGCATATGATCTATGATCTATATATTTTTAATTGGCTGGCTTACTTTTTTTCCTGTCTATTCATATGTCTATCTCTCTTTCCATCTATCCGTCTATCCAATAGACTGCATGACCTTGAAACTACTTCAATCATCATCACCAAATGGCAACATCAAAGTTTCTCGAAACCAATTTATAAATCCAGTTGCTTTTTGAAATTTGACAGTTTGTTTAGAAATGTAAAACCAAAAAATTTAATATAAAATGCTGAATAAGTGTTTATTTATATATTTTTTTCCAGTACACCATGCTGTCTGGTCAAGTTCCATTCCAGAGCGAAAAGAAAGGAATGACATCTTCGCATGCTGCTGACATCATGCACAAAATAAAGGAGGGAGATTTCTCATTGGATGGAGAAGCTTGGAAGGGTGTGTCTGAAGAGGCCAAAGATTTAGTGAGAGGTACTGTTACTGAAAGAATCTAAATTTGCTTGGGTGATGATCTCACTCCATAATCATACATAATCAGTATGCCATAATCAGAAATAGCCTCGATATTTACCATACTATACTAGATAAGTTAGAATAATCTCCAACTTTTCAGTGTCCACACCTAACGCATTAAGCAGGGGGTTTTACCTTTTTTCTGCAGGCAGGAGTGGGTGGTCAAAAAAATTCATAAATTTGGCATGCAACAAGAATAATGAAGTTGCATAAACACTAGGCTTGCAACAACAATATGCCAAACATCAAATCTCAACATATGTACTTTTCTATACAATAAACAAAATATTCGAATATTTGTGGTTGCGGGAGTAATAATGTCAACTCATTACATCTTAAATACCTTTTAGGTATTTCATCTTATTTAAGAACCATGCTTTCTCGACAACAAGTCACACATGAATACAAGCTGCACTTGATTAAAATGGCATTGTTGAGAAAGAGAAAAAAAAAACAACCATTTAACTATAAAATTCAGAAAAATCAGGTGAGAGGATTACAGAACAGAATAAAAAACCGACATATGGCTTAATCCAAATTAATATGCTCACATAACTCATGCAGCAACACTTCAAATGTATATAATCTTCTGTATATAATGTAACATATGGTGACTAAGCTGCTATTTATTTTGTGAACATGGATTTGTGTTTCAAGTCTTCCAGTATCCAAGTATAACAGTGGGCTTTGTATGTGCTAACAACTTATCCAACTTATTTTGGTTGACTACATTTTAGTTTTTATATATATATAATGTTTGTGTGTATATGTTTGTATATGTGTGCATATGTATGCATGTATTAGTATTTTTCTCAGTTCTTTAGCTTGCTTCGATCATAGGCAGTTCATAGGCAGTTCTCCTATGATTATATATGGTTAGATATTATCCTTCCATATACAGAAAATCCAGTTGGGTAACCTAAATGTGTGTCATTTAAATCAGATTTAAGTCTACAGTCCAAATTGAGAATTCAATCAGAAAAGACAGGATCTGGTTCTGGTTTATGAAATCATCTGTGAAACAGTTGGTGATCATCCATAGTAACTGAATTGCAATTTTTATAGGTTTAGAGCTCGGAGAGCTGTGAAATTTTCTTTGTATTCACCCAATACTTGGAGTCTCTATTGATTACCACCTGAAATAGCTGTGAAATACGTTGTAATAGTTTTATACCACTCCAAATCTTTTGATGAGCGATTCCCGACCCAGCCGTCAGGGACCCACAGGCACTCGAACGCATTTCAGTCCAATTTCAGCACAAGTGCTTGTTATTATAGCTGTCATCTGATCAGCTAGATTGAGATGGATGAGGTTCAGTGCTCTGGTGGAAGGAAAGCATGTGATGGTCCCTGAGGACGCTGCTTTAGTGGCTGAAGGATGCTTATATTGGCAGCCCCCAAATTAGCTTGCATCTGAAGTTTTATCTCCCTCTTCATCTTCACAGGTTTGTTAACCGTAGATCCTGAGCGACGGCTGAAGCTTTTAGCTCTGAAAGAGAATGCCTGGCTTCAGGGAGGTGGCGTTATGTCCTCCACCCCTCTCTGCACCCCAGATGTTTTGGAGTCCACTGGCCCAACTGTCCGGACCTATGTCAATGCCACCTACAAGGTCAAGTATGGCTTAGTACATTTTGTATATTGTAGTATATTTTATACCATTTGTCTGCTGTGTTCAGTTGTTATGCATCCAAATTAAATCCTTCAAGAGTAAAGACAATAATTATTACACACTAGTAGTACCAGTTGGAATAACAAATATAATGATTGTTTTTATGATTGCTGATGCTGGTAAATCCCTTCCTTCCCCAACATCTACATGTTATTTGGAATAAAATACAAATTATAAATGCTTCTCAAATTTAAAACAATTTAGTCACAACGCTTAAGCTTTTCTTTCAAAGCAAAACATATTAGAATATAAAAAGTAAACAAAAACAAGACTGTACACTTAAATGGATAGTCAACCCGAAAATTCTATTTATCTTTTACTCACCCTGATGTTTTAGAACCCGTTTTCGCCACTGAATAAAAATAATAATAAAAAAAACTTATTGCAACTTTTTATTTCACAATTCTGACTTTTTTCTCAGAATTGTGAGATATAACCTTGCATTTGTGAGTTTGAGAGTATGAAAATTTGCGAGATATAAAGTTGCTGTTGCCAAAAAAAAGAACTGCGTGATATAAACTCACAATTGTGTTATAAAGAACATTTCGACTTTAAAGTCACAATTCTAAGTTTTTTTCTTGGAACTGCAAGTCTATATCTTGCAATTCAAATTTTCTTTTTTCGTAATTTTAAGTTATAAAGTCCAGTTTTGAGGGAAAAAAAGACTTAAAAAAGACTGACTTTATAACTCGCAATTGCAAGTTTATATTATGCAATTCTTACTTTATATCTAGCAAATGTGTTGGTTTCTCACAATTCTGACTTTATAACTTGAAGTTGTGAGTTTATATGTATTTAGATATAAACTTACCTTAAAAAATGTGCAATTACCTTTTTATTTTTTATTCAGTGGCAGAGTTGGGCTTTCATATCATTCCAGACCCATAACATGGTTGTTTTTTTGAAGCACAAACACAAACTCTTTATTTCGGATGCAAGTAATCGCTATTAACACTAGTGCTGTCAAATTATTAATCGAATAGAGTAATTTAGTTTTTTTCAGAAGACTTAAATGGTTCGATTTAAACTGATGTATTTTATGATCTCTTTATGAACTTTCTGAAGCATCAATGTTTTGGTTGAGTAGACTTTTAATGGAAGGGTGGAAATCTCAAGTTTCATTGAAAATATTTTGATTTGTTTTTTGAAAATGAATTTAAAGTCTGAACCAATAACTGATACAATTTTAATTTTGTGGTTGAAAAAATGATCTGATATTTAATCTGAATATTATTGATTCAGATTTTATTTTGTATGTAAATTGGGTGTATTGCCCAATATGTATCATATTTTGTACATACAATTAATATTATTAATATTTGACTCAATAATGGCTGTTCATATTTCCTTCGCTCATAACTCCTCTTATTGGCCACTCATAAAAAAACAAAACAAAGCATTCACTGAAAAACGTGTCTTATCTGTATTATGTTCAATTTCTGTATATTTACAAACTAATATTAGCTAATGTTTTTCATAATGATATCTCTTTATTCCCACAGGCATTCAACCGGGGGAAACGCGAGGGGTTTTTCCTTAAAAGTGTTGATAATGCGCCGCTAGCCAAACGCCGGAAGATGAAAATGACCAGTACTGGTGTGGAGACGAGACGCAGCTCATCCTCCTCCTCCTCTTCCTCCTCTTCCTCATCCGCTTCCCATTCCAAGACGCAGAATTGCCAATCTTTGAATCCCCACGAGGACCCCAAACTGTGACAGCTCCCGTTTGACTGAAAAGCTGCTTTGATGTGGTGAGAGAATGTTTTGCAAAAGCGTTACAGGAAAGACCTATAAAAAAAGACTACGCAAAATAACCTTGATATTGCAACAAATTCAACATTTATTGAAGTCTCTGCAGGAGTAAAGCCTTGTGCTGACAAGATCAACAGATCAACTTGGATTTTCAAGTCATTTGGAGGAAAGAGGATTTTTTTTTTTTTAATATCAAGGCGGCTCTCTGTAAACACAATGCCAAGGAAATGATCTACATTATAAAATAGACTCCAATTGTGTTTCCTTTGTAATTTCTTTTCATTGTTTGAGACTGTAGACATTTTAATGAACGTAAAAAAGATCATGTGGTGGGTATGTACCCACTTTTAGAAAAAAATCTTTTAACTGCAAGAGATGAGTGAAACACAGTAAACTGAGATCAGGGAAAGCTGAAATATTAGGGAATAGTGGATAAGAAAGCCACAAGAGAGCAAAGCCATATGTGAGAATTAGAGTGGACTTCTATTGTATTTTAATGATCCACTGAGCAAAGCTTTATGTGAATCATGTACAGTCTATTTGCATATAACTACTTTTCTCGATGTTTGCATGGCTATAGTATTTTAAATGTTTTACATTTTTTTTAACAGTTGACCTATGAAGTCAGACCACACAAAGTCACTGAATCACCAGTTAGAAATAGATCCTATCCACACTTTTGGGTGAATCTCACAGACATGTCAGTTGTATTTTTTAGAAAAATATATATAACATTTTGAGAAAATTTAAATATTAAAAATACTTGCCTTTACTCCAATGTGGGGTGACAAAGACATCATTAATTCAGATTTCTTTGTTTTAATTCAAATTGGCACAAATACAGCAATATATAGGCTACTTACAATATGAAGAGTTCATTTGCAAAAAACGATAAACAGCACGTAAAAAATATGATCTGAAAAATATGATTCTCCACATATAGCGCAATCTGAACTCTTAACACGTTTGTCCAAAAAGCCAGTTTTGTCAACTTTCAAGGCATTGTCGACATACTCTCTTGTTTTTGAACAGAAGCCGAAAAGTCCTTTTTAGGGAATCCGTGTGATGTATTCAGGTCAGATGACAAGGCTACTTTCATTTTGAAAAGATGCGCTAGTTGAGAGGAGTTTCGTCAAAGCTGAGATATAACAACAACAAACTTAGTAACTTAAGGAGATTACAAAGAATAAAAAAGTGTTTTTCTAAGCAACTCTTAAAACATGAAATGTGGAGTTATCTGCTTTTGCTATAAAACAAACATTTAATGTGTAAAAAATATACTTTCAATGAACTTGAATTTCCTAAATTAGCTGTATTTGTTTTAAGTTATTATTACTTAATCAAAACAACCTAACTACAGTTTGATTGATATTACTTGGAATGCGCAATAAAAACAATGTGATTTCAGAAAAAAAAATGTAAAAAAATAAAATGGAGTTATCCGTTTTTTGCAAACGATCTGTTCATATGTACGTTAATAATGTGGGAAAAAAATAAATGTAAAAAAAATATTATATATATATATATATCCAGAAATTCTTCACCGTTTCTGTGAGATTTATCCTTTTTTTTTGTCTTGATCTTTTTACCTTGTGTCTTATTGCTAGTTATCACGTGGAGTGTGTAGACATCGCTTTATATACCATCACTTGACCAGTTTGGATATATGAATCTCTGGCTTCGAAAACCAGATGTGGCTTTTATCAGTGTACTTGAAATGTTGTGCTTCATTAATAGTGTGCACAGTCTTGTCTCTTCTACTGAGCTGAGGGATCCCGACATCCACTGCCTGTTCTACTCTGCAATCCGTTGACTGTAAGGGCTGAGGTTCACAAGACAGCAATCAATCCCTCACGTTCTTAAGGGCTTTCACAATCACACATCCACGCTGTAATCGAGTGACCCTCGTGCACTGTGACGAGTGTGAGAGACGATGGCACTGGCATCCCTCCCTATTTCCCTTTTTTATTAACCGTCTTCACGGCCATTAGTCTTGCAATATTTTGACTTGATGTACAAGCATTCAGACATTTTAGTGCAGAGTCTTTCTGCTATATGTGCTGTGTAAACCCACCGAGCGACACTTAGGATTCAGACTGCGTGTTGAGCTGACGGTTTTATTAAGATGCAAACAGGTGTCGAGTAAAACACCAGTAAAACACCTCCAGCAATGTTATATAAACTCTGCTTTTCTTTTAAGAGGTGTGAAGCTGGCAGGTATGAACATTTTAACAGTCGACCGGATTGTTTGGCACTGTTTTTATTGAAATAATGTATTCATTATTTGTTTGTGCCAAAATAATCAGTTAATGGAGGGTAATATTGTCTGTAGTATAGTTTTGCACACAAGATGCACTAGTCTGGGTTTTTATGCCTTTATTGTTCTCAAGCGGCTTTACATTGATGGAAACGGTGAAACTGTTTGTGAAAAAGACTGGAACAAATTCAGCACATTCTGATACGTATCATCAAGGGGTTCAAATGCAAAATTTTGCTCAGCATCTGCAATCAAAGTATCTTTCAGATGTAATCAGCACAGTTACATCATGCCGTGTGATGAAAATAGCTTTGACTTTAGGCCTTTAAAAAAGAATAGTTCACCCAAAAAAGGAAAAATTGCCTAAAATCCAAGATTTAGATGAGTTTGTTTTTTCATCAGAACAGATTTGGGGTAATTGATTGATTGGAGTTGTGTGGATTATTTATGTTCTTATCAGCTGGTTTAGACACTTATTCTGACGGCACACATTTATTCATCCTTTGGTAATCAAGTTATGAGATGCTACATTTCTCCAGATCTGTTCTGATGTAGAAACAAACTCATCTACATATTTGGATGACTTGAGGGTAACAATTTACAGCATTTTTTTTAGGTGAACTATTCGAAAATTAGTCTTGCAATATCAATGAAAACAGTGATTTTTTTGTATTTTGTTTTTACACTATCAAGTAAATCTGAATCGTTTTTATTTCTTTTGTTGCACAAGTTTGTCATGTCAATGTATTTTGGGCTTTAAAAACAGTAATTTTATTTATTTCTTTTTTTCCTTTTTATATCTTTATTCACAGTGTTATGGCTTTTTGCTTTATGTAGTTTAGTTTATTTTTGTTTGTTCAATTTGTCGGTAAGAACGAGTTGTCAGCTCTTATTAGATCATGCACTGCTTTTTGTGTAAGTTATACAAGTGTACATTTTTGATCGCAAAAGTTTTACTAGACATGATTTGATGTCTGAACTTTATGTGCTTGCCATGTCTCTTTATGGCTTGAGTGTGGTCTGAGTATATTATGTTATTTTAGGGTTCTGATTTGCATGTTTTGTTTTCTTTTTTTTTTTATCTTAATGATAACTTAATGTTCCGTCTCTGACAAAAAATGTTTTGTAATAAATAAAGAGAATTATAGAACAGAAATGAAATACACTGTTATAAAAATAAATTACATGCATTGTTGTGCATTAAGGACATTGCTTAATCCAAAGCATAAAATATAAAAATATACTACACTCTAGCGTTCTTTTCCCTTTTTAAGCCAGTAACATTTTATGTTTTATCTTTGAGTGTTGTCTTAAAAGGATTCATACTCAAATTAAAATTTTGTCATCCTTTACTGGCCTAGATTGACAACACTTGAAAGTATGCCAGTAACTGTTGGCACAATCTGAAATAAATGAGGAAATGAGAAATATTATTTGTCCCTTGCACCTCCACACCCCAGCAGCACAATGTAAAACAAAGACACATCATAGAATAATTTATAAATCTTGTTTTTAGAATTAGTTATTGCAATTTTCATCACATTTTAAATGCTTTTATTAGCACTTTGACAATTACAGCTTGAAATTTTAAACAATGGCTAAAGTAGTCATACACATGCACACAGACAAACTTTTTGTATCAATTATATGTTTATTATTGTTTCAACCCCCCCCATCCCAAAAAAAGAAATACATGAATAGATAAATAAAATAATAATAAATTCTGCACAGTAATGACATCGTGGGTTCTCCACAAATCAAAAATCGCACATCACGGATGAATCACTTGATCTAAGCAGTCAAACGGGTTTGTCGTTTATTTCGCAATTAATTTTGAGACATTGGGACAAATCACTCAAGCTTCGTTTTCTACAGTTTCTCATACTGCTATCAAAAGAAAGTATAAAATATGGGGACCCTTTTTGATTAAGGTCTGTGCCCTGGTAACATACTGATAAAAAAACGTCACTGCTGTGATCTGAAGCTGCTGAACATGAACAATAACGTGGCTCTGCGAATTGAACTCTTAATATATCTTAAAATCTTTCAAATGTGCCATGACGTAATGCTTCAGAGGCGACACCTTATTTCGCTCCTGCAGTTCTCAGTGAAGCACACCAGATGTCAGTGAAACTCTTACAGCCTCTCACCAGGAGCCTGTGCATTGAAAACATCGAGTCAAAATGGCCCTAATGCGACTGTCAACGCGTCATTAATCAAAGTGATGTGTAAGCGGATCATTTGCATAGGAAATTGTGATATATGGAGCATGACACAAATGGATATGAATGGAACAGTAAATCAAAGAGATTCCATCAATTATAATTGGCCCCTTCTGGCTGTGACCCAAGGTCTACTGGTGTCTGCTAACACACAGCATTTATTATTTCAGAAGCTCCTTGCAATGAGGCAGACATACAAGCACATGTGCGCACATACAAATGTCTTCACATCAGCGCCAAAAATGAATGAAACGTCAACTGCCAAACTTCAGCCTGACCCGTAGTAAGTTAAAGTGTCTCACACTTTTAGGTTTACTATAGTGTCTTCTCTCACTGGCTGTCGCTGCTGAATTATTGAGCTCACGGAGAGTGAGCGTGACCCCACCGGTGTCAGTAAGAGCGCTGAGCTTGATTTCATGGCATATCTTCAGATTTCTGCATGAATTTTTCATCTCGCCTTTCCAAAAAAGCTTTTCATTATTAAAAAGCCAAATATGAGTACAGCACTATGGCCCACCCGGCACGAAGAGCGAAAGTGCATGATTGTTGCTTACTATGACACCTCACTACTTTAACAACATCTCCTTCTCAAACCAAAGCCCTGGAGGAGGTAGAGGTCTGTTTGATGCTTTTAGGTAGATATTAACAGTTGAAACAGTTTTGCTGTAAAAATGCTACAGCAATTAAATGTTAATTGCTTTTCTTAGTCTGGATAATAAAAGAAAATTTCATGCAATTTTACAGTCAAATACTGCTAAATGTACAGTTTTTTTTAACAAAAATGTGGTGCATTGAGGAATAGTCTACTCAAAAATGAAAATTTGTAGGCAATTTACTCACCCTCAGGCAACCCAAGGTGTAGATAAGTCTTGTCATACGGACAGATTTGGGAAAATTTACATCTCTTTCTCACCAGTGGATCCTCTGCAGTGAATTGGTGCCGTCAGACACGAAGTCCAAAAAACTGATTAAAGCGTTGCAAAAAATCCTCAACACAACAAATCAATTAATTTCTTATCAAATGAAAAGCCTTACCTTTGTAATAATTAAACCCTTTAAGATGTTTTTTAACTTCAAATCTTTGCATTGTTATTCAAAATATTGCTTTCTCCAGTGAAAAAAGTCATCACTTTCTTAATCACTTTCTCAGTAGAAATAAATGTGCACAAAACAAGGACCATTTATTAAAACTAAAACTAAAATCTAAAAGAGCCCAAAAGAAATATGTACAACAGTGGAGACTTTTTTCACTGAATATTAATTATGAAACGGTTTTTCGGTTTTTTGTTTTTTTCGGAATTAAAATGTCTCAGTTTGTTCATTACAGACAGGCAGCTTTTTAAGAAACAAACACATTTACATCTTGAGTACATTTTCAGCAAATCATTTATTTTTTGGACAAACTATTCCTTCAGGCCTGTAATAAATTAGAATGAACGAAATACAGTTTTGTACTGTGAAGCTTAGGATATCTCACAGGATTACATACTATTTACATACTACTCATTTTATTTTATTTTTATATTATAAAATGTTAAATTTGTTTGCAATGTTTATATTAACTCATTAACTGCTGTAACATGCAGTTACCAGGTAACAAAATTCTTTGTAATTTTACTGTAAGATACTGTCAAGTAAAAACTACAAATTACTTAAAACAAAATAGACATTGCCAGAAATCTCTTTGATTTCACATATTTTACAGAAATAATTTCTTCTTATTTATACAGTAGCAATAAATACTGTAAATAGGGTGTTTTGTGTCACACTTTCCTTTATTTAGGTAGTATATATATATATATATATATATATATATTTATTTATTACCCTGATGGTGTTTTGTCATTTTAACATGACAGGCTTTGGAAGCTGAAGTAGTTTGGTAAATTAACATTTATACCACTTAGTGAAATATGCAATTATAAGTTGTAAAATAAACTGGCACCAATATGCCATCCCAGTAATATTACAGTGAATTTTTTAAACCGTAAATTTAACAAGATATTTTTTTACAGGGCACATTTTGTCTTTATTTCAGACACATTATTGGTCCATAGACATAAAAGAAACAATTACCATAAAAATAAATAAAAAAACAGCCACAAATTTCATAAAAGGCTAAAAAGCCAATGTTTCAACAGGCCCGACATATATCTGTAACAACTTTTCTTAGGACTCGTTATTGCCATAATAATTCCGTTAACAGATATATGTAGGTGACACATAAATTTAAACATAAAATTCCTCAATAAAGCTCCACAAGTAGGAACACCGGAATTCATGAAGAGCAAACTAGCACTGTGCCACCTAGGGACACAAAGAAGAATCCTCATGACATCATTTTAGGCGACGGTGAGCCTCCGCAGGCTACTGCTCTTATACCGCCACCATAAATGAGCTATATACATCTGGATACAATATGATCTAAATAAAAAACATTTCACATCAGGTGAGCACATACTGAATTTGCGTAACAACATATTA
>JAUCMU010000097.1:22965695-22998507 GCA_032275025.1 Enteromius treurensis | reverse complement strand
GGAAAAACAGCAGCAATTAGTCCTAAAGAGGTAAACAACAACTAAGGAAGTGTTCATTATACCGTATAGCAGGCAATTTTATGGATGTGTGTGATTTCATATGATTGGTAACATTATCTTATTATATTAAAATAGGTCAAATGACTTTGAATTATTTGTATGCATTATTAAATCATATAAAATGTAATTTCCTAACAAGAAAATTGTGGCCAGTGAAAATGCTGAGTGGGTAGTAAATTTGGAAAACCACTAGCCACAGTGGCAGGTGAGCAAAAAAAGTTAATATCAAGCCCTGATTCCAGGGTATAAATATCACATTATTGGGGTCATCTCAATCCGTGAACATTAAAACATCCCATGAAAAGAACACTAAAAGCCACTGGAAAACCACAGATTTGGCAACACTTTCTCTGGTTGGACTCACCGAGGATTCTGTGTCTCCATCAACCTCCAGAGGGGTTACTTCAACCGCTGGCGGTTCCTTCGAGACCCTGGTCCCAAATCATGTTAGATTTTGTGATTGTTTTAACCGTATCAATACCGTTGTTTTAACCGTAGTGGACCGATTCTTGAAAGCAACCCATTTTAATCCCTTGCCCAAATTACCCTCCGCCAAGGAGACAGCTGTTACTGTCATAAATCACGTCTTTCGCATTCAAGTCCTCCCGGTAGACGTGGTTTCCGACAGGGGTCCCCAATTTGTGTCCAAGTTTTGGAGAGAGTTTTGTCATTTTGTCACTGGGGGAGACTGAGAGTTTGTCTTCTGGGTTTCATCCTCAGACTAACGGTCAAACTGATCGGGCCAACCAGGATCTCGAGAGGGTGCTGCGATGTTTGGTCACACAGAGTCCCACTTCCTGGTGCCAGCAACTGTCATGGGTTGAGTACGCACATAACTCTTTGCCAGTGTCGTCCACAGGCCTCTCGCCGTTTGAAGGTCGTTTACAATTCCAGCCACCTCTTTTACCCAGTTTGGAATCCGAAGTTACGGTTCCTTCTGCTCACGCCTTTGTTCAGAGGTGTCACCGTACATGGAAGAGTTCGGGAAACTCTTCTCCGGGTGCAGGAACGCACCAAGGCTAAAGCCAATCACCACTTGTCAAAGCCTCCCGTGGCCAAAAAGGTGTTGGTGAAAAAGTGTGGCTTTCTAACAGCAATATTCCTCTCCGATCCATCTGTAACAAGTTAGCTCCCAAATTCATTGGCCCATTTCCTGTCACCATAATTCTTAGCCCGGTGGCAGTCCGCCTCAAACTCCCTCCTGCGTACAGGAGAATTGATCAATCGGTGTTTCATGTGTCCAAAATAAACCTGTTTTTCATTCTCGTATGAATTAACTAATAAAAACATGGAAACAGATAAACCCTGACTGTAGCATGTATGTGTAAGGCAGTTACATCATGTGAAGGTTGATAACTGGTTTGATTAGCTGGGTTTACACAGTGTACACTACAACACATAAACCAACTTTTCCATATTTTTCATTTTGGAGAACCTTGCTTTTACTGGACAAAACAAAACAAGCAGAGAGGAATAGTTTATCTGGATTAGCATGGAACAGGGACAGATTTTGATACAGCAGAGCCCTGAGCATGGACCAATTAAAGGCCCCCTTTGTTAAAATTATCTTCCTTTTTGAATTCCAAATGTTTCCCAAACGTGTTACCTATCATAAAACATCAAAAAGTTCAAGCACTCTCTACATTACAGCTGAAACTGCGTTTTCGTGAGGATTAGTACCACCCCTGGTCTGAGTGTCATAGATTAATATAATAATGATACAATTAAACTGAAGAGGCTAATTCAGTCAATTCTTATATTAAATACATTCCTTCTAACATTTACAATTTAGAATATTTGAATTTTGAAACCTAATAGCTGTTGTCTCAAGACTCAGTGACTGTCTAAAACACACTGAAGAGGAGTTGGGTTCTTATCTCCCTGCCTCAATTCGTGATCAAGTTAAGATCAAGTTAGATTTATTTGTATAGCACTTTTCGACAATACACATTGCTTTAAAGGAGTTTTACAGATCATAGCTGTGTGTGTATGTGATAAACAATTACTAGTTCTTAGTCGGTCAGTAAACAAAACAAGAGGAAAAACACATTGAGAGACACCGGCCTGCACTATAATTAATCACTGATTGTGCTTGTCAGATATATAATATGGGCATCAGAACATGTGACTGAACTGAAACAAAATACTAACAAACAGTAGATGCTACTGTTTTCTTAATTTAGAGATACTGTTATAAAATGGCTTTGTTGAGGAAGAGGAGCTTCGGTTTAAGGGTTAAATGTACTGTAAAGCATCTACCTATTGACTCTTCCCTTACTTTTTTCAGGATTATCACATGCATTTTCATTTCAGAATTCCACAGCAACTGCTCTGCCATTACTTTCTTCTGCCTGCCATGCATCAGTCCTTGCAATTACTAGATGTAAATTACAGTTACCCATTTACCTAGAGATTTGGGATTGAAGTAGTGATGTTCAGTTTAGTGATGACATATGCTTCCTCTTTTTATTAGAAAACCGTGTTTTACTGGATACATGCAGTCTCTGGACGGGATGCCTCTGTGTTTTCAGATGAAGATGAAGGCGCTCAAGCGTCTCTCCCGTCAGCAGTGTCTGTCTGTCTCTGTCTGTATATCTGTCTGCGCAGCATCCTCACGACTGACCTCGCCAGAGAAATGCAGAGCACAGTATCATTAGGAGAATTGGTTTGAGGCGGCGCATCACGAGCAGAGCGCATCCACCACTGGAGGGATCAAATCTGTGCCATCTGACGCTCAAGGATTTATGGGTTTAGTCGAAATTGCTTTTCCCAGTGTGCAGATTAAGCTGTGTGTGATGTTAACAGGACAGACGCCCATGTTGGATCAGGCTGCACCACTAACGAAAGGATGAGGCTTGTTTGGGCTGTGGAGCCTTGAGGATGTGAACGCTGAGCAGGGGTATGTACATCATGCAGCTGGATACTGTGATTGTGTTCGTCTGCGTCTGTCTGGTGGGCACCGCCGGAAGATCGGCCCACAAAAGAGGTCACAAACTGGAGCCCTACAAGCAAAGCAGGTAATAATCCCGTTGTGAATGTGGCCTGTTGGGAACAAGGGAAATAGAGTTGTACTTTCTGCCATCATATGCATGGAAAATAGAAAACAGATAATGATGGAATGAGCAAGTCGTGGTCTGTTTGAATATGCTGATGTTCTGTCTGCCTGCCTGCTTGTTTAATGCAGGATTTCAGATCAGTGTCTGAAGCTTCACTTTCAGACTTATGAGTCTTACCCTTCTCGTTAGTCCAGAAGGTGCTAGAAAGACATAATCTTTTAAGACTTAGTAATCAGACAGCATATGGTGACTTCCTGGGAGCTTCTCAAACATGTAAAACTACCAAGTTTTGCTTAATCGCAGCGTATAATCAATGCAGTTAATAGTGTTCAGCGTCTGTTTGATTACACCTCATTTGGAACTAAATGTGATCTTGCCATAGTCACCGCTAATAACCTACTCCAATATAATGTAAAAACGTAAAATTTTCTAATAAAGCTGCTTTGCAAAGATTCATATTGTGAAAAGCGCTGTACAAATTAATTAAAAAAAACAACAGCAAGTTTCCTCCTCATCCAGATCAGTGGCTGTAAACATCTTAATTTGGTTTGATGCTTGAAAGCTGCTTTCTTTTAAAAGATCCTCATCTCAGTCAAACGTCTCTCATTTTTACGTAGACTCCTAAAAATATCAGACCCCCCCACAAAATGCTTCAGCGAACAGTTCTGAACATCAAAAAATAACTTTACTATAAAGATCCTTTTGTGGATGTTTATGGACCCATAACAGAACTTTATTTGTGAGAGAGTATGATGTCCATGTCCAGATGTCAGACGGCAGTGCTGGTTTGTTCTGGGTAACAGAGAGACTTCTGCAGAGCGGATTATTAACCAGCCAACCAGTAACATCACATCAAACATCACTTCATGCTCACGGCTTCATTTACACATAATGATGAGCACGATGTGTCTAAGCTGAAGATCAAAGATGCTGTAAAACAGCTCAGTCGGCAATTACTCTGTACAACTCGAGCTGGAAAAGATCAAAAAGTGCAAATGTCTGCTGCATTAAAGCAAACACTGAAGAAACAGCTTGATAAATATACAATAACAGATGAAATTAAGCGATCTTCAAACATCCCTGTCCGTTTGTGTGCTCGGTTCTCTAATATCTTGTCAAATGTGAGCAATACGAGTGCAGTAGAATCAGCTCCGCTGAAAATCATGTTTACATCTTAACCCGTGCAGAAAGGTGTGCAGATCCTGCTGACTGATGATATGATAGAATTTCATTACATTCTCTTTCTGGTAGACTTAGAAGAGAAACTACACGAGTGGATGGAGGAGCACACAAGTCTGGCAGGTACAACACGGTTGAGTTTATATCTTCATACGTATCTCATAAACTTCATGTTTTATATGGTGTACACTGGGAATTTAAATATATTTCTTTTGTGGAGAAGAAAGCAAATCCAACTTCTGAAGCGCCTCGTTCTCTCTCATCTACACACAGCTTTAACAGACAGCTTTGTGTAATAGTCCTACTCTTATTATCATTTTAGCCCAATCTTCAGAAGAAGTCCAGACATGACAAAGTCTCCTATGACCAAATCTGAGCAGCTGCTGAGGATAGATGACCATGACTTTACAATGAGACCAGCATTTGGAGGTGAGCATAAGCCACATTTAACACGGCTAACACGCTGCAGACACATCTCAGAATGCTTGTCCTGTCAGTGTCTATTGTATTTATGGATGCTTCTGTCCAACTCTATAGAAACACACTTATGAATTAGTCAGGCTCTTAAGTCCCGAGGTGTGCATTTTAATCAGAAATCAAGACATCTCTACTGCAGAAAAGAGCACAAGTTTCTTTATGACGGAGGCATCATAACTGACCACTGATAACATCACAGCACTCTTTTCATGAGCTATGGCTTCTCGTGTGCGTGTAGGAAAAGGAAAACAGAGCCGGCTGTCCAGATGTGAGACGGCAGCACTTTGATTGGTCGTGACCCACTTGTGTTTGAGCGCTTGTGTCACAGACCATAGTGAGTCTGAGCAAAAATAGGCCACAGATACCGGAGCGCTAAATCCTGTCTGCTCACCGAAAGAGAGTACTGTAATGTCTCAGGATAATCGTATGTTTCTATTTTAACCTATAACAATATAAGTGAAGAGCGAAAACACAATTCTGGCCTTTAACTGTCCACTTACAGGTCCTCCGATTCCAGTAGGTGTAGATGTTCAGGTTGAAAGTCTCGACACCATCTCTGAGGCTGACATGGTGAGTGCTAGATTAAGAGCATGCCAATATTATTTTCCATCATTTGAATCAGCAGACATATTCTCTCTAAAAGGAATCAGCTCCTTCACGCAGTGCATTGCTATCACTGCGTGTTTTCTAGTTTAAAATAACAACGATTGATATGGGTTTATTAAATGTAGTAGTGAAAATACTATGTTACTGTCCACCACTAGTCAAATAATATTTGTGGGATTGTAACTACCGTATATATAAAAAAAACTCTCTATTTTTTACTAAAGGAAATAGTCATATTTGTGTTATTATATGTGTCGTTTAGTGTTTACTAATCATAAAATGTAACATTGATAATGCTCATCTGTGGTAAAACCACCGTGACACACAACCTCAAGTGACTCTAACATCTGCTGCTTTAACTCTTCTCGCTTCACTTTTAATTGTTTTTTACCATCTGGTGTTTCTCCTCAGGATTTTACCATGACGCTGTATTTGAGACATTACTGGAAAGATGAGCGTTTGTCCTTCCCGAGCACCAATAATCAAAGCATGACGTTCGACAGCCGGCTGGTGAAGAAGATATGGGTGCCCGACATGTTCTTTGTTCATTCCAAAAGATCTTTCATCCATGACACGACAACAGACAACCTGATGTTACGAGTGTATCCCGACGGAAACGTCCTCTACAGTCTGAGGTGAACCTGACAAAACGATCTCAGTCAGTGAAGAGACTGACTGTCTTGTTCCTTCATGATCAGTGTGGTCTTACCAGATGTGACCCTGGAGCACAAAAGCAGACATAAGGGTCCAACTAGTGAATAAATAATCTTTCCACCGATGGCTGGTTTGTTAGGAGAGGACCATATTTGGCTGAGAGGGTGCAAAAAAATCTTAATATTCCTAAAAAAATCTAAAATCACCTTTAACCCTTGTTTAAAAAAAATAAAGCATATGCTGGTTAGGTATGTTTTGAAGCTTGGGTGCTGGTCTTAAGTTGGTCAGACCAGCTTAGAACCAGCATAAACCAACTCAAACCAGCATCCAGCTTCAAAACATACCTAACTAGCATATGTTGTTTTTTCAACAAGAAAATTGTTCAAATGACGTTCTTAGCAATGATTATTACTAATCAGACATTACTTTTTTGATATATTAATGGTAGGTAAAATACAAAAATATCTTCATGGAACATGATCTTTACCCAATATCCTGATGACTTTTGTCATATAAAGAAAAATGTCGAATTTTGACCCATAGAGTGTAGTGTTGTCCATTTCTACACATATCCCTGTGCTGTGCTCCAGGGTCACAAATGGCGCTTTTCCACATGTACGGTACGGTTTGGTTCAGTACAGCTCACTTTTGGGGGGTTTTCCACTGGGAACAGTGCCTGGTACTGTCACGGTGCGTGTGTGATGAAGCAGGAAGGCTGAGTCAACGATATAATCCAAGCAATAGTTTAATCAATCCACGTAGAACAGACAGGCAGGGTAGTTCACACGACACACATAAGGATACAACATTAATGACCGGAACACAGGGAGTAAACTGAACGTGGTTTAAATAAGACAGACAATCACACTAATAAACGAGACACACCTGAACGTAATCAACAACAGACAGAAACTGGGTCACAGAGAGCACATGGGGAAAACCAACAACAAACACAGTGCAGGGGCGTGACATCTCGACAGCCCTAAGTGTTAGCAGAGACCATGTCAACTAGAGACAGATCACCTCCAAAGACCTTGTCATCGGGACAAGACCACAGGAACCAGATGAGTCTTCTGCACAATCCTACTTTGTTGTAGCATAGAATTAAACTGCTGGTTTCATCTGGCCTGAGGTGAACATAACACTATTTCAGCACATCATCTTTCCTGTTTGAGACTGTAAAGCTGCTTTGACACAATATGATCGCATACCCGATGCCACTGCCAGGCAGCTGTGGTAGAACGTGATAAAATGAGCGCACTGGACAGAAACAATCATCAAAATGCTTGCACACTTTTGCAGTTAGCACTTTTTTTTTTTTATCAGAAAAGGTTCAATAAAGTATTATCTTTTGTTATTATGGGCGCATCTCAAATTTCTTGCAACTCTCGACTCTCATCGTTTATGAAATAATATCTTTGTGCATGTGTGTAAAACAACAAACTGATGATGCAATCATGTGTAATTGTATATGCATTGTTGTGATTAGCTGGACCAGTGAATTGTGACTTGTTGTAACTGGAATAAAAACGTAATTTAACTGAAAAAATTGTTGCTTGATGAACCTGAAATGCATACATCTTCATCATGATTTGTCTTTACAATAACTTACACGTTAGATGTGATTCACCTCATAGTAACAATCCTGTCAGATCGGTGCTCGGTGATGTCTGAAGGCGGTGACTGAATAGATCGGATGTCACATTTTTACGAAAGTCACAACGGCTTGTGAAAAATCCCAGCTACTTTATGTAGACTTTATACTTCATGACCGTTCTGAAACTCATATGGTAGTTACATAGCCCCTAGATTTCACTTATCCTGAAAAAAGCCAGGATATTTCAGATTTAACAATATGGAACCTTTAACAAAACCTGTTGGTATAATATCTAGTCAGAGTAAAACAGGCAGGTTGAATGTGACACTTTACACCGCTCTAAATAGGCTGCATTTGGCACTAATTGGTGGTTGTGATAAATATCTCTCAACAATACTGGTAATTAACCCCTTCTGCCACAATTGTATAGTGGATCACAGTTTATTGATTTTATACTCTCTTTGCTTTCACTGTTGACGGTTTATATTCTTGTTGGAAGGAATTGTTCTTTTCTAGACAGCAGAGCAGCATTGAGGTTAAGAACTGATGTTGGGTGATGGGTATTAGCTTGCTGTTACAATTTACAATTCACCCCAAAAGTTTAGACGTTACTTTATACAGTGGCATTAAAATTAGAAAAGAAAAAGGTAGGCTTATTATTTTACAAATCTTGATCTAATTTTAAGTAGCCGATAATGGGTGTATTAGATATAGCCAAACATCTCATTAGAAGAAGAAATTCACATACTTAAACCATGTCCTGTAATTGAGATGAGCTTACCAGGGTCTCAAAAAAAAAACAACCTAAGACTTACTTATTATTTTGTATATATTAGAATGTTTTCCCTATGCTTTAGCATAATACTTAAATTGCACATATGCAAATTATTGTATTACATCACTCTGCACATACCCCATAATGGCAAACCTTTAATTTGAGACTATCTCAGGTGCATACAGTTTTTCCTTATTTGTTTGGGGAACGTCATTTTTCCGCTGCATGGAGAGCACATTGGCCTCCATAATTCTTTAATGGAAAATGTTTGTAACAACTAGAACACTTCCTACAATTGTCTGTCTATGCAATCAAGAAGAAAGTGCCTTGGTAAGTGATGTGAGCAAGAACCTAATGGTCGCCCTGGCTGAGCTGCTGAGGTGATGTGTGGCAAAAAGCAACCCCAGATTCTCGGGTTTGCAATTCCAAGATTGCAAGATTGCAGTTTCAAGCTTGATGCTCTGTTTATCATCAGGACAAAACTATCCCAATGATGCACAATTACAAAAGGATGAAAGGAAAGCTGAGTGCAGCTGAATACAGTACAGCAAGTACCTTAAATAATACTTGGTCCAGAGTGTTCAGTACCTCAGTACGTCGAGGGTTCAGCTGCCAATAACCCTATCACACAGCCAAAGCACAACTCTATGACCTATCCAGAGACTGGACTTGACCACAATCAAACCTCATGGAGAAACTTGGAAATGACAATTCACAGATGGTCCATATCCATCCTGACAGAGCTTGAGAGGATCTCAAAAAAAGAATGGCAGAAAATTCCCAAATCCAGGAGTGCAAAACATGTCACATCATACTAAAAGAGACCTCTGTCATCACTGCTGTGATGGTGCTCTTAATAACTCAGTCCACCCTTATATCCAAATAAGCCTTTACATTGGATTTAGTTTCTACAAGTCAACTCTCACCCCTCCGTGAGCTCCTCCTCCACCCTCCCCCATTTGCGTCTGCCGTAAATGACGTTAATATAGGGAACCCAGACTGTAATTAGATCACATAGACTGGGATAAGTATTAAAGACATTAGAGAAAGTGAATGAGTCTGGGACTGCAGGCTATTGTAGATGGGAAGGATATAACATATCAAGCAGACAAACAAATCAAGATTTTACCGTAAACCTGTAAAATAATGAATCAACCATCCACTAAATAATTCCGTTAAATGCGTGTATTTAAAATATCTGTGTAATCCCTCAGAATTTTAATGAATTAAAGTGGCAGTTAGCAAAAAATAAATATTTATAATTTAATTCCAAACCCATTTTATAGATACTGTGGTTTCTCCGAAATGGGGGGTGGGGATACACACATAAATGTATCAAAAATTGGTTTGCTATTGCTTAATATTTGTTATTGATATATCATACAAAAGCAAACTATCATAATTTTCCATGAAACATTACATTGCCCTTTGTATGAATGCATCACAAAACTGGATGTGACCAATTCATTCAGCAAATTTTCCATTAATTTCTACCAGTTTTTCCTATTCATGCATATTTGTGATTTGATTGCAAACATTACTGGCAGTCATTATGTCTTTGACAGTGTAACCAGTCGATTACAGTAAAGAGGAAGCACTTCCTACTTTTACAATATGATTTTTGTCCAGATTTCACCATTACCCCCTCACATTTGGACATGTTTGTACATTTTTACTTACAAAGGAGTGATTTATAGATTATCAGTCTCACATTTTGTACTCAATTTAATCTTCATTTTTTTTTTTTTTTAGGATATCTTATCTGCCTCCTGGGACCGAACACTCCTTACACAGTGTTGTTGATTTTGCTGCTGTCTGAGCACTGATAATTGCAGCACTGTATGTGTTGTGCTGAAAAGGCTTCTGTGGAGGGCAGCAAGCAGTGTGTGTGTGTGTATTTGTGATATTATTTATGCTGACCTGCTGGTAATATGAAGTGATGTTAGCAAAGCTGCCTGATCCCAGGCCCTGCTCTTAAAACTGATCTTTCTGGAAGCAGTAAGTGCTCTAAGGGGCTTCAAGTGTGTGTGTGTGGAGATATGAAGAGAAGCGGGAATATGGAGAAATGTAGAGCGTAGAGAGGGAATATGTACAAATGAAAATGGGAATGATAGGCTGAGATTGAGAGAGTCCAAGTACACACACTGTCAGAGGCTCAGATGAAAAACTTGTGGACAGGAGGTCACCATGGCAACGGCAAAGCCCAAAGGCTTGTTACCGAAACCCAGTTAATTATGGAGAGGGAAAGATAGCTTTATCTCTCTCTTGTGGCAGCTCTCCTTCTACCCATCTTTTCATCCATCCACCCCTCCTGGAAAAAGACATAGAAGGTGAATGAAAAAAAAGAGAGATAAAATAACAAAGAAATATTGTTAGTGCATACACTACCAGACAGTTGTAATATATAGATGAATAAATTTCTCTGTGTGTGTGTGTGTGTTACATGTCTAGACCTAAGGCAGAGGAATCCAATCTGTCCACCACCAAGAGGCAAAGAGTGTTTATGTGGACAGACTGCTAATATTGCTTCAGAATGTGCAGACAATCATGTAGAAATACAGGGGTGAGCAGGGGTGTGCAGCCTTGTCTGCACAGTAAGTATTCAACCAAAAATGAAAATTCAGATAATTCATACTCACCATCGTACTGTTCTGCTGTCTTTCTTCTGTGAAACACAGAAGATGATCTGACAGGACAGACTTGGTTGATATAAAGCAGTAGTCAATGTCTTTTGAACCCTTATGATAGGTTAGCTTGAGGAACACAAATCATAAAGTTATTATTAATACGGTTGTTATAAATCTGTTGCTGTCAAATGTCGTACTTACCAAACTCAGTTGTTGTCAAAATGTGCTGTTGATAAACAAGTTTTGGGAGGAGCGCTGACACATGATTAGCCGCAGTTGGAACCGCTTTTCCTTATCAATCGAATCATCATCTCGTCCAATCAAATCCATAAGCCTTCCCCTTAAATAAGCCAGTTTCCTTCCCTTCCACATCTCGTTACACATCCCTTCTCCGCCTCTTTCCGCATCTTCCTACTGTGGTGAGCGGAGTTTGAGCCGGACGCCGAGCTCAGCCCTTGTTAGGGTTCAGTTAACTAGGTCTCGGTGTTCGCTGACCTCCCGGCTCGCTCCCTGGACAGCGCACCAGATACACTTTAATTGTTTATCATAAGGAAGAGCGAACTCATAAAAATTAAAATCCATTTAGTTCCACTTTTTGAGCTGTGATGATAAATAACTGAAATGTAAAAAAAAAAAAAAAATTACTGATAAACGTGAGTCATTTTGGAAATGCTGCGGGGAACTCTCTGGCCTGTACAAAAATGTTTAGAAATTTCTTTCTTGTTATAATATTATAGCACCAAATATTGTATACAATCTATGAATCTCAAATTTTTGTTTGTTTTCTTTCAGTTAGCAAAGGTTTTGAAACTTCAGGCATCTATGAACTGTGTCTGTGTTTTTCTGTTTCATGTATGGGTTAATCGCCTGTAAAATCTCGTCTCCACCCACCTCATATGTTCCCATAGTTACTGATATGTTCTCCGCCCTCTCTGTGTCATTACCTCCTATATAAATACCCCAGAATTCCCTGTGTTCCCCGCTGATCATCGTGTGTGGATTGTCCCGCCTTTGTAAGCGTTTTCCCATGTTTCCGTATTTGTTTTGTATTTTGATTTACCGTTGCCGACCTCGCCTGTTTTCTGACCACCCCGTTTGCCTGATCACTCTCTGGACTCTGTTTGCTCCTCGATCGACCCTATGCCTGTATTCTGGTTTGTTCTCTCGCCTCTACTTCGACACTGTTGTTTATCGGTCCTGACCATTGCCTGCTGTACTATGTTTATGTCTGTCACAATAAACTCCAAGCAAATGGATTCGACTGCCTTATCTCTCGTGATTCATGACACATAGGCCTCATTTATCTGCACTAATGCACATTGAACATTGCCAAAAATCTACCTTTAACCTTAAAAGGCATAATTTCCGATCAATTAGGGCTATGACTATCAGTAACAAAAAGAAATACAAATACTGTGCTAACTGAAGGAAAAGCAGATAACAAAGACATTGAATCCAAGATTTAATATATCTTAATATTTCTGACCAGGAACACCAAATTTGGTATAGAATTATCAGTATAGCACAAGGGTTAAAGGCAAAATATGTTAGCTGTGTTAAACACACTAATCCTATTCAATTAATCTCTTAAGTGATTGGCAGCTTTATCCCTTTAAGCATTGATCAACTTCACCATCACTAATTTTGAATGTGTACAATAATGATGAAATATCTAACAATAATAGGTCAGTTGATCTTTTGGATAAAGAACATGTCCATGTGTTTAAACAGTCATTATATGAGTCCTTATATGAAAAAACCCATAATACATGAGTAACCATGATTCCCTGGAGCAACGTACTTAAGCCTGCAGGTTAGCCCAGGGGACTGTCCCCACAGTTTGTTTTTTAAAAGCTTTGGGTAAGAAAAAAAAGCTTTTGCAATGACTAGTAGTGATAAATAAAACATAAATGAATAAAATAATTCACAAATGCTATTTCTTAATTTTCTGGCCAGCTGTGACCCAGAGACCTTGATGCTGTAAGGTGATAATTTATATACTAAGCCACAGTGCCACCAAAATAAAGTATTGAAATATGACCTCTACAAAGATTTTAACCTATATGAAATATACTTCAATTCTTCAAAGGAGTAGTTCACCAAAAAATCTACATTTTGTCACCTGCCAGTTGCCTACATCATTCTTTAGAATACATTTCACAAAAGAAAGAAGGTCATGCATGTTTTGAAGGAGTGAAATGAAATAGTTTAGCAGTTTCTTGATAGTTACTTGACAAGGAAACATACGTTAAGGGACAAAGGGGCTGGAAAAAAGATGTGCAGCCAGTACCTCACCTTCACTCTAGAATAATCAATAAATAAGAGTGAATGAGAAAGAAAGCAGCAAAACCTACATTGCATTTTTTGTTCTCTAAGGACTTGTATATGACATATTCCAACCCATAAAATACATACATTAAATCATTTATGCGTTTTGGGAATATGCTTACCTGTGTAGACAACACCACAGATGGAATTGTCTCAAAGGAGTACTGCTTCCTGTAGAGAACACAACATGGCCTCCATCTCATAAACTAACAGTACATCTCTGTCAGACACACCAACCTTTATTAATGGAGACACTGTAATAGCTTTTTTTTAAAGGCTAGCTGTTTTGAGGTGTGTAATTTCTGGACCAACTCAAGCATCAAGCTTGCATTTTCAGAAGAAAATTTGAGTAGTGCTTACAAAGTTTGCCGCCACAATCTAGTTGTCTTTCTATCGTTGCTAGGGCACTGCTTGGTAGTTCAGTATGGTTGAATGGTGGCCTAATCTGAAATGCAATTCTGGTCATTATGGCCAGTTTTAAAGTACATTTTTATTGCATTTGGTATTATGCTGCATCACATGCCTATATGTGTCTACTAATATGTCTACTATCTTGTTGAATACAATATATATTTTGACCATAAACAATAATCGATATTTTTACTTTATGTCATTTACAGTACAAATTAAAGTACTGTATGTGTTTCATAGTAAATATTTTTTCACTGTATGTCAGGTTTTCTGCCATCTTCCACTGATACTTCACAAACTCAAAGCATTCAGTGAGCTAGAAGTTGACAAGAAAAAAGGCAAACAAAACAAAAAAAACTAATGGATCACTGGTGAAAATAAAGCCCCAAACTGACCTGCTATGTACATAAGGTGCTCACAGTTGAATTATCATTTCCTCTGAGTAGCAAATATGCTTGACAGTATATTAACAAAGCATAATAAAGATGCAATTAACCTAAACATGACAAGCCATTTATCATTTCCAAACAGGGTCACCAGATCATATGCCAATGCATTCTCAGTGTGATAGCAGCTCTTTCAGTATATGCTCACATCAAAAGACTGTAGATACACTTTATTATGCAAATACTGTATAAAAGGCATACTAGCTGTAGGGTGTGTTCTGTATTCTTCTAATATTTATTTTCCAATTTGTTTGTTACATAATCTTATGTTGAGGCTTTGGGTGTGGATATTTAACCCTCTTTGAGGGTTCAAACCTGCATCATAACATTTGCCTCTTGGGCATGCTGCCCACGCATTCACAAGGACGACTGTTCAGCTAACAAAATGGCTATCCACTGAGGACATATGGAGATATGAATACTTGTGGTTAATATACCAGTTTATACCGGGTTAACAGAGTTGCGTTAACACAGCTTAACAGTTGCGTTAACAAAACTATATTTACAGACTTCATCCTCTCAAAAATGTATCATATGCACATAATTAATTGCATTTGTTGGGTTTAGGGGAAAGTAGTTTGTGTATTGGTTGCAGATTAAATTATGGACTATGATGCTCGTTAGGCTGTTGCTGAAATGAGCTATGCATAGCAGAGAGTACTAATGATAATTTTGCATGTACTTTAACTGCTAATAATTAAAAAATATATATGTTTTTTAATAAACTGCTACTGTGCCATTGTATAGGATTTCATTATTTATATGTGTGTCTTTCCAATGAATAATTTTGGACAAATGAGAATGTGAATCTTAAAAAACATAAAAAAAAAAAAAGTCTATTTTTGGATTGTGATTAGTATTATCATGATAATTAAGCACTTTTTATATTTCCAGCTGTAATGCAAATAAATGTACAAATAAATTATTATATTATTTGGACTGCATATAATTGTAGACTGCATGTACTTAACTGTGCCACTGTAAAAAATAAATAAATGAATAATTAAATTAATTAAATTACTCCATTACATTTAGCTAAAACAGCGTACAGTGGTTAATTATTGTTGAATTGCGCTGCTAGCCTATACCTTTTTCCAAGAATACTTCAAGGATAATATCCTTAGATTAAAGCGGAGATATACAACAAAGAAAGTCCTCTCTGAGGAAGCCTCGCTCCTCTCCGCCGCTCCACGTCCGTCACTACGTGATATCCGCACTTCCTTTGCTCATAAAGCTATTATTCCACTCTCTTGCTCTGTCTGGGCGCTGAAACATCCTGCGCTTGACATCGTTGAGAAATGGCAGGCGAATCGAGCTGACACGAAGGACACAATACAGCAAGCTCTCTAAAGATGGGAACTCCGATTCAGTTCAGTCAGTCGATTCGTTCAGACAGTTCATGTTAATGATTCGATTTCTTCGAGTCACCATTTCAAAGTGTTTCCAGAAATCCAAGAGCGGAGTTCAGCTTCTTTCTGTATTTAAAAAAAAAATATATTAAATGTTTTCTGAAATATTTTAGGCTACGCAGATGCTGCTATTGATTCATAATTGTCATTTTGCATTTAAGTGTTTTGTTTTTTTCTTTTTCTTTTTTTGTCTTGTGATATTTAGCATAAATATGTATTCCTGTTACTGACAGTCAAGTGAAAAGGGGAGAGGTGTGTGAGTGCGTGTGTGTGGTTCAGTTCAAATGAATCAGGGAACCGACTCAAAAGAACGATTCGTTTGTGAATTGGTCACCGCTACGCTGTGAACCGAGCGTGAATTATGCATTCGGACTAACAAGGGAAAGTGATGCTCGGAGAGGAGGACAGAGGACTCGGAAAAGATGCATTAAAGGGCGATGAAGTTCTGTGAAGCTGTTTTTCGTCGCAGCGTTATGTACGCACGTATGATTCATTTAGTGTAGTGTTTTATTGCTACGTAGAACGGGGTGGATTTTATTGCAAAGGAAAAAACGATAGTCGATATTGGATGGTCGCTGAAAGGAAGAGAGAAAGGGGGTAAACGATTTTAATGATGACTTATAGGCTACAGCGGACCGTCACTTAATTTTGAATTACATCTTGAATAGCGTGGAACTTCGCAGTTCTGAGGAAATAACAAAAAGCATTTTATTCGTCAAAGGAGAGATGGATGGAGAGACAGGCAAAGGAAGGTTTCTCTGACGAAAAGGTAAGTTGTCATAATATTCCATTTTGCTATTTCATTTGCAAGTGTCTAAGCAGTTTCCAGGCTTCCTCACAAAATCGCAAAATGAATGCGAATCCACTGGAATCTGAATTTAACAACAGACGCGTTTAGCGCAGTCAAAATTAAGCACAACTGTCACAGCATACAAAGCAACTGCTGAGTCTTTCACCATTTCTGGGTTTCTGCAGAAATATGACCCACGACCGACAAGCACAACATAAGAGCTGTTCACACGTGTTATGTTTTCTGCGCAGTCTTTTAATTGTAGCCCTGTGTACACATGCGTGTTTTCAGCAGTGGTGTCGCGTTGTAGCGTTGCTATTTCAAAGCGCCAGTCTTTAGGTTAATAACAGTACGATTTAAAACCGCGTTCCGAGAGGCGTTATATGCTTTGGTATTGCACTTGGTAAGGGGATTAAAATGAAATAAATAAAAAAAGTTAAATGAGAATTCATGTCCGCCTGTGTTGTTCATTACTTCATGATAAATGCTTGTGAGATCTGGCTTTGGCGCGAATAACTGCCATTCATAATAATGTGAAACCTGTTTAACGAGCAAGTTAACTGGTTAGACGTGTAGGCTGCCTTCAAATATAGTTTTATTTTTTATTAATGCGGTACATTGTGCTCATAAAGAGCTGGAGTTAGTGCGGTCACAGCGGCAGGTAGCAGTAGCTGAATAGCATTAAATTGTGAATAGTGCTGCGAACGCTGTCTAAAGAAAAAAACAACAACAAAAAGAAAAAACCTTTTCACCCTGTCACTAAAATAAGTGTTGTGAAAAATCACACCTCAAAGGGAGTCAGGGGACTGGCCTGTCCTTTTTGCCAATCAGATACGCTCTTTGCCTGTCAGTCGCTTTAAATTTGCAGATTACTGATATTGGGTAGGTTGACATGACATTGGAAGGCAGGGTTTCAGGAAGAGAACATGAGGTTAGCCAAATTTTGGAAGATAGTAAAACTGCTAAAATCACGTCCAACACCTTTTTTTAATCACTGAAGTGGCACATTGTGCTCACTTAAAATTTAGGTTCAAATAGGGCTCTCCACTGTTTACTGATGAAAAAAGTGTTTTTAAGATGTCTGCTAAACATTGCACCATTTAGAAAGCATCTATTCATTGTGTTCAAGCATCTAATATCGGTCAGGGAATGTTATTAAGATATACTGCACATCAACAGTACCTCTAAATATTAAACTTTCCAGATGAAACGAAACATCAATTAGACATCTGTTTGACATACGTGTGTATCAATGGAATAAAAACACAACCTGTTCTCTGATGCCCACATAAGATGTGCCTTTGATTCAATAGGGAAGCCAATATCCTCTTAAGGCACAGCTGGGTTAAAACGGCTTTAATGTTGTGTTGTTGAATGAATAATCCCCTGGCCATGAGCTTTAGGAAATTTGGAGTGTTGGTTGTATAAACGAGGATTCTGCCTGCATGCGTAACACTCTGGCTCTCCCACAGGGCTCTAACAAGACAGTTCACAGTTAGATCACAATCATTGCATCTTGACATCTTGGGCTACATCTTGAAATCAGCAAGTTAGCTTTTAAAGGAACAGCTCACCCATAAACACAAATTCTGACATCATTTATTCACCCTCAAATGAGTCCATGAAACAAAAAATGGAGATGATTTAAAGAATGTTCAAAATAAACTAAATGTGAACTTGGGCTTTTATTCTTCAAAAAGGAATAAAATGCACCATAAAAGTAAGTTCATATGACATGTGTCATAGGAATTACTTCAATGTTGCAATTTCCCCAGTCACTTTTTTTTAACATTCTTTAAAACACTTCTATTTATTTTCCATTGTTTTGGAATAAAAAAAAAATGCAGGCCGAAATATAATTCATTATTCACAGAGAGTTTTCTGATGCAACTTTCAAAAATGATTCTTGCATTTACATACTGTATTCATTTTCAGTGTGTAAAGTATTATGTGGCATCAGCCAAAGACACCAAATTATTATTATTATTTTTATTTTTTTGCACTGTGCAAATAGTAGGCTAGACATTTTCATTAAATAATGACTTAGAATCTCTTATAGGTGATATCATATGTCCAGATGCCTTTGTTGGCCACAATTTAAAAAGCTACATTTCACTTAGACCATCTGTCGGTTAAACACGTTTGGAGTAGCACTTTAAATTTATAACTTTACTCTGCCAGAAAGACCTTTATTCTGCTAGCAGACCTTGATATACCAATCAAATGCTACTGCTTGCTTCTACTTAACAATGTAGATTGAATGCATGATTTACTGATTCAGCTGCCCTTTAGTTGAATTCTTTTCTGAAGACTAGATGCAGAGCTACAGCATATTGATAGATCATTTTTGTTCATATTCAATCAGGGGTTAACAAGTCTAGGTGGATATTGAGGCTCAGAAAAAACTGCAGTTTTGCTCAGACAAATTTGAGTCATAAACACGACATGCTTTTTCCAGCATGACTGTTGTCTTATAGTCGTGGTAATATCAATCATTTGAATGACCACCTTATCTGAATAAGAAGTTTGGCTTTTGGAGCAATTTGTTTACAATTTAGATGTTTCTTGCTTTTGCAAGATGTTTTTTCATTGTGAAGAGCTTCTATGGCTTCTCTTCATGATTATCTCAGGGGATTGGATCATGTTTTTAGCTTTTTGAGATCCAAGGGACCATCCTGGCTGTAAACATGTTCTCTCTCAGTCTTCCTGACTGTCAGAGTGGTTGTGGATGAGTGTGTGCATCATTTATGGGCTCTCTGATGGGTACTGAGGGTCTCAGTATTTCCCTTCACTGCAAATGATTTCAGACATTTGAAGGCTCCATTGTGAACTTCAATAGATGTGGTCCAAGAATATGAGCTGGTTAAAAGGTCATTGCTGTATTGCCTGCATAGGGTTCAATACATTGCTCCTTTATTGTTATTTTGTTTCCTTTGTCAAAAGTAATAAAAAAATGTGTGCACAGAAAAAAGAGATGTGCAGTATACTGGTAATCATCTGCTTGAAAAGGCCAAAACAACTGATTAGGCAAGCATTGATTACTTAGTATTTTTGTGATTTATGTTTTGTTTTTTTGTTATCCAGTACAAATATCTAAGCATTCTTATATCAGGAGACATTTACACAAGAAGCAAAATGACTTGTTTCGTTTATTAAATTTGTGAAATTGGGTTTATGCTTAAAACAAGAAAAAAAAGTAAAAAAAGTAAACCAGAGAGATATTTGTTTTGTTTGTTTGATGGTTTTAAGCATGAATTCAATTAATTTGAATATTACACTTGATTAAATAGCTTCAGTCAGTTTGCCTCTCAAGGAATTGTATTTTGATTTAATAATACTTAGATATTTGTACTGAAAAAGACCAAAATACTAAGTAAGAAACTTGTTTTGGCAGTGTATTGGAAGTAGATCAGTAGCAGAAAAATATGGGGATAAGGCATTCATAAACAGCTTTTGTATGTACTAATAAACAGCCTATAAGCTAGTAATATGCATGCTAATAAGCAACTAGTTAATAATGAGAAATGGTCCTTAATAAAAAGTGTTACTGGAGTTTCTAAGGTGTTCTGAAGGGATTTTTGATCTTGATTTACTAGGCAGTTGTTAACTGTTCCCAGTGGTTGGTAGTTGCTAACTGAAAAAAGACAAAATACATGGTATTTTTCTGCCTGTTTTATTGTCTGCAGATGAAAGTAAGTCTGAACACTTAAAGTACATAACGGCACATTTCTCTTCAACAAGCTGCATGATTTGTGGTGTCATTCATGTCTGTAGCACAAATTATGTGGTATGAGTTATGTTCCAATATTCAGTTCATTTTGTTCCTGAGCAATACTAGTAGTTACAGTACAAATGATAGTTGATAGTTGGTTGATCTGCTATCAACCAAAATCACTGCATTCCTAAAAGAAGGTTTTGCTCCATTCGGTTAATTAAAGAGCAAAACGGCCTGATTTCTAAGACAGGCAGACAGGAAGTCCACATTTAGGACAGAGGACAAACAAGGACAAAGATGCAATTATTTGTGAAAAAGAATCTCTTATACAGTAAGAGCTGTATAAATGCTGATTTTATAAGATTTAATTTTAAGAGGGCTTCTCTTGATGAATTTAATTTCTTTGTTTGTATAGTTATCTCCCGCTCTCCATCTCAGATTTTTTGTTTTTAATGTTGTGATATTTCTTTGATCTTTCGTCGCTGTTCTCGCCTTGCTCGCGCAGATGCCCCTCCCTCTCTGTCTGTCCTCGCCAGGCTGTTGTTAGCAGCCGTGTGGCTTGTGTCATCGGAGAAAAGGATTGAAAGGAGAAAAGGACAGACGAGAGCCCAAGAAACCGTAACACAGTGAGGTTGGGTTACAGAAGAGAGACATGGGTTTGTGTCTTTGTCCCCACCAATCCTCATTCACAGGGTGACAGCTGGCTAGCAGTAGGGTATAGTGCCATTGCCAAAAGAAGTCAGTCCAGACCACAACAGAGATTTACATCCAATATCCTGCATGTGTACAACACATATCAAATGGAAAGTACAATCTTAATACACTTACAGACAAAAATATACTTGATGTGATCTTTTTTCACGAAAGATGCTTGTTTTACAAGCAAATTATCTTGCAGTGTTTTTACTTCAAAATTTCACATTTAATTCAACGTGTTAATTAAATGTGTTAATCTAATTCAAATCCTACACCAATTTCTCTCACTGTGTACAGTGTTAACATCACTGACAGTAAGAGAGAAAAAAGAAAACATGTTTAATGTATTGCATAATACATGCGGCACTTGTAGTACATAAACCATTAAATCTGCAACATTAGTTACAGTAGGCTATATCATTGACCTTAAATCACAACTAGTTGTACATCCTTACAACAATAATAGTAGCAAAATCTAAACGCATAATGTTTTCAATACATTTTACATGTTGCACATGTAACTCATAAGAACAGCACAATTCCAACATTATAAATAGACTTTCCATCAAGTATCCTACACATTTAACTCATGAACGATGCATTATAAATCATGCATAGCACATTCAATACATTTACTACATGCGAACCACACAATACATAAAATAACATTCTAGTAGCATTTCGCTCCTGCTTTCCATCATGCACAACACATTACACGCATTACGAATTCTATGCATGTTATATGTACTGCACCCACTGAATTTTGTCGCACTGTTGAGCACTGTAGGACACACAGGTGAATTCACACACATATTTTACCCCTGTACCTTGACAAATGGAGCGTATTGCATCACATCAGCAGTGGGTAAAACGTTAGCATATTGTGTGACCAGATTATAAAAGTGGATTTAGTAGAAAACTGTGAAACGGTACAGCTGCTAGCTCAAGGCACACACGCTCTTACATACAAATCAAGAGCGCGGCCGTCAGTAACCATGGAAACAGGATTAGGCCCACCCTGCTGAAACAAAACCCACCTAAAACATTTTAAATAAGGGAGGGAATGACTATCCTTCTCTTTCCCTGCTAAGGCTTCCTGTTTGATTAATGCAACACCTCACGCCAGCATAGTTCATGTGTTTGGATCAATGGATTCCGCCCCAGATTCACACTGCACTACACAAGGCATCCTCCAAGCCTGACCGCTCTCTTTACTTTAAATGTGTTGGAATCTGTCCAGACTATTCATCTGCTAGTGTCCACGGGAGCCGAACCAGTAGTACAGGGAATCTATTTTTCCTGTGTTCCCCAATCAAATGAGCTGGAGTCGGGCTTTCATTTCTTGATTTGATTGGAGGTTTGTGTGGAGTGTTTGCCGTTTTCTCAGAATTCATTTCAATTTATGCCCATATTCCAAACTAGATGTAGAATGGAACATAAAATTAAAAGATTTACACCTAAAAGCAGACTCCAAGCTGCTCTTGTTCATGCAAAGAAAGTGTAGAGCAACCAGAAACTGCCAAGCTCTACGGTTTTCAGTAGTAAATGACTTTCATGTGGCTTGAGAAGACTTGGAATATAATAGATAAGTCAGATGTCAACTATTTTATGCTCTTTTTTTGTCATTTTTAGTGCTTGATAGCTAACGTTATCATCCACCTTCGTTGATAGAGCAGAGCTGCCTGGAGCTTTTTTTGTGTGTGTTCCATAGGAAAAGAAAATCTTGCAGCTTTTTAGTGACTTGAACTGCAACATTCTTGAGCTGGGAACCATTATTTTAAATAATATTTTTTAATGAGTTATGAGTCATTGTGACTACTGTGAAGTGCATGAAGATGATTTGAGATGGAGGCTGTGTTGGTTTTACTGCTACATTTTACAAAGAGTTCCTGCGTCTCAATTGTGTTTGTCTAACTGAGAAACAGTTTTACAAATTTGATAATTCTATCATCTAGACAGCTTCATATTGCTTGAACACTATAGGAAGATTTCTTTAAAAGTGAAAGTGGAAAAAGGGACAAAAACAAACCACAATTTTCAGAAATGCGTGAAGAGTGGAGCTAAATTTGAAAGTCCTAAAAACAATAATAGTGTAACTGACAGTGAACTGTTCCTTTAAGACCTGCACATGAAGAATTGAGTGTTAATGTGTTGTGACAGTCTATCACTTTAAAGATCTGTACAAAGATTATGAACACAAACTTCCCACACACAAACATAAAACATGCACCTATCTGTTTCCATTAATACCCACACATAGAGTGACACCAGAACTAACTAGGATTTTAGACTGTACAAGATGAGGCCACACGGTGAATCACATGCTTGAGATAGGAGGACCAAATGTAAGGATATCAGTCTGCCTGAACCTGATTTTAAGTCACCTGTGTCTTACTTAAATCTGGCTCAGAACAAAACTGGTGCAAGCTTAATTTCTATGATTTTTTTTTTTTAGATTTGCATGCCATATGTGTTTACTGCTCACTAGTGTCTAGGCATAAAATGTATATTATTTTAAAATTGTATTTATTTCCATAACGGGATGCCTTTGATGGAGGTGAGCAGAGGCTACATTTTCAGTTTCCATATTTTATGTATTCTGAATTCTTTCAAATTTCACTTGTTGCTGAAATCACTTTACATTGTGCTGACACCTACATCATAACTATAGCAACCAATGTAGATATATCAAAAATAAACAGGTAAGTAATGCAAAATAATAAAGTTTATTTATTTGTTAAAATAATAATAAAAATAATAATAATTTCGCAATGCAAAGAGATTTGTATAAAATTTGAATAGTTTGGCACCAGTATTATTTTAATATCACTGAGAGGCTATTATAATTTTATTATTAACAAATTATTACATTTGTTTGTTAATTCATATTCTCACTGTCATTTCATTTTGTCATGTACAAAAACATATTTTCAGGTTTTTGTAATTTTTAGTAGTATATATATATTAGGGGTGTAACGACGGGTCAGGCTACGTGTTGTCTGCCTCTTCCACCCCCAAACAGACGAGAACTAGAAACACATTACAAACTATCCCCGTTGATCTTGTCACCAAACACAAATAAAAGTAGACTCTTTACAGTTCATGACTGACATTTAAATAATGGCGTAGGCTATTTTGTTTCTGAAAAAAAAAAAAAAAGTGATTGCGCTTTTGCCTCTGCATCCTGCTCAGCGCACTTCAGCCTCTCTGCACAGACTTATCCCACATTTATTACACATTTATAGCACATTATTAACATGTAAACATTGTTATATGCTTGAACTATTTTAGTAGGTATATCTTTAGTTTTATTTTAGACAAGTCTGTTTGTCTATTTTAGACAAGTAATGGTTTGAGAAGGCTAAAGTGATCAAACATAGTTTATGATCTGATGGATGCTTGGTCATTAGCCTACTTTATAAAACGAAATATTATAATTTTGAAATTACACACAAAACTGAACTATTTTAATTTTCTTTGCGTGCAGATTAACGTTTAAAATAGAGTTTATGAAGATGTATGTAACTGCAATCATTAGCTTTGATTAGCTCCTAAAGCCTAGTCTCTTGTCAAAAGGCTCAAGGCGACCGCAGGCTGGCAGCAGCGACGTCTGTATCCGTACTATTCATATCAATGAGAGCGTAATCTCCCTGCTCCCAAAGTTATACATCTCGTATCTCTGATAAAACATGATTTTGGGGAAATGTTGTGTTAATGTTGGTACACAACAGAATATGATAGCAAGCTAAGGTACCAACTTTCACCATACAATGTTTAATTATTTTTTTATTTTTTTATTGAAAAATAATGGTTTTGGAGATGGAGCCAACACAGAGCTTCGTAATTGTCTGCTGTAATAATTAACAAACAGACATGAATCCTAGGGATTTTCCTAGGGATGAATCCTTTGGATTTTAAACTGCTGAACTCTGTTGAAAACAAAGAGCTTGTGCGCGCAAAACGCGCTGCATGTGAACATACTTTTATGTGAGTTTTAATAAATTAAAATGTTAAAATAAATAGAAAAAAAGACATCTTTTTTATATTGTTTTTGCTGTTTCGAAATCATCCCGAACCGTGACACCACTGTATCGTATCGAACCTAAGTGTGATTTTTGTGAACCGTTACACCCCTATGTAATTAGCAAGGACCACCGCGGAAAGTGCTCGCAATTTGCTTTTTTTCTGAGGATGAGCAATGAACCTGTGACCTTGTTTTACTATACACTAGTTGTTATCATAACTTGAATCAGATTGTTTGGACAGACATTAGTGATGGTGATGGGAAGTCAAGTTTCTGTACTGTGAGTCTGTGCTTTCACAGTTCGATTCAATGAATTGTTAAAAAAATTTAATAATTAACCTCACTGCATAAACACTGCATACACAATACTAAAGTAAAATTTATTGACATATCTTGACTGTAAAATGCAGTTTGTTGAGCAGCGGTGTGCTATTGATTTTCGAAGTGATCATACCGTATGTGCGTTTTTCCCCTGGCATTCGCTGATGAAAAAATACTATGGATTTATATTGAAGGAGATAAATTGTTCGCAAAAACAACACATTTCATCTGGTTTTCAGTTCTCCATCAGTGTGGAGTAGCTCTCAGCTTCGGCTCACGCAGCGCTCGAGTGCCCGTGAATAAACTCTTCTCTTTCAACTGCAGTGACTTTGTGGCATCTGCATTAGCAGAACTCACCAGCTGAAGTCAAAGGGTTAGCAGGAGCTTATCAGGGCGTTTAGACATGTGGTTTTGTAATGCTGATACTTGCTGAAGTGTAAATGGAACCTAATGGATTGGTAAGTGGTTTGGTGCTGATGCTGGT
The DNA here is from genome assembly GCA_032275025.1 of Enteromius treurensis. NCBI lineage: Eukaryota > Metazoa > Chordata > Actinopteri > Cypriniformes > Cyprinidae > Enteromius > Enteromius treurensis. The sequence continues at coordinate 22,972,852 of JAUCMU010000097.1, read as the reverse complement.
GAAACAGTTTGAAGCAGTTTTCTGCCAGCTTGTGTGTGTGTGTGTGTTTGCGAGTGTTGATCTGTGGCTGTCAGAGACTCTCTTGACCTGATGTAGGCCGATACTGCTCTCATGTGTCTCTGTTCCACTCAGCAGGGGTTTCATGAGTCGTAGCTTGATGGTACACGAGAAAGGTCAGTTAGTTTTACAGTAGCGGCTTTATACCATATACACTTACACATACAGATGGACAGACAGGCAGACAGATATGTTGTAAAGGTATAGTTCATCTAAAAATTTGTGTGTGTTATGTTCATTCCTCATGGAAACACAGAGAGATAGAATGACAGAGCTTCTGCTTTCCTCGCAAGGAAATTGGATGGAACTCTGAAAACAGACAATAAATTGTGAAAGTGGTCTATACAACTCTTGCACTACGTTCTAAGTCTTTTCAAGCCTTTGTATGAAGAGCAGATCAAAACGGAAGCAGCAGTTAAATCTTAACTGTGGTCATTTTCAAACGTGCCTCTAGCGGTGGCAAGCAAAAACCATGCCTTGCTGTGTCAGTTTGTGTCAGATATATGACATGTTTGTATTTTGTCTTAAAGGGTTAGAACTCCAAAAAGAACATTTTGTCAATAATTACTCACCCTCATGTCGTTCCACAATTACAGTAGATTTGGATCACTTTAACTATGACTACTGTACCTTTCTGGACCTTGAATATGTCAGTTCCCTCGCTGTCTATGGGGAGTCAGAAAGTCCAAAATATCTTCATTTGGGTTCGGAAGATCAACATGAGGGTGAGTAATTATTAACAGAATTTTCTGTTTGGGTTGGACTATTCCTTTAATTACTGAAACCTCTAAAAACACCAGGGGCCTCATGTACAAAGACTTGCGTAGAATTAATACTAAAACATTGCGTACGGACAAACCTGGAAGTGTGCGTACGCACAAAAACATTCAGATGTATGAAACACTGCGTACGCGGAATCTCACGCACATTCTCTTTGTACATCCGAATTAACGTGAAATTGAGCGCACATGCACGAGCGCTAAACCCCTCCCTGCCTCCTCCCCCGTATAAATATGATAATGACTCTACTTCGGGAAAAAAACTAAAAAGCAATGCAAAAGCAAACAAGCAAGAAGAGAAACTTCAAGAGAATGTGATGCTCCTGTTGTTGTAGACTGGAGAAAATCTGTGTTATTTGCAAGTTTGTCCTCCGGAATTAATAACAAATGGAAAAAAACATTCAGACGAACGTTCCCTTGCTCTTGATATACAATCACTTAAATGAACAGCGCTTTGTCTTTAATAAGAAAAAAACACCATTACGAGGGTGGATTAGAACCCGCATCCTCAAAACACTCATTTATTCTACCGCTAGACCATATGACTTGTAATTACACATGCATATTTTATTGTTAATATTTTTAAATGCACACTTTTACTATAGTGAGGTTTAATGTTAAAACATTTTTATATGCATGAATTAAATTAGTGGGTAGTTGGAAGTGACTTCAAATTTTTAAAAGTATCCAAACATTTCTTGCATTAGACTATAGTAGACCGGTCTGTTTTCATGCAAACTCTTGTCTAAGTGGGAAGTAAAAAATATCTAGTGTTTCATTGAGAAACGTATCTCCCATGTTAGTCAAAGGGATATCAAACATGATTTAATATTGCTTTAACTTTCACCCTACAGAGTGGCATCAATGCAACAGTGAGGAACACATACAGCCAGACAGCTCTGGACATCGTCTACCAGTTCACTGCTACACAGGCCAGCCGAGAGATCAAGCAGATGCTGCGAGGTAAGAAAAGGGGTAAATATAACATCGCTTATTTATATGTGTTTGTGTTTATATATATTTATATATATATAAATATTCATATGTTATGTGTAGTAGCTTATGCAATTTATATCTGTTTATCTCAATGCAGATGCCTCAGCAGCCTTGCAGGTCAGGGCACTGAAGGACTACTGTAACAATTACGACCTGACTAGCCTTAATATAAAGGCTGGAGATGTTATCACGGTAATATTCATTGGACCTGCTCTAAAACAAATTATGAATATTTGAAGGTAGTTCAAGCTAGCCAATTTGTTTTACTCTCACGCATTATTAAAATTCAAACTGTGCTAAATATGTAGATGTTTTTAAAAATTCACATTGAAGGTCAATTTTGACTGCATTAAAAATTCCAAATGAATCCTTTGAAATAATTGTAGATAGTTCAGTGTACTTTCTGAACTTGTCAACAGAGGGTGCTGTTGACTGTGTTTTCCCCAGACTTAAAATAATCATCTAGATAAGTATGTCAGCTCCTTACTGTAGGATCTCTTCTTCTGATATTGTAATAATAGTAAAAAAGAATAATAATGATATAAAAATGCTGAATAATAGTTAAGATAATAATAAGAAATGTTTCTTGAGCAGCAAATCAGTATATTAGAATGATCTCTAAAGGATCATGTGACTGGACTTGAGTAATGATGCTGAAAATACAGCATTTTTTAAAAATGGGGGGAAAAATAGCATCTCAGTTGTGAAAAATGTATACTTTTTCCACAGTATTACTATTTTAAATGTATTTTTTAATGCAGCCTTGGCGATTATAAGAAACCTCAAAATTTCAGTAACTGTCATTTAAAATTAAAATAAACATAAAAAAATATCATTCAAAATGTCTACATTTCCAAGATTTTAAAATGAACTATGAAGATCCTGATTTTAGGTGTGCACTTAATTTTGGCATAGCGAAAGTATCAAAGGTGATGTAGATTGATTGTAGATGATTCGTTACTCATATAGGTTCTGGAGCAACATTCAGATGGGAGGTGGAAGGGCTGCATCCATGATAACCGCACGGGAAATGACAGAGTGGGCTACTTCCCCTCCAGCTTGGTGGAAGTGATCAGTAAGAGGCCTGGGGCTGCGGGTAAGAGAGGACAACAGGCGGGTCAGTGCTGCCTCTTACTGAGACCTCACGCACTCACAGATGCACAAGTAATGCTGCTAAACTCACATGACCCTGATTCTGTTTACAGCCAGCTGTTCATGCTTTTCATGTGCACTGGATTGAGAGTCAGACAGGGCCATCTGCTTTTGTGGCAACAAAAACAGGGCAAATGTGGATCTCCTATTGCTCAGCTTATATAGCATTGTCAGAAAGGAATCAGCTGATAATAGTGCCTCAAATAGCAGCTAGGTCTCCATCCAAACAAAGACAGAACAGCAGCACTCGTTGGATTGCGCCCTCTGCTGGTCAACTTGAACATAGTAAACAATTGTATGTAATGACAGGCATCGAGATCTTCTTATAAATTCACATTGGCCAATAAGTACCTCTATGTCAATACTAGATAATCTAGTTTTGAGGCTGAGAAGAGAAGACCTGTTAAACCTGACCTTAAAGTTGCTTTAAGCCAATCACTCACATCAAGAAATTTGGGCATTTGCAGATTTCTATGGTCCATAAAGTGCGTTCTTTCGATCCAGAGGGTTTATGTCCGGTCTATGGCTCTGTTTGGGAATGACAGCAGGGGACTAATCTATGTGTTCAATGTGTCTCATGCTTCACTAAGTATCCATGTCTGTGTCTACATCTGCTGCTCTCAGTCTCCTCCACGCAATTTTTCGCTTTTTGTGCTTTCGAATATTTTAGGTTCTTTTTACATTATTTACTGAAATTGCAGTTTTTATAAACACACTGCAACTGATGTAATTTCTGTTATATTTATGTAATTATAGAAAGGAGGAGAGTTCTCATCTCAAACAAGTCCTGCTGTGCTCACAGTGAACATAAATGGTCAAATAGCGCACTCGCACGGCCACCCACACACAGACTAACTGAAAAGAGTCATGCATACTGAACTTCTCGTTTGAGAAGATCACTCTATGTCTCCTCAGGCACTTACAGAAAGAGACTTTTCATTTCACTCAAAGCACCAGCTCATTTCCAGTTCATTCACTAACCTTGCATTTCCACACATCGCTTCTATTTCAAATATATATGTATATTTTAAGTGTGCGCACATAAAATATCAATCGACACCTTGAAGATGATATAGTTGCATGCATTTCACTCCATTCACACTGACTAGCTGGAAATATAAAGCAAGCGTTTCTTCCTTTTGAGTTGTCTTTTATGGTTTTGCTGTTTTGAATTTCGTGATTGGTTGTGATTTTTGTGTTGGGTTAATTTGCTTTCCCTCTCTTATGTGTACCTGTTTTGTTTGTTGTGGTGGTGGTGGTGGTTGATGTGTTGTATCTAGGTTCATGGAGTACAGTCACTTGTACCCAACAGTTTCAAAAGATACAGCTCTGTGCGCCGGTGAGCGGCCCTGTGTCGCCCGCCGTTGCCATGGTGAATGGGGACTCGTATCATGAGATTCATATCCTGCCGCCTCCTCCACCTCCGCCACCACATTCCCATCTGCCACTTTTCACTTCCTTTGGCTATAACAGGTCCCCAAACACCTCAGGAGAGCCGCACAGTGGACAAGGTACAGATCCCCTAATCTGTCTCCACTGTATTATTATTCATATCATTTTGAATTATTGTTATTATTATTATTATTATTCACAAAGCTTTAAGGAACGTGTTAAATTACAGTAGTTCTAATTTTAATAGTCTAAATACGAACAGTAATCAATCAGCTCCAATTTTTCCTTAAAGTTTTCTGAATAGATTTTTCTGTAAGTTATAATTTTTTTACATTTTTTAATTTTATTTTCTGATATTGTTTTGGTTGTTGATTTTTATTTTTTTTAGAGGCCAAGAATGACCAAGATTTGGCTAGTAAGTTCTTCTAATCAGCACAAAAGAGGTTCACGGCCTCTCTTTGTTAAAGCTGTTATCTCTCCTCTTTTACTCCTAAATCTCCCTGAACTTGGTGCTACATTTTCCCTCTCTGTGATGACCACACGTGGGATTCGCTCCACTGCCCCTTCACTCGTTCTCTCTTTCACACGTGACCAACAGGGAATGCACAGCCAGCCTCTCACCTCTTCATACCTGCATCTCTGCACAACATCAGTCTGTGTTTGTGCCGTCAATGAACATCTGTCTTTTTCATCTCTCTTTCGTCTCAACTGTACTGATCTGTCAATTCATATACTAACTCTGATCCTTCCAGCAAACCAAACTTTGACATTGGTATGCCGCATGTTGCTATTCTTATGTAATGTGGGTCGTCGTAAATTGGAATATGTTTATGTCTGTTTTAGTTGTAAGCGGTGAGTAATCATCCGGCCCTCAGAATTTCAACGGTGGCACAGCCAATCGAATATACTTTCAGCTACCACTTTCTGTTGCCTTTGACACCATGTTTTAATGCGTTATGAAGAATTACACTGATTTTTTCTCTTTGAAATGGCAAAACAAATCTGCACGTTCTATCTGGGCCTGGTAATTGTGAAACAAACACTAAAGGAATAGTTCACCTAAAAATGAAGATTGGCATCATTATTCACGCTCATGTTGTTTTCAAACCTGTATGACTTTTCAAACACAAAATAAGACTGTGTAAAAGTGAGTCAGTGGTGTCCAAATCAACTTTGGTGAGTGATTTCATTGTATGGACGTAAACACACACAAAAAAAGACATTAAATAAATGATTATTTAGGTGAACTGTCCCTATAATAGTATAAAAAAAGATTATAATCTGGTGAGACTCTTCTTTGATAGACAGCTGCTGTAAAATGTTATTGCGTTTATTTGTATATGAACACATAAATGTACGTTTGTGGTTAAAGAATCCTAATGAACTATGCTCCTGTAATGCACTGCAACACCTTTTGTTGTTATACCTATTTACATATATAATCATATATCTCTGTATATATTATATATGTCATACCTATGTGTATGTGTAAATCAAGGCATATATATATGTATATACACATATATACTGTACATGTTTCCTCTTTTATATTTCATGTACTTCTGTATATAAATGTTCATATATATTTGTGTTAGATATACAGTATATATATGCGTGCTTGCCTTACGTGTGTTTGAAAGGGAGAGAGAGGCTTGCAGTCAAGCAGACTGCTAAAGCGACTTAGTTTAGACATAGTGTAGTAGTCCTCTTGCCAGACCTGTCCAGAAAACGTCTGATCCCGGGCAGGGGGCCTAGCCAGGGCACAGTTAATGATGGTTTCTGTGTTAAAGGTTCTCGCGGCTCAGAGTCCAGTCCACATGGCTCACCCACCCCAGCCGGTGGTCCCCAGGGCGGCAGCAACGAGGAGATCTGGGTGCTGCGCAAGCCTGTGGCAGGTAACAGCAGGGCTGCCCCCTCTTCCTCCTCCTCTTCTTCTTCTCTCATAATTCCCGTGCTTTGCCACGCTCCCGGTTGCTGCTGTACACCTGGCCTCAGAAACCTCCTCGACCACAGGCGTGTAGGTGCATTGAAAGGCTCTCATTCACTCTGTTAGAGCAGCATACGTTAAGACGTTCCCTCGCGAACACACTTACAGACAATCCACAGATATGTCTGTAGCCGTGTGTGCAAACTGCATTTTCAATGAAGGCAGCGCGGGCCTGAGTGTGTTCGTATAAGCGACTCTGCTAACATGTCATGTGTCATCAATCACCTGGTCTTTGGTCACCATTGTTATGTAAGTCCTTGTCATCCCGTGTATCCGATCAGTGCATTGCAGAGGGGAAGTTCATAGTGGTGTGATGGGTTTGGGGGAGGTGTGGTCTGACTGGGCTGACTGTGTGTGTGTGTTTGGGGGCTTTTTGTTCCAGGTGGAGACCGCAGCAGTGTGGGAAGTTCAGGCAGTGTGGCCAGTGCCCGATCCTCTGGCAGTGGACAGAGCGCAGGCAGCAGCAGTATCCTTCATGCGCAGGCAGAGGGAGTCAAGGTAAGCTATCTGACGTGCAAAGTGACCCAACTCCTCCAATTGACCTTTCGCAAAACCCCGCCCCAAAACGGCCATTGTCCAATCACACATCGTAGCAACAGTTACTAAGTAAGCAAGGTCCGTCAAGCTGTGGGCCTCTGGCAAGAAAAATGGTGAAGCGATGTGCCTATGGCACATGTAAGTCCGACAGTAGTTACCCCAAAAGTTTGGCTGGAGGAGGTTTTTTTCCCTTCCCAAAGCCAAAGACACAATATGAGCGGTGCCTACAGTGGATTAAGCAGTGTGGAAGGCCCCAC
>JAUCMU010000097.1:22941145-22951426 GCA_032275025.1 Enteromius treurensis | reverse complement strand
CTGGTAGCTGTGACACCAAAACAAATTCCTTGTATGTGCAAGCATACTTGGCAATAAAGCTCTTTCTGATTCTGATACATTGTAAGGTTCAAAATTACAGATTTTTTTTTTAATGCCAAAAATCATTAGGATATTAAGTAATAATCATTTTCCATGAAGATACTGTCACCGTCTGCTGGAATTGCCTGCCCACATCAGGGGATGGCACTTCAGTGCCCAGCGAACTCTCTGTGCTTTATGTCTGTTTTCATTCAGGGACTCTCATCAATGAACTCATGTCTCTGCCCATTCGTTTGTTGTCTAGGTACTTCATTGTTTGCTCCACCCCTTGACCTACTTTTACATGTATAAAACCCGGATGTGTTTGTCTGTCTCTACAGTCCATTGCACTGTAAACCTGTCCTGTATTTTCATTCGTGTTCTTTCGTGTCCTGGTTTTCCTGTCTGGATTTATTGTTACTGACCCCTGCTCTCGTTTGGACTATTGCTTTTGCCTCTTCCTTTGGACTCCTTTGTTCGCCGTTCGTTCTCGAACCACGCCTGGACACTGACTACTCTCTCGCTTTGCCTCTGCCATTGTTAATTGCAGGTTATGACCCAGCCTGTCTATGTCCAGCTTTTCAATAAAACACTCTGCATTTGAATTCGCATGCTTCATCGTCTCTCAGCCTTGTGACAGATACGTTGTACATTTCCCACCATAAATATATCGCAACATTTATAATTGGTTATATGCATTGCTAAGGACTTCATTGGGACTTTAAAGGCGATTTTCTCAAGATTTAGATTCTATTTGCGACCTCAGATTACAGATTTCCAAATAGTGGTATCTCGGCCAAATACTGTCCTGTCCTAACAAACCATATAGCCTATCTATAGGAAGTTTATTTAGCTCTCAGAGTATGTATGAATGTCAATTTCCAAAATTGACCCTATTACTGATTTTGTGGTCCAGGGTCACATATAGATAGAAAGAAAGCAAGAAAGAAAGAAAGAAATGTAAAAGTGTTTAAATATTAGTTAAATAAGTCTTAGGCTATGCATTTTGGGGTTTGTTAATGGGACAGTTCACCTGAAATGATGTTGCTTATGTTGTTCTAAATCCGTAAGACTTTCGTTCATCTTTGAAACACCAATTAAGATATGTTTGATGAAATCCAAGAGCATTGCATAGACAGCAAGGGGTTAAGTTCAAAGCACAAAAATTTAGCAAGGGCATCATTATATAGTCCATGGGACAACACGGGTTCAACTATAATTTAATGAAGATACAATAATACTTTTTGTGTAAATTCAACAATACTGTGTAACTATAGAACCATAATGCTGCTGATGCAGAACATGCAAATACAATGCAAGTTGTTTACGAATGGAGATAAGCATGTGTATGCGTTGTGGTACTCTCCATAATAGCACCTAGGCTGATGTGGAGGAGAAGAATTGTTGAATAAAGTTGTTATGTTTGTTTTCTTTGTGCACAAAAAAAGTTTTGTTTTAGCTTCTTGAAATTAAGCTTATTTTACTGCATGCAGAAATGAAACGCATCATGCAGACATCATCCTTATTTGGTATTTTAAAATACTACTAATTGTAAGAAGCAGACTTTTAATGTGTAAGAGGGATTTGTGATATTAGCTGGAAAGTCATTTTAGAGATGGAGCAACTTACAAATTACATTTTGAAAGATTACAGAGACAGAATTGTACTTGGAATAACAGGCAGGGATGAATCATTCACATTAATGCTACAGAATAAGACAACAGTAAGAGAACAGAAGAGTGTATTAATGAGGCATATAGGGCAGATTTTGATTTCATGTTGTTTGAGAATTAATTGTTATTGAAATAAAATAAATATGTCCTCCACTTTATTTGTCTTAAAACATACTTAATTGTCTTTGATAAAAATTGGGGTGCTAACATTTTTTTTTATTTATAAGCTGAAAAGTGAATTTCTAGAGGCTTGTTTAAATATTTGTGTGTCATGTGCTTTAATAAGCATTTCTGTTCTTCAGCCTGGGAAGCTTTAAAGCTATGATCAGAAATAATATGATTGAGAGATTCACATTTTACTGTTCTATAGAAACCCTGTTTTGAGAACAGCTCTGTCTTCACAGACAAGAGCTGTGCCTACTGTAGAGATACATAAAGCTGGAGGTTTATTACCACTCTACTGCTCTCACTTTTTTATGGTTCAAACACATACACATGCACACACACAAACACACTGTGAACTGGGCTCTCTCAGGTTTTTACGCCGTTTCTTGTCAGTATAAGTTCTGTGTGGAATTAATTCAAACATTTCTCCGTCTGACAGTAATTCCAGCCTCCAATGCATTCACGGAGTTCACAACCCCTCTCCCCTCCCTCCCACCCAGTCTTCATCAGTCCTCCTCATTTTCTCATCTCCTACTAAATGATGAATTGAGAATTAAAGTAATGGCTGCACGCGTGTGTGTCTGAGTGTGTTTCACACTCACACAGAGCTGGTTGTGTGCTATTCAGAAGTGATTTTTAAAAATCCCATATCTGAATTTAAGTAGCAGCCAAGCTAAATTAAAATAGAATAAAATTAAAATATGGTAATTGCTCAAAGTGTAGTTTTGTAACGCTCAAACACAGCACGAGGAGAACAAGGTGATTTCAAAGAAAAGGGGTTTAATTGGATTATTAAACAAAGCAGTAACTCAAGGACTAGGCAGGCATAGAAAATAAGCAATATAGTCTTTAAAGAAGCGATCTCCTGATCACTGCATAAACAGTCCTCCTAGGGAGCGATCTCAAGATCACCTATCAGAAATGGATCTTTCAAACTCAGGTAATTACTTAGATAACAAACAGTCTTTGGCGATCTCCTGATCGCTTTCGCCAACACGGGTCGGTTACTCTGACAGTTTCCTGGGGTAGTATAACACAGTCAATGAACAATCTTCTGATTGCTTTCTCCATCCACTAGATGGTCAGGTACAGTAGATCTCAAGTATATAAGTGCTCGTTGCAGGTTAGGTTCCAATACAGTCAGCTATCCAGATCGCAACCTCGTGAAGCAGGTAAGTATTAGAGACATGAGGAAGAGTTAGCCTTGTTACCTCGAGCTCAGCCACCTTCCTTCTGGTGTGTGCTGCTTAAATGCAGCTCCTTTGATTGGACACAGGTGTCATGCATTTATCGTTAGAGGTGACCAGTGTTGGGAGTAACGCATTGCAAAAGTAATACAATACAGTAATATATTACTTTTTGGTGTAAAGCAGTAGTGTAACGCATTACTAATCAGGTTTCAGTAATATTTTACTCGGTAGATGTTCAGTAATGCTCGCGTTACAACACACTTTTAGCCAAAATTTTTATTGTTCAAAAAAAAGCAAGACACAAGATATTAGCGTATAAACAATGCCGCAAGTCAGCTCTATTTTTTGTTCGTGGTCAGTTATTATCCATGTGTGGTGTACAGGTTTGTAAATGAATACTAAAGGATAGCTTCTAATATATATGTGTAGAGCAATTTATTTAATTCATCTCGCTTATGCGTGACGTGGTCAAGTGAAGGCGTATTTAGGGCAGGTTTTACAGGAGTGTCGAGAGGCTACTGGCCCAACAGTGGAAAGAGTGGCATGATTTCGTCCTCTGTTCCAGGTCTGAGGCTATTAGCTCCGCCCGGCTCGATGTGAGTCCTGACTTGCAGTGGCCCGAGCCCGTCTTGTTTTTCCTTCTACCAAAACAGCTTATACTGTTTCATCTAATAAAACAGTTCAGTTATGTGTGTAATGGTTTTATTAGTTTTATTTAGTTAAGTTAATTTAGAAAAATGCTTGGAGCATTTTTGTTCATTAAATGTAAGTTTCGTTTTTTTAAAGTAATAACAAAGTGGCCAGCGGCAGACAGTGCTGATCATAAACGATGTTTGATCAATTTAACCTTTTCAAATTACAACTTGCCTAAATGCAATAAAAACATTTCAAGCAAATAACAATGTTTAAACGTTTAACCACCTCCAGTGGAAACTAAATGTATGTGAGTATTACATCATTTAGAACATTAAAGGGTCTACATTTATTTGGGTGCACTGACAATATCTTGAACAGGAGCGCTTCACAAAAATTAACTGAAACTCAGCAGAAAAAAGAGACAAGCACAAAAAGCTTTAAATGACCGAAAATTCTTTCATTATAATTTTAATCCATGAAGATGACTTAAGTTGCATCAAAGGAAATGGCGAGTCAGGAAATGTATCTTTGTGACACGGACTAAGAAAACACTAAATAATTTAAATATCTTCCTACTATTTTCCTCGTACATATTCCTTGTAATTAGGCTACCTTTGCTGATGCTGTGACAAGCTTTAGCCTATTGCGTGTATTTGAGTGCAGAACTCTTCAGCTGCACTGACAGCACGCTCTCTGTAGTTATTTTGGTGAAAGTAACTCAAAAGTAATACAAGAATCACGTAACGCATTACAATTTTGAATCAGTAATATTGTAATGTAAGGAATTACTTTTAAATAGCAGTAACAAGTAATATATTACAGTTTGGAAGTAACTTGCACAACATTGATTGTGTACCAATAATATTTTAACAGCAAATCAGCATATTAGAAGGATCATGTGACACTGAAGACTGGAGTAATGGTGCTGAAAATTGATAAGCTAAAATTAAACCCTGCTGCTAGGTAAATATTAGTATTGATTTCCATAACCGACAGCATGATATCAGGTCGTGGATGTGTGATCTTACCTGTAGATAAGCTGTGTCTCTTTTGGGAAACACTGGAACACAGTGTGTCTTTGTCTCTGTGGATCTGGGGACAGAAAGAGGAAGATATGGTCTTACGCATGTGACTGTATGAATGTAAAAAGCTGTCTGACACATTCAAAGCAAATATAAACATCAGTCTGCATGAAAAAATTGTTGCACTCTTTATGAAAACTAAACAGTTCCTTAACCAAGTATGGATCATTTTTAAGAATCGTACTTCTTAAAGTCAATTAGGGAGGCTCTAAGTATTTTTTTGATAATTTTCTAGATTAACACAAAAATAATTTATTTATTTATTTATCTATTCCAAATATAGATAAATTTAACAGCATTGTTAAATAAAAACAACATTGGTCAGTTGGAAAGAAATCGTTATTGTTTGAGCTGTTTAAAAGGTTATTTATAAAAAATAATAAACTATTCTTCAACCAAGTATGGTTAATTTTTTTTTAATTTAATTTTATTCAGCAAAGACATATTGAACTGAAAAGAAAAAAAAAAGTTTGATAAGAAGAAATATAAACTTCTTCAGCAGCCTTTTGTAAAAATATATATAATTTATTTAATTAGAATATACAATGGGTACGGAAATTATTCAGACCCCCTTACATTTTTTTATTTGCAGCCATTTGCTAAAATCGTTTAAGTTCATTTTTTTCACCTCATTAATCTACACACATTACCCCATATTTACAGAAAAACACAGACACTCTACTGTGATACTCATATATTTAACTCAGGTGCCGTCCATTTCTTTTGATCATCTTTGAGATGGTTCTACACCTTAATTTATGTCCAGCTGTGTTTGATTAAACTGATTGGACTTGATTAGGAAAGTCACACACCTGTCTATATAAGACCTTACAGCTCACAATGCATGCCAGAGCAAATGAGAATCATGAGGTCAAAGGAACTGCCTGAAGAGCTCAGAGACAGAATTGTGGCAAGGCACAGATCTGGCCAAGGTTACAAAAACATTTCTGCTGCACTTAAGGTTCCTAAGAGCACAGTGACCTCCATAATCCTTAAATGGAAGACGTTTGGGACGTCCAGACCCCTTCCTACAGTAGAGCCTTGGTGAGAGAGGTAAAGAAGAATCCAAAAATCACTGTGACTGAGCTCCAGAGAAGCAGTCGGGAGATGGAAGAAAGTTGTAGAAAGTCAACCATCACTGCAGTCCTCCACCAGTCTGGGCTTTATGGCAGAGTGTACCAACGGAAGCCTCTCCTCAGTGCAAGACACATGAAAGCCTGCATGGAGTTTACTAAAAAACACCTGAAAGACTCCAAGATGCTGAGAAATAAGATTCTCTGGTCTGATGAGACCAAGATAGAACTGTTTGGCCTTAATTCTAAGCGGTGTGTGTGGAGAGAACCAGGCACTGCTCATCACCTGTCCAATACAGTCCCAACAGTGAAGCATGGTGGTGGCAGCATCAGGCTGTGGAGGTGTTTTTCAGCTGCAGGGACAGAATGACTGGTTATAATCTAGGGAAAGATGAATGCGGCCAAGTACATCTAACTGTGATCGGTTTTTTTATGTCTGTGTAGAGTATCTGAACAAGTGGAACTTTTCCCACTTGCAGTGCAATGACTTGGTTTCTCTCCAGTGTGAACTCTCATATGTACCGTAAGGCCTCCTTTTACTGCAAAACTCTTCCCACACTGATCACATGCGTATGGTTTCTCTCCAGTGTGAGTCCTCTCATGTGGTTTTAGGTCTCCTGACCGCCTGAATGTCTTGTCACAGTGTGAACACTTGTAAGGTTTCTCTCCAGTGTGGGTCCTCTCATGGGTTTTCAGGTCACCTGACCGCCTGAATGTCTTGTCACAGTGTGAACACTTGTAAGGTTTCTCTCCAGTGTGAATCCTCTTGTGTATTTTCAGGGTTCCTAACTGATTGAATCGCTCATCACAGTGTGAACACTTGTAAGGTTTCTCTCCAGTGTGGATCCTCTCGTGTGTTTTCAGATTTCCTAAATGTCTGAATCTCTTGTCACAGTGTGAACACTTGTAAGGTTTCTCTCCAGTGTGAATTCTCTGGTGCAGTTTTAAACAGTTTGCTGTAGTAAAAAACTTCCCACAATCTAAGCACATGTACTCTCTCACACCAGTGTGTGTTTTCTCATGTTCTTTCAGACTTTGTCGATGTGAAAACCTGTTTCCACACAAATTACATGAATACGGCTTCTCCTTTGTATGAACTACCAGGTGCTGTTTCAGGACTGAATCTTTCAGAAAGGTTTTGCCGCATTGATTGCATGTGTATGGTTTCTCTCCAGTGTGAATCTTCTCATGTGTTCGCAGGGTTCCTGACTGGCCGAATGTCTTGTCACAGTGTGAACACTTGTAAGGTTTCTCTCCAGTGTGAATCCTCTCATGCTGTTTTAAACTGCTCAGTGTAGTAAAAATCTTCCCACACTCAAAGCACATGTGCTCTCTCACACCAGTGTGTATTTTCTTATGTTCTTTCAGACTTTGTCGATGTGAAAACCTGTTTCCGCACAAATGACATGAATGTGGTTTCTCCTCTGTATGCATGCCCAGGTGTTTCTTAAGGTCTGAAGTGCTCAAAAATGTTTTGTCACACTGATCACAAGTGAATAGTTTCTCTCCAGTGTGAACTCTCATATGAATCTCAAGATCATGTTTGTTTACTAAACTTTTTCCACACTGAGAGCAGGTGAAAGATTTCTTGTCCCTTTTCCTTAAATCTTTCTGTTTGAGTTTTTCTCCACTTCTGACATGATTTCTTTCAACTTCAATCAATTCTTCTTTCAGTTCCTCTTTAATCAACTCTGAAACAAATGTAAAAACAATACATTTGTCAGTAACTCATTAAACAAGTTTATGGTTTGTTGCTGTGAAGCAGTTTGGTTGGGCGAAGCCCTCGACAGTCTCGCCGAACAGGCCGGCCTGAGAGATGAGTGCGTTGAGAAAGCGCACTTTGTCAGCATCCCTCATCTGCACCAGGTTCAGCCAGAAATGGTGGTCCTGGACCACCCTGGTGGGCATCACCTGACCGAGGGTGCGAAAATCTCAGTGAAAATCATTCGGTGTGCAGAATTCCTGCATCAACCTCAGATCAGAACTACATTCGAGCAGCTTTTTGAGTGCCTTGGCTTGGTGTACCTGAAGGACAGCTATGGTAGGGCTCGGCGATTAATCGAAAAAGTAATCGAAATAGACATTCAGAACCTATAATTGATTAAAAATACTTTCCCTTTAAAAATACTACTGCGTATGGAGTCACGTGAACCCGCTACCCTACATTCCCACCAGATGCAACGTGGGCAAATAAATCACGCTATTCGCTCGTAGTTGGACACTTGAACATTAATAGTTGTCTTGCTTCATTCGTGTGTGAAATTTGCTTCAAAGCAAACGCGAATTCGCGTCATGGGAGGGGCTTCTGCCAGGCGCTTCCAGTCTCTTTACATCGCAAAGGATATGACTCCTTGGCTACAGTGGAGCAAAGCGGGTTTAAACACCTCGTTAAAACTCTCGACAGAAAATACACTGTGCCATCGCCATCACATTTTTCTAAAACTAAAATATAAAAATATTACATAAAATATTAGAATATTACATAGAATATAAAACATTATATATTAAATATATTAGTATTGAAATATTATGTACACGATATACAAGAGTAATTTTATTTCGAAGAGAAACTGCTTATTTTCATGCGTATTAAGAAAAACATTGAAAATACATTGAAAATAATTTATTTCATTTATTTGTACTTTTTTTGTAAGAACAAAGTGACTGTTCATTTTAATAAATAATCATAGATAGAAGATAGTGTGTGTTTCCTTCAATTATTTTAAAATCAAGTAATGCACCAGTCATTAAAAAAAAATCACTCACTTGTAATATGTGAGCATATTTACTGAACAAGATTTGTCAGCAAACTATAAAAAATACTCTTTCATTAAACGTAATCGAGATAAAATGTTTAATTAATTGATTTTAGGCCAAATCGCCCAGCTCTAAGCTATGGTGTGCAGGACGGACGCGGCCTGGCCCGCAGCACTGTAAGCTTTGGGAGCCAGAGCTGACGCCAGCTTAGAGACTTTGGATGGGAAAACGTGGACAATTCCACTGAAGAGCACAAATATAAACAGGCAGTGTAAGCGCCGTTTACATTTTGGTGAGCTCTTCATGCACCTCTAGGAAGAAAGGCACTGGGGCAGAGCGTGGCTGGGAGTCACATCCGGAGCCCAGATACCAGTCATCCAGCCTCAAGCACTTTGGAGAAGGAGCGGAGTTTACCTGCTTTGGGGGAGTTGAGGTGGGTTGCAGGTCGGTGGGGACTGGGTCAAAGGAGCATTCCTGACTGTGAACCTTAGGTATCCCTAACCACTAACCAGTGCAGCCACAGAGTCCTTACATCCCAACGAACTGAGCTGGGTAGCAGGCGAGGTTAGCCTCACAATGAGAGCCGCGACCTTAGCCAAGCCATGGACATGCGCTTAAGAGTGTGGTCATGAACCATCCACAGACGCTGTCACAGCATGTTTACGGCCCAGGCATGTGAGACCGCAGTGCATCTGTCATCAGAGGCAAGGAAACTACCGCACACAGAAGCACATGGTCGGAAAGACATCTTGAGAGACACTCTCAGTGACCGTGCAGCTGTAGGAAATAGCCGGCTTTGCTAAGTGGAAGGACGCAAGAAAATGTGAAAGCCCCGGGCGATCACTGCTGTATTGCAGATGAAACACGGCTGAAAAATATCCCGCTCAAAGTTTCTTCCTGCTTGTCTACTTTGCTGCTTTAGAAGTGACGGGCTCCAAAGCATTTTTTTGCGATCATGTCTGGCCACATACAGTCCTTTGTAACAACTGCATACATTCAAGATGTAAGCAACTGTTTCAACTGTTTCAAGAGTCGGATGTAACAAACATTAGGGATTGTAATTTGATGGGATACCACACTGACAGATTCTACATATTGGAAGACATTGTAATTGTGCTTTGAACATAAATATAGGAATATCCTCTGAGATTGAATAGTTTGTCAGAAAAGAGTAAAATAGTGAGTGACTGGAGACGTGCAAGTTTTCTCTGCAGTTTCAGAAGTGATACAAAAATCTCTCCACAATGTGCTTTTGAAGAAGAATGAAGGGTAGATTTAGGGTTGGGGTAGGTGTAGACATTAATAAAACACAAAGTGATAGAAAGAAAATATTTAAATCTAAATTCAAAAATCTAAATTGTTGGTTTCCAGTTCCTGTATACATTATATTCTGCAAATATAACTCATATTTCTCCTAACTTATGTTATCGATTTTTTTTCAAACATATCAAGATTTTATCATGATTCTTTGTAACTGAATTTACTATTTGCAAGTTGTTACCCTCATTGTCATTAGGATATGTCCCCAAAGCCTTCAAACTGGCTGTTATTAAGCCTCTCAAACTTGAACCCAATATCTAGTTAATTACAGACCTATCTCAAATCTCCCTTTTCTGTCAAAGATACTAGAAAAGGTAGTATCCTCACAATTATATTCCTTCTTAGA
>JAUCMU010000097.1:22918923-22941045 GCA_032275025.1 Enteromius treurensis | reverse complement strand
TAACGCATTACAATTTTGAATCAGTAATATTGTAATGTAAGGAATTACTTTTAAATAGCAGTAACAAGTAATATATAATATATTAAGTAACTTGCACAACACTGGAGGTGACTTAGAGGGAATGTCACTGACTGCGCTGAGATCAGAGCACAGAGGCAGAGACCGCGTGACAGTTTATGGAAACGTTGTTCCGCCACTGAATGCAAATAATAAAAGTTAAATTACTTTTTCTCTCACATTTCTGACTTTTTTTCTCAAAAAAAAAAAAATCTAGTTGACAACTGAAATTCCTCTTCTATTTAACAGTCAAATGAAAATTGAATTAACAGTAAATTAAAATGAAAAAATTAATGAAATAGAGACATTGAAAAATAAAGAAAAGAAAGACTATTTAAATTTAATCTTGTGACTTGGCATTTAAACATGCCCATTCTCCGAATTCTCATTACTATAATGCTTTAATGTAATATTAAAGAAATAGATAAATCATGAGAGTCATTTCCTGTACTGGTTTCAATATGCTAATTTTAATTTAAAATATCGTCCAGACTATATGCATTTTTTATTACTGTACTACAGTAATACAATCTAATGAGAATAATCAGTAAGAATAATAAGGATTGCAAACAAACTCAAACAGCAGAAAATCCTAACAAGACTTCTGGTGGAAAATTTGCTTAACCGTTATGACAGTAACATCACAGTGTAATTGACTTTAAAATAGGCCTAATTTTTTTTCAAATAAGTAGTTTCCAGATGTGAAATTCAACCTAAGATGGTTAATTTTCTTCCTTGTAAAAGTCTTGAGATGGCAGGCAGTGATCTGTATTAGCACCAACACTGTTTTGAAAGTTGCACTTTCCTAATAATAATAATAATAAATAGTGAGATGATGAAAGAATGAGATGATTATTATCTTAATTGTTTCTACTAGATTGTAGTGAGATTAAATGTATTTGCATTCGCTAAATGTGTTTTGCTTAAATCTTCTGAAAAAAATAAAATAAAAATGCACTAATTGCTCTGATTATCCAAAACACCAAAAAATGAAAGCATTCTTTATGAATAAACCCAGGGCTATCCAATCTCAGTCCGGGTGGGCCGGTGTCCAGTTCACCTTTAAGGTGGATGGATTATCTCTGCAAAGGAGAAGTGCCCATTAACACAGATTTAGACAGATTTGTGAACAATATTTAAGAGAAATAGGCATTTTGTGTACATAAAAATGGGATTATGGGGTTATGAAAATGGGGCAAAAACAAAAATGTTACATTTGTAATTTTGTTCAGTGTATTTATAAAAACAACAACAACAACAAAAGAAAAACAGATGTATATGAATGATTTAATTAGGTAGATGTCGGAGAACTCCATTTAGTATTCTGAGCTATGAATAAGCAACCTCAGACCAATAAAAATGTCCCTTGGGTTGTTTGAACCATTTTGAAAGACTGAAACACTCTGGATATTGGTATTTGTGCATTTGTATGGTTTGAAAAGCCTTTTCTTATCCTTTTGAATTTTACAAAGAGGTCAGAGGATTCAATTTTTTTAGATTAAATTTAGCATTTTTATAGCCATTCAGCATTCTGGTATCAGGCTGAATGGAAACGTTTTATTGGCAGATTTTGAACTTTATTGAGAGCGACTGTCAGTATTAAGATTAACTGACTGACTTTGAGTTCCTCTGACGCTAAACGGACCTGTGACACATCCACTAGCAATCTTTCTTTACACTGCAAAATTTAAGTCTTTAAAAATGTATTAAGACTGGTATCCAAATAATATTCAGTACTGTGTGCTGTTTAATTAAACATTTCTTTCTGTATTGCAGTCACTGGTATTTCTGTTTTTATTCCCCTTTTTATTTCTGTTTGGGGGTGTATGAAGCTGAAACTAGTGAACACAAATAGTTCTAAAACAGGCAGTAATTTAATTTTCATTCACACTCTACATTTAGTATTTATGGTATATCAGCCTGCAACACAAACACACACAGATACACTACACAGTAGCTCTGATCCAACACCTAAGGAGCTGCCTTACTGTCTAGTGCCAACATACACTGGAGAGAAAAAATATGTAGGATTTACTTTGAAATAATTTTCACATATGTCATACTATGCCTAAGATTCCTTAAAATTCTGTCTAGGTGCTCTACTACTACTCTACTACTTTGCTTTGGTCTGTGTGATTTCACCCACTGCCAGTTTACCTAACAGTATTTAGACACCCTGGGTTGCCAGTTGGCCGAAAAAAACACAGCAAAATGCAGCCATGGAAGCCAGCAAATGAATTGGGTCAGAGATCACAGATTTTACCTGACCTAAAAAGCCTCGGCATTTAACTAAAACGCTCTTTGAACACCAGGATATTAAAATTTGGATAAATCAACTCATCAGCTTACAGTGTAAGGCTCATCGCCTTGCTCATTCCTGTTGTGTTTCCTCAAATCTGGCAACCCGCCTGGCTTCAAGTCTTGAGGAGGAGGGAGCTGAAGAAATGACTCTCTTCAATAGTTTACATTTGTACTGCAGTACCTATTTCAGCCTCTAGCTTTCAGTAGTGCACATTGCACCATTATCTGGTTAATGATGAATACTGCTGAATTAAATACATTTAAGGTATGGAAGACTGTGGGTTTTACTACTCTGGTTCCCTTTCAAAAGCTACACTCAAAGCTGCGTGAAACGCTAATGAGAACGCTCTTTGTTCGATCGGTTGTTGAAGCATGTGTGTCAAACACGCCAAAGTCTGGCTTATATAACCTCGAACAGGTGACGTCATTTGACCATGTGCACCTGCAGGTTAAAAATAGTCATGAACCGGATACATCCTCAGGTCTTTTTGTCTTCTAGGACCGCATTGTGTGCGTGTTTGCAAGTCTGTGTGATGAAATAAAAAATAAAAAGAGAAATAAGCAGAAAGTGAAAGCAAGGAAAATAACTCACTATGGCTTTGTCAGAGAGGAAATGCTTGCCTCCATGCTAGAGACTTCTCGCAGATGATGATCGCCACACTTTTTGCTTTGAGTGTTTAGGGGAGGAACACTCTATCCTCGGACTCGAGGGAGAATGCGAGCACTGAGATCTCCTGTCGTGCTTAGTGCTTTTTTAAAGAGAGACCACGAGCCATGCTCTAGGTGGCTACTAGAGTGGTCGAACGTTTACACCTTAACTGGCCGCAGGAGAACCCCAAGCGTTTGAAACTTGACGACAGGTTTCTGTCAGGTGGCCGGGGGGAAAGGGGTCCTTAACGGCGGTCTCTCCCCTTCTTTGGTGACCTCCATGAGGAGCTTACACGTTCATGGAGTAATCCATATTTGTGCCCCCATTTCGCCTTCCGGCCTATTTGGCAACTCCGTTAATACCGTTTTGGGAGGCAAAATGCTATGAGGAGGCGTTCATGAGGTTCCTTCCCCGCTGTCCTGGGGCTTGTGTGCCTAGCATCATGAGGTTGTCTCCCCACGGGGAGCGGGCCGAAAAAAAATCCCAACAGAAAATAAGAACTCCTTCCTGGCACCCTCAGGAGGCCATTGTCCAATCTCCGCCACCACTGGTGTCTCAGGGAGCAGTGGTTTTTCAGCCTCCTACCGCATTTCAGGCCGCCGAACATCTAACATCCCCCAATTTAGCCAAAGTGTCAAAACTTGTGCCCCTTTCAGAAAAACTGGGCATCGTCAATGGCTTTGGCAAAAGGTGTCCCCTTACAGCAAATGTGTGATGCGGCAGATTGGTCCTCTCCGCACACATTTGCCAGATTTTATAGTCTTGATGTCCATGCTACTCTGGGCTCATGGGTCCTCGAGTCAGCATCCCAGAGTCAGGTCTAGACCTCTTTGATGATTGTGTGCACACGCTACACAACCCTGGGGGTCCAGACACTTTCAGTGCGCCGGCGTTGGTATTCTCGTTTCCATTAGCGTTTCACGCAGCATTAAGTGTAGCTTTTGAGAGAGAATGTCTTGGGTTACTTGACTGTAACCCAGAAAAAGCGGGAACAAGATGCTGCTTTCCAATGCCGCACTGTAGGCATGACTGGACATCCTTTCAGATAAAATTGACCTGAGGATGTATCCGGTTCATGCCTATTTATAACCTGCAGGTGCACATAATCAAATGACGTCACCTGGCCGAGGTTATATAAGCCAGACTTTGGCGTGTTTGACACACATGCTTCAACAACCGGTCGAACAAAGAGCGTTTTCATTAACGTTTCACGCAGCATCTCGTTCCCGCCTTTTCAGGGAACAGAGTTACAGTCAAGAAACCCGAGACGTTTTTTCAGATCCATTCGCTACTTTTTCAAGATGCTTTAACTGCTCACCCATTTCCTTTCATAGAAAACATCAGCAGGTCTGTACTGTCAGTTTGATGTATCTTTGAAGCTGCCATTACTGAAAACTCTTAGTAACGCCAGCTTGTATCTGATTATTGAATATTTCCTTTTGCTTTATCTACAGAACAACCTCCCTTGGAATAAACAAAAAATGATGAATGAGCATATTTCCTGACTGGTCCGGCAGAACAGAAGGGACTCCACTTCAATTAGCGGGGACATCTGAGGACGCTTCTTTCTTAAAGCCAGACCTGAACAATGACAGTGAACAATGGCACATAATTATGAATAACTCCGTTTTGTGGCTTTTCATTCTGAGTGAGGAAGAGAAGTCAGATATTTTGCAAGCTTGCAGGCAATGGAAGAGGTTTTGAAATGCTGGCTTGCAGCCGAAGTGGTTAGTTGGAATTCTCAAGGAGCGTTCTGAGGGCAATATTACTGACAAAAAATTAATTGTTTATTAAAATGTTTCAAGCACTTCCTGACACATCTTTTTATTGGTGGGGCTTCCCAATGAATCCCATCTTTCCTGAACATTCTGCATGTGCTGTCAGTCCTCTGGAATAAAACCACTCAGGATGCACAGCGTTGCACCTCTCTGATTCTCAAACACCAACCCAATGAGAAGAAGCATAATCACAGCCTTGCAATCAACAGTCAAACAGCAGGAAAGAGATCCAGTGAGTCAATGTGGAGTCCATTAGCTTTCACTGCCAGATCTCCCTCAGAGCTGAAACAGCACCTTCTCGGCTTTGGTGTCAGAAGTAAGAGCTCTCTCTGTGTTATCTCCTTCTATCCCACTCTCTTTGGCTAGCTTACCCTGATCGCGCTACTGACAGACATGATGTCCAAGTCAAACTTTAAATGGTACGTTAGTCTTTGTTGTCCTGTTTTTCCGATTACTTGGTGCCACCAGAATTGTCCATTGGTTGGGATCCTTTTCTATATTATATAAGCAGTTATTGACAAATTAGCATGTCTAAATAAAATTAATTTTAAAACCTAGTGAGCTGCCCTACCTTGACAGCATGTTCAGGTATTGTAGGCAAGCTGTAAGGCACCATTGCATGTGTTCTCCAAGATAATTCTCCCATGAAATCAAGATGAGCAGAACAGACAGAAGATATATTCTATGCCTGAGATGATTGAATAAGCTCCAGCTTTCCTGTGACTCTGCATAGGACATGGCTTGATGGATAAATTTAATATGAAATGTATCGATGAATTACATTATATGCAATGAAGATTGCAAGAACATGAGTATTAAGTATGAGACGTTGGTCTAGTGGTATTTTCTGTTGAGGCTTATTGGAAGAAACTAACACAGTCTCATGATGCATTTTAAGAGGTGGTTAATTTGTACAATTTGTATGACTTCACGAGTATGATTTTGTAAGATTTGTCTGAACTCCAGGTGTATAGGAGTGGGATTAGGTGTAGGTCATCATAGCAAAAAGCACAGCAAAAATCATATGAATTTTTATGAGTGAGGTCATTCGAATTAATATTGAATTAATAATTTGAATTAATAATTAATAAATAAATAATAAGCCACCACTTAAAATATGTACGAATATCCATTAGATCGGTCTGAAAAAAACATTCCTACAGAGACATTTCTGCAAAATGATACTTCATGCATTTTTTGCAACAACTTCAGGTTCAAATTAAGTGGTGCTAAAAAGGTTTTATGAACAGGTAAATACAAATCCGATAGTTTTGTCATGTAGGCTTTTGCAAGTCTTTGAGGTCTTTCATCATGACTCAAGTTTATTGCTGTAATGGAAAAAAAAAAAAAAAAGCTGATTTTGTGATGCAAACTCATATGTTAGTTGACAAATCATCCACCAAAAACATGCTGTAAAAGTAGGCATAACATACTGTAAGAACTGCTTAAATGTAAGTCTATAAAAGCCTTTACCTGGGATTACATTTTGTATTGACTACCACTATCATCAATTTTATTTTATTTTTATTCATTTATACATATTTTTTCGATTAACACTTCCTAAAGGCTATAAATATGGGCAAATTCCGTTATATTGCATTATAATGGATTTAAATGTACAATACAGTGCATTGCCTTGTTTGGAGCGACTGCTTCATGTCTTTATGTCCGTAGGTTCTATTTCACAGAATACTGAAACTTGCAATATTAATATTATGTACAGCAATATATCTACTAGTCATTAGATTATTAATAGACTGTTTCAGTATTCATTAGTTATGGATTGCAGCTGCAAAAGTTACTTACAGTTAGTATAATGTCTAAACTATCAAAATAAAGTAATTTTAATTATGTAACTAATACAACTACTACAAATATTTACTATTATTACTTAGCAGCATGAACATGACTGTAAAAAATTAACAGATTTTCATTCAAACGGTAGAGCAGAAAGATTGATAACAGACAGAGAAACACCATCTGGAGTTACTTCTCAGAAAAAGAGACCACAAATAAGACATTTATTATTAATATAGAGTTATGGGCTGATTTAACTTTAAAGTTGTTATAAGATACAGATTCAATGTGTAAACATATCAATGATTACAAAATCATCATACAAGATAACAGAAGACACGAGTGATAAATAAAAAGAAAAAAAAAAATCACTTTTTAATTTAATAAATGACCACTGCACGTTATTTATCATGATTTAGACACATTATTTTGCACTGTATTTTGATTTTGCTAAAACAGATAGCAAGTCATGGAATTGATAACAGATTAGAGGGCATGTTTTTGAGTTGCCTGTTGTGGGAGAGAACATTTCCACTGTCACTTTCTGTGACTGATAACAAATAGTAGAGGTGGACTGCCTCTCAATTTAACACACATTTCTAAAATGAAAATCCTGCTCAACAGCTATGATGCGTCCTCTGTAATAGATATATTAATTTTGCAAACAATTTAATAAAAGGTTGGGGACAAAAATATAATACAATTTAATAAAATATCCATTTTGCATTACAAAAAAAAATTGTGTAATTGCCTAATAACTATACAGTAAATATTTTTAACATAAATTTAACATGAAATTCTGAAGTATAAAGAATAAAATAACATTTTATTGTAAGAATATATGGACCAAAATTATTAATTCTTTTATTTAAAGTATTTTTTTCTCTCTCAGTAGCACGCCACTGCAGAGTACAAAGATAAAAGTAGAAATAGTATAGGCTATTATATTTTTAACAGTGTATATTTGGTATTTAGTACTTTGATTTATTAAGTGCTGCTGCTATGAAAAAGACATTTTTGAATTATTCCTTGTTAACCTCAACCTTCAACCTTTTTTTAGTTTGCACTGAATCACGGTTGTCCAATGTAAGGTGACTAGATTGCAATGGGTTTTGTCATCTGCACAGCAGCTGAGACTGAGCTTACTAATACAAAAACCTTAAAAGACAGTACAGTTCCAAAGTCAGACATGCTTATACAGTATGTGTCAAAAGGTCAAGATTAATTTAGCATTTTTATTACGTTATTAAATTATTATATTACATTTAAATCACAAACTAATGTGTTACGAACATGTAACCTCTTGTAAAACATAGTTTAAGATCAATGCAGTTTCATCAGTATTTCAAAATGACTTATCAAGAAAACAAACGAAGCGTTACATCCTTAATCCTTACATTTGGCATCCAACCGTTCCAGCTATTCAGCCTATCAGAATCAGACCGAGGGATGTGGCAGAGGTCATTGATGGTATTAGACATCAGCAGTCAGAAAGCAGATTATCACTGCATGTTTTTATTTATTTATTTATTTTGCATTCATACTTAAAGACTATTATAGAATTGTGTCAGCTAAAGGAATAAGTTGGGATTAAAGAGTTAGAGGAAGTCGGGTTTGTGGTTTGCAAGAACTGACAAATGAAAAAAGAGCGAAATGAAGATGAACGGAAAGGAAGGTGATAGAATGTTGCGGTTCAAATGCAAGCGTCAGTGGAAAAAAGAAGCCGAAATTTGAAAAGAATGGTGAAAATAGTGTCATGATGAAACAGAAGGGCATGAAAGCGGCACAGAGAAATTGCGTCTCAATCGTCCGCCTCGCTTCTCATGCAGGGCACGTTCGGAAAAGGAGAGAGAGAGATGACGGGGGTGAGAGAGGGAGGGAGATGTGGCGAGGGGATTGAGATTGTTCAGCCTGGATTTAAACACACTGCCATCTTACAAAGAAGGATGAATTGAATACAAATGCTGTTCTCCTGCTGAATAAATACACACCTTACTGACTCAACCAGACAAACGGACAAATTGAAAGCCGACATCCTTGTGAAAGGCTCACCCCAAAATCTACAGTTGAGAGACAACAACAACAGACTGCAAATGCAACTGCATAAAATCAGCTTAAAATCGTTTTGTGCAGAAGCTAATGATGCAATGACACACCTGGCCAAGAAACAGTCAGCAGCCAAATGTCTAATTGCCTTTGGTCTTCTATAATGGAACACAGCATGTATTCATATATAGTTAATGGCCATAGAGGTAAATACATTCACATTAAAGCTGGCAGTTCTTTACCTTCATAGTTGCCTTAGCCATCAAAACACTGACGGAAGTTACAGCAGTAACAATATAAAATTTGACATAAAATACTAATGTTGTTGCTGAATCGCTTTGGTAGTTGAAATGTTTCCCAGAAAGGATACAGGAAGCATTCATTTCCATCTTATGGTAATTGTAAGTAAACAAGAATGACTAAGACATGCCAGGAACATTTCACTCGAAATTGGTTTTAATTAAAGCTTCTGACTTTTCAGTAGAAGGTGCTTGCTTTAATTCCGGTTCAGTCTCTGGAGTTTTAAATCTTGTCATCTTGATATTTAAAGAACAAAACAGACCATTTGTTTTTGTAAGCTGTAAAAAAAAATTGCTGTAATTATGAAGCTGGATGCCAGTAACTTACTGTAAATTTGTATTTATTAAATGTATTTATGGGCAACAGGGTTGAGCTTCGCAAAGGGCCTATTGTGGTTGTTATTGTGAATTGTAATATTGTTTTCTGTTTGTGCTGTTGTAATAAGAAATAATTTCAAATTTGTGATTTTAGTGCCCAGTCCCTAAATAAACAATATGTTTCAAGCCAAGAAAATCTGCAATGTAGACATGAATCTTGCTGGTTGAGAAACGCCTTGCTTCATAGTAACTGATTTTAAGCAGTAGTTTCCATATGTCCAACCAAAGCGGGAAAACTTTAAAAATAGCACATATTAAAGGATCCTTTTATTCAGTAAACAAGCTTTTAACAAAAGATACTTTCAGTAAAGCTCATTTTGCCCATCTTAAAAAACAATGAAAAGAAAATTATGTTTGCTTAGAGGTTGACCTTTCAAGTTCTTAGTTTTGTTTTATGCAGGTATTAGCTTTTTCTCAAAGAATAGACATTGATAAACAGTAATCTATTCTGAAACCAACATATGTTGAAATGCCTGTTTTATTTGCTTTAATCTCTGTTGGAGCTTTATTTAAACTCTCTAATGTCTATAGAAGGCACAACTGAGATGTGTAAGATCTCATTTGTGATGTTTCTTTTCTGCAGTCACTAGCCTTCATAAAAGGGCAGTACATCTGTGTTTTCTGCCTTATTCACAATATTCTAATATCATAAGAAAATAAAGACAGAAAAGGCGAAGAAATCACAGCGCTAAAGGAAAAACAAATCAAAAGCATAATGAATAGCAAAGATGTTGCATTAAAAGTCACAAAGACACGGAGGCCATCTACAGAAACTGGAGATTTGAATGCATGTTTATTTTAACCCTAACATCTAAAGCATGCACATATATTGAAGGAAAAAGGCACTAACAAGGCCATTTGTTTGAACTCTTATTCATCTAAAATATACATGCGGGCTGAAGTTAAACAACCTCTGTTGCGGTCTGTTTTAAACAGTGCCCTCATTATTTATTTATGGGCATCCCCTGGAATTTCATTTCTGCTCTGTTTAAGATAAAAGCTGTGAATAGAGATGTCCATGTGTAGAAAAAAAAATAACTGTTGCCTCTGGGAACCGCACCTTAGAATGATGAATCATACGCTGACTTTTGCAAAGAGCAAAAGACAGCAGTAAAGGATGAAAAGAGGGATGGAAAAAAGCATGTTGTGTAGATTAAGTCAGTCCCTTTTTGTTAGAAGTAAAGGAAGTAGATAAGTAGTTCAACATGTAGGCTATTTTTGAAATTGAATGCTCTCTGATAGAATTAGTAATTACATTGTGGCTGCTAATAAAGCGTGTTCTATATAATATGAATGTGTGTAGTACAGTGGAAAGGCTATATAAAGGCCAAGGTGCTACTGGCCAACTCAGATTGGGCCAATCAAATGAGACACAAGATTGTTTTTGTTTTTTTGTCGTAATAAAAATATTTGATGACATGAAACCATAATACTTAAATTGTCATGAATCGGAGGGAAGACTAGGAGAGGGAGATCCATATGCAGCACTTTATTAAACTACACAATGTACAGACAAGCAGGGTCGATCAATAGCAAAAGGGAACATGAGTGGCATAGACAATAGAATAATCCTGAATGCAAAGCAGGGGTCGTGGGATTGCCAAACAGTATCCAAGGGTCGAGGCATTAGCAGAGGTCCGGGGCAGGCAGGGTCGAGAACAGGAACTACGGAGAACTAGGAAACACGGAGAACACGGCTTACAAAGGGGGGAAAACACCACAAGATAAGGACCAAACAGCCATTAAATAAAATACATAACAAGTTAACAAGGGGGCTGAACTAATCTGTAGACATTGAAACACACAAGCAGGGTGGAGACTTTACAGGGTTGGCATGGAAACAGTGGGATACACTTCATAATAAAAGTCCTGAACAGAGAACAGAGAGACCGACAAACAATGAACATACTCCAGGCTGGAATGTCCTCTGGAGGCTTCCGAGGGCAACTCCAGTGAAGCTCATGACATAAATAAAAAGATGGGTTTCACGTATAGTTTATAGATAACAATATCATTAGGCTACTTTTAGTAGCTAGATAATACCATTTTAGCATCTGTATTTGAATTCCTATTAATGTAAAGATTATTATTATTATTCATTTATTTATTTATTTTTAAATAGAAACCAAGGTCCACTCACTTTAAAATGTGTTAAAATGGCTTTTATATATAAAATCCCAATGTGCTACATCCATCATGTTGTCATTGTCATGTGACATACAGTGTCAGTTACATCACTTCGCTGACATTCTCAGATTCTCTCTTGTGGCATTATGGGACATTGCATTCACACGTAATTAAATGGAGATTTTAGTTAAGTCTCCTGCTTCTCACATTTCTCTCCAGAGAAAATACTCCTCAAAAAACATTCTCGCATGTGTCTCCTTTAAGTTCAAGAAGAGATATGAGCAACTTCAAAAAGCTGTACATTAATTCAAATGTCTCCATTTGAATTTAAAGTTTTCTTAATATATAACCCATATAAAATACAGTATTCATAATGAAATCATTAAAGGATTCAGCCATAAGCTAATTGTGCCTTATAACAAGGGTTACTGTTCCTGTAAAAATGCGTGCTTTGGATAAAGACATGTGAAACATGACTACTTTCATGAACTAATGATCTGTATTATACACATATGCTGTATAGCTCTGCATGTCAATATCACTGCATACCAGCAGTTAAGTGTATCTCTAACCATTATCCTTAACATAGACTAAAACTCTGAATTTCTTGATCAGTGTTGTTGTTTTGCTTTATTGAGTCATTCATCCACAACAGCTCAATCAAACTCATTAATTATATATTTTTTTGGGGATAGTGCAGTGTAGTGTGGTGTCAGAGTAGTGGTCAGCATGTGTTGCAAACACTGGTGGCCCAGGTGGTCCGTGTCAGTTTTCTTTTGCAGGCATCTTTTGGCTCAGTTCATAACCCAGCCTTCTGATAATGTATTATTTGAAACTGTGCTAAAAATTATACAATACAAGCTCATTGCATGGATTATGTATCATAAAATACAATTTTTCTTTCAAAAGTAATTAGAAGTTTAAAAAAGAAATCACTAAACATGCCAAAAACAGTGAAAAGAAAGGTTTTGAGTCAAGAAAAAAGGCCTTAATTCTAGCTTTACTGGCACAAGGATTCAGCGAGCGTCAAGTTGCTTCTATCCTTAATATTTCAAAGACGGCAGTTCACAAAAAACGAAACAAACGTGCATTGTTCTGTATTGTTGAGGTTAACATTTTTTAAGAATAAAACCCAAAAGAAACAGATTTTTCTGCAGTGGTCTCTTATTTTTTTCCAGAGCTGTAGGTAGACCTATATCTGGTGGTGGGCCGGCTGGATCATAAAATGCCAGGGCCGATTTTTACTCCCAGTCCAGCCCTGGGCTTTCCTAATCAAGTTCAATCAGTATAATCAAAAACAGCTGGACTCAAATGAAGGTGTAGAACCATCTCAAGGATGATCAGACGAAATGGACAGCACCTGAGTTAAATATATGAGTGTCACAGCAAAGCGTCTGAATACTTAGGACCATGTGATATTTCACTTTTTCTTTTTTAATAAATCTGCAAAAATGTCTACAATTATGTGTTTTTCTGTCAATATGGGGTCCTGTGTGTACATTAATGGGGGAAAAAATGTACTTAAATGATTTTAGCAAAATGCTGCAATATAACAAAGAGTGAAAAATTTAAGAGGGTTTGAATACTTTCCGTACCCACTTTATGATAAGCCTGCCCACTGAGAAGTACTGAGAGTATTGTTATAAATTGTAGCTACTACACACAAAGTCATGTTAAAATACCTGTTTTGGCAAGTATTCTGGTAAACACAGTAGATCATGTCCGTATCTTGAGTTAACGGATAAAGCTGACCAGGGGTTGATTTAGTGAATTTGGGGCCAAATATAGGAATGGGACCCTATATATTTGCACACATTTACTTTGATCAACCTTGAGGTTCCTTGTGGGTTTTAATAGTTGCTGCTGCAGAATGGTGCCCCATATGTGGTTATGTCCAGTGTTTCTATATTTTTCATGTAGGCTATATGTCATAATGGTGATTCTGATGCAGCTAAATTGTCAATGAATCAGTTTTCATTTATATATATTTTACTGTTTCTGTTGTCATAAAATGGCATGAATATGAAATAGTGACTGAATAGTGAATTATTTAAACTACATAACCAGCAACATATCTGTGTTTTAACTGAAAGCGCAGCTCCTTTCAACCACTCTCTGAACAGAGCTGATACAGAGAGAGTAAGTCTCTGCACGTCGACGCAGAAGTAAATTAAAACAGGGGCGTTGTCTGCCGTAAATGTTATGGCATAGGTCCAACCCAGAAGCCTTAAGATGCAGAGGGATCGATGGAGAGACCGGATGCATAATATTTTCGTTCACTACAAGCAGGATACACAAGAAACACGTTGGACACTTGGACACACAGACGCTTGTCATGGTAATAAACACCGTAAACGGCAACAGTTGTGTTTGCCGGCCCAAAACAGGTCCACATCCTTTTCACACCATTCAGATGAAAAAGTCGAATCGCTGTTTCCCGCACTCTCCCACTGCACACACTCCCAAAGTGCGCAGACAGAAATCATTTTAATTTTAAGGCTACTTTATTTAACAATAATTACAATGCATACATAATTAAAATCCACATAAAATAACAAATATAACCTAGGCCATTATTCAATACAGCTTGAAAAAAATGGATTGTCTATAGCCTAACAGAGCACCTTCATAATTCCCTCAGCAGTATTCATTAATGTACAAAACATGAATTAATGTTTTATTCTTGCTTTAATTAGGCTTCTGAAAATGCCATCAACATGATTCCTTTCCTTTTCTTCTACTTTTTTCCTTCTACTCTAGTCTCCAGTGACTTTGGTCAGTGGTGGTTTGTGTAATATTCTCCATTCAGGCTTACAATTCTCAATAAACCCAACGTGTGTTTTACTGAGAAAGATTACCACCAAATGTGACCACCTCACAACTCTCCAGTGTTGTCAAGTCCACGGATTGAAGCACAGCCATTAATGTGATATTTAGCCCCTGGAACAGTTTTAGTCTACTTTTGACTACAGTTTGGTAGATCTTATTGTGAACACCTGGCAACCGTCCAACTCTCTCAAATCGAAACTTAACTTAAATTTGAGTTGGTCCTGTGATAAGACCACATTTCTCACCGCTCTGAACCAAAGCTTACATCTTCTGTCTCGTTTATTGGTAAGTCCAGTATGTCCTTCTCATAGCTTTAATATCACGATATTAGATGTGTGTGTGTGTGTGTGTTCACAAACTATTTATTCTGTGTATTCGAATTTACTATTCAGGGTCATTCCATGAAAATGTCAATTTTCTGTCCCTAGCTTTTACAAAAATATTACACCGTTATTTGTACACT
This sequence comes from Enteromius treurensis, assembly GCA_032275025.1. Classification (NCBI taxonomy): domain Eukaryota; kingdom Metazoa; phylum Chordata; class Actinopteri; order Cypriniformes; family Cyprinidae; genus Enteromius; species Enteromius treurensis. The sequence continues at coordinate 22,926,321 of JAUCMU010000097.1, read as the reverse complement.
TGAGCCACCAATGTTGCAATATTTTTTTATTAATGATATTGATTTTCAAGCATCACAAAACTGCTTGTACAGAGGTAAAGTGCTTTTTTATTTCAAGCTTTTCTCCTATTTTTCTTAGGTAATAATTTACAATATTTTAAAACCCCAAATTTTACAGTGATTTGTGCAATTGTTCTTGTTGTATTACTGACTTTAGTAGTTTCTGCTGGGGTGTAGAAATCCTTAAAGTAGGCTAGTTTTTCCTAATAAATGAAAAGCAAACCTTCTTTTGCTGATGTGAAAAAATGATCCGATCTGTGTGACCGGTTCTATCACTGGAAAAAAAAAAATACATAAAACCTTAAAATTGTTCGGCTAATGCAACAGTGACAAAACCGTGGTCTTTAAATGAATGCACAACAAGATACAAAAAAGATTTAAAAAAAAAACAAAAAAACCATAAAGTTTAAATGTTAGAAAAAGAAATACATTTCAAGACATATTGCCATACTAAAAGCGGACAGTTCAATCGAATTCACATCAAAGTCAATTGTTGTATTTTCAGAGAGAAGGGGACAGAATCTGGAAAACACAACAAACTGGGACATGAGCTGGTTTTTCTTACCATTTGATTTCTTAATTATAAAAAAAACTAACTTTTTCGCGCATGCAGAGAGAGAGAGAGAGTTTTGAATTTTAAAAGCTTTTTATTACAATACGCCACATTCTGCTAATATACTTGTTTCAACAATTACATCACGTCACAAAATCCAAAGAAAGCATATGCTATAATAAATAAATTACATCAAAGGTGTAAAAAACTACTTCAATAACTAAGCATAAAGCTTTATTAACACACCATTTATTTTAAAAAATTCCTTTGTAGACTTTTACAAACAAAAAATTAACCAACACTCTTGATTTCACCAGACTTAAAGAGAATTTGAATTTTGAAAAAAAAAACTTTATTAACAATTTATTTAAGTGACAGTATAAACAATTATTCTCTCTTAAAAAAATAAAATAAAATAAAACCACATCATAAGGAGAACACCGAATTTCCTTAAAAAAAAAAAAAAAGTACACAGCGCTCTTTGACCGCACCAAATCATTTCAAAGGTTAAAAGATCTTCCATAGCCTCATAAAACTTAAAATCAATCAACACTCTTGACTTTACTAAAGTAAAAAAAAACAATCAACATTTTGACAGGATTTATTTCTCAATTTTGCTTTTCTGGCTAATATAGTTTGCAAACTTAGCTTCCACCAAAATAAAATTCAGTAATTGAGAAGTCTACCTCATACTGTGTCTGTACTTAAAACCCCAAATAAATGTCTCTTCGGAAAATGACTCACCCACACAATCAAAAAGCTTGTTTAAAACCACAAATACATGTCTCTTCAAAAAATGACTCACCAACACAACAAAAAATCTTGTTTAAAACCACAAATACATGTCTCTTCCAAAAATGGCTCACCCACACAATCAAAAAGCTTGTTTAAAACCACAAATAAAGGTCTCAAGCTGCAACACTGCACAAAAACATGAAACACGGTTTCTCTTTCGGAGCCAAACGGACACATAGAACAAACTTTCGGACTTAAAACAGAAATAAAAGAGTTTACGACAATGATGCCATGAAGTACTCGCCACTGTAAGTCCTCTAACCAGATTAATGCGGCTTGTACAAGGATCTCAGGTTTTACAGTATCAGCTAAACCAAAAAAAGTTCACCATTGTGTATCAGCTTTGCTTTCTAGACTTTTTTTTTTTTTTTTTGGTTAAAAACCATAACACAGGCAATATACAGAGTTTTACCCTCAGCTGGCAATAAATCAAACCATAAAGAAAAAACCTGTGCACCCCTCTAAATTGGGTAAAAGCTTTAAGCTAGGAAAGACTCCTGTACATTGGGGGTGCTCCCCTTAGAATAATAGCTGTAAGCGCTGCTTTTAATTTACACAAGAAAATAGAAGCAAACCAGAGAGGTGCTAAGATGTTACCTCTGCATTACCCAAATCTGGCCCAGCCAAAGTTAACATTTGTCCCAAAGTTGTAACACCAAGTTTTTGAAGCACAGAGCTGAGACCATAAAAACTGCAACTGTCAGATACATCCAAACGAGCTCCAAGCTTCAGAGATTCCTCCAGCAACCGTGAAGGGAAGGTGACTTTTCAACCCTCTAAAAGTGAAACAAAATCCACAGCTTAAAGAATTTCCTGTAGAAAGATGACATTTTAGGCATGTCCATTTTTAAAGGGTCCATCAAAAAGATATGCTTATCCAGTCCAAAGCCCCCGTAGCTTTGTAGTAAAGTGCACGTGACAGCTCTCCAACTAAAAGCCGATGCACCATCAAGAGATCTTTGCAGAAACTGTAATCGAAAGGCAGCAGTTTTACTGTGTAAATGTGTTAGTCCTTGTCCTACTACATCTTTGAGCAGGGATAAAATACTCTGTTGCACCCAGTGCAGATTGTCCCAGAAAAAGTCCACTTGAAAAGCTTGAATTTGAGCCAACAAATGAATTGGAGGGTCCACACAGGCCAGCTTGTGCCATAAGGAGGATGCCACCAAATTGTTAACAACAAGTCCCCTGTAAGACATGTTTGGAACCAGCCATGTCCATTTATCCAGGCGACCTTTTACCTTTTCAAGGACCCCTTCCCAGTTTTTCCGCTGGATTGGACCATCTCCTAAAAAAGCCTCCTAAATATTTAATACCACCGTTTCCCCATAACAATCCATCACGAACGTTTGGTATACCCCTAGTGCACTGACCAACTAGTAATGTTTCACATTTTGTCTAGTTAACTCTGGCAGAAGAAACAACCATACAAGTTTCAATTCAATTTAGCAAAACCTGTATATCAGTTTGCCCACTTATAACAACCATAACATCATCAGCATAAGCAAGGACAAACCTTGTATATTTAATCTTCATTGATGTAATAATGGATCAGTAGTCAAAGAGTATAACATACCAGGCAATGAACAACCCTGTCTTATACCCCTATGAACCTGTAAAGTAGCAAATAAGTTGCCATTTATTTTCAGTACACTCTCAACACTACTATAGAGAACTTTGATCATATCTATACATTTTTGGCAAAAAAACAATAGCTCACAGAGTTCTCCTCTCGGAAGTGGGATGGGGACCCCGCCACGTTTCATGTAGCGGAGCCTGGTCCGCAACTCCAAGACGGTCATATTCCCACAAGAGGAACATGATCCGTCCACAAACGCTGCCTTAGCGTTTTTGAGGATCGTGACCGTCCGCCGGCGCCAGTAAACAGCCGCACCCAGAAACGCAAGGGTGGTAGGACGCATCTTTATAAAGACGTACCACCCGAGCTTGCACTTTTAAGCTTTGCTCTTTTGTGATCAAGGCTGAAGCGCACAGGGGAGATGGAACGCTCGGTACACAAATGCAGGTAGTGCAATACAATTGCGACCGCCACTCGACAGGAACCACCACCGCTGCTACGCTGTGACACCAGCCCTGCCGTCTCAGGTAAGTAGAATGGCTCAGGAACACCATCTTCATAGAAGTCCTCGGCTCCGAAGCGAAAAGTTAATGAACGCTTAATCCGTTGACCTATTTGTACTCGCGCTGCGATCAGGTGCAGCTGGATGTTAATCAGCGTATGCCAATTTCATTGGCGTGTTTTCACACACGCAGAGTAGATTGGACATCTCGCAGCGAGATTTTGGGGAGGAGCGCAGACGCATGATTAGCCATGGCTGGAACAAGTTTTCCTAATCAGTCTAATTACCATATTGTCTAATCAAATCCATAAGCCTTCTCCTTAAATAAGCCAGTTTCCTTCCCTTCCACATCTTGTTTACGCATCCCTTCTCTGCCCCTTTTCGCATCTTCCTACCGGGGGGCGAGCGGAGTCGAGCCAGACGCCGAGCTCAACCCTCGCTAGGGTTCAATCCACTAGGGCTCGGTGTTCGCCGACCTCCCGGCTTACTCCCTGGACAGCACGCCAAATATGCTTAACTGTTAATCATAAGGAAGTGCGAACTTGTGAAATGCACCAAAGTTTCATTTTAAATATACAAAATGGACATTCCACTCCTTGAATAGGATCTAAATGGGCTACATGTTTATTAGTGGCTATAGCCCCATGAACCCATTGAATGCATAGCTTTTTAAAAGATGGGCTAACTAATGTCACGGAATAAACCAATAAAAGACACAGTGGGCGTGGCGTCAGGCCTCGGAGAGGCTTTTTATTAACAAAATAACAAAAAGTGTCCAAAATAAAAGGGGAACTGGTGTCCTTGTTGTGCTCCTGGGTCGTGAAGGTCAGGGAGTGTTCGAGGGATGCTGCAATATAATATATAAAATTATATAAAATAAAAATCCAAAGCACATCTCCTCATTTCCACTCCATGTGTTGTTATATGACAATCTGGACATCTTAAACATGTCATGCGCTGATCTTTCACAAAAGTTTTTTCCAAGTTGAAAAAGAAAATACTTGAGGCGTCCATATCTATTTATTGAATAAATCTTGACTTCACAAGTCGTCCTTTCACTTTTCCTTGCAGCAGGGCAGCTCCAACCTCTTGGTGTTCAATTCGCTCACCTCACCATCTAAAAATTTACATTCAATGTGTCTTACGGCCCGCTCAACATACTCCTGTTTTGACATAACAGAAGAAAAAGAGGTATAATGTTGACAAAAAGTTCTAATTTGAGCCTTCCCAAACTCCCACCACCGATTGAAAGACTCAAAAGACTTTCCACTTATCCCAAAAAATCTTAAAGTTCTCACTAAAAAAAACATAATCTTGGAGTAATTTAGTATTAAAGTGCCACTGAGATCTATTGACTACCTTCTCCAAGAGAAGAGTCACAATAACAAGATGATGATCAGTGAAACCTACTGGTCTAATAGAGCTATCAATTATCTTAAATCTAAGCCCTTGTGACATAAAATCTATCCAATCTAGCTGCGCTCACTCTTCAATCCACAGCCTTTACCCATGTATATTGATTCTCATTTGAAACTTTAATTCTCCAAAATCAAAATGAAGTAATAACTTTTTTAGGTTTTTACTGGATTATAAATGTGGCTCTCCACTAAGCCTTTGAATATTAAAATCGACAGTACAATTCCAGTCTCCACCTAACATAAAATAGTCACAATCACTTTGTTCGAGGCTTTTCTTTTATATTATTGAAAACGTCAATTGATTCCTCTATATCTGCTTTAACCATTAAACCTTTAAGATCTTCATTTTTAAACTACTAGAGAAAAGCAATTAAATTACTCCCATGCAACGGACCTAATTAATTTTTCTGTCAACAAAATAGTCATCAATCTTGACAGACTGTCCAAAGGTTTCATCAAGAAAATTATTATTTTCCTCCAATGAATAGTCACAAAGCGGGAGTGTGAGACAAACGAGTTCAGTTGCAAAGTGGTTTATTAAAGCTCAGGGTCAGAATAGCAGTGGTCGATCGCCAGCAGATACAACAGTGGGGGCACAAGCAGAGACAGAGTCCTGCGAACTTTAAAACAATACTAACAGCACACTTCTCTACCATATTTAAAAAAACAAAAAGAGCAATACATGATGTCTTACCTTTGTCATGCATATGAAAAGGAAAAATCAAAAAGGCTCACAGCAGTTTACCACAAGAAAACAAAATGCTAGCTCTCCATCCACAACACTCACTCACACAAACGGAAACCAGAAGCCAGAGAGAGATTGACATTTCAAACCCCTTTTATTAAACCAATTCAGGGTTCTTTTTCTTTTTTCTTTTTTTTTTTGACATGCATTTCAGTATAAATACAAAGAAAAAACATAATTTTACCAGTTAAAAATAAAGCTTCCATTTCCCCTCACAGACACCAATGCCTCTTTCACACCCCACCTTCACTCAAAAAAGCAACATTATCACTATATTGATAGTATGTATACCCAGTAATCACTCTGGATTCTATTAAAGACTTGCGCATTGCTACCATATCAACATTCTTTCCTGCATTTTTATATTGATGAGATATCAAGATAGCCAGTTTAGCTAGGCCAATTAAAAAAATTGGCAAGAACACATTGTTGTTGGCATGACCTTCTATATCAATATCCTAAAATGAATAAAATGTTACTGTATGTTACTGTATTTTGTGATCAATCTTTGAAGTAGATTTCAAGTCTTGGACATTCAAAAAACATCATCATGAGCATTACAAAATGGTCTCCTAAAATTTTGCAACTAGACTGTTTGAGGCTATATCACAGTGTAGTATTCTCCATTGAAGATCTCCACATCGCTTTGATACTCTCCATACACTCCTTCACAAACAGAAATCTTATTTCTTCATTTTGTATCTGGTCTTCATTCCAACTGTCCCATATGTACAGACTTTACACAAATATAATAAAGATTTTTTTTTGTCACATTATGAAAAAGTATATACCCATACCCCCTTAACAATGTATTTTGACTCATGTCATCAAATCCCATTTCTTGAGGGGTCACCTTGAGCTCAGGGAAATTCTACAGAAAAAAAAAGAAGAAAAATGATGACCATTCCAAAAAAAAAAAAATCTACAAACGTGTTTTGAATTGTAATAATCAAATCATTGGGAGTGAGAGCTCACTCTACTAGGGGTGTAGCGTCCTCCCATGCGTTGGCACACGGGGCCTCTCTGGCAGAAATTTTTCGAGCTGCGGGCTGGGCAACACCAAATACCTTTGCACGGTATTCCTTTTGCAGACCCTGGTCAAGCATCCTCCAAGCACCAACGGCAGTCAGACTTGGCAGAGCAGTCTGACGCTAGGCCCAGTATCAGGTGTTTACATTGCCCGAAAGTTCAGCCTCTGTACAGGGATAGGTGGCCGCATGTATGATTCCCCACGGGTAATCTCTTGCAAAGGTGACTCCACGATAAAGTTTCCCGGTCGGTAAACTCGTGTCTTTCCTCAGCCCGTCTCTGCTGTCTAGAGCTTTCCCCTTTGGTGGAGCCTGACCCAGAGACTTATTTGTATGCGTATTACCCCGCGGTTTAGTCGATATTAGTTACCACATATTATTATTACCACACATTTACCTCAGGGTGTGGTCTCCGTAGCTCCCTTTCACGGAAGGCTAGCTTCCCTCTCGTTCCGCCAAACTGTAACTACAAAAAGTGACACACGGTGATCGTGCGGGAAGATCTGGTTACAGAAGACTTCCTTGAATGTTTCGCCAGTTCTCTTTAAGTGTTCAGATCCTAACAAAATAGTCATAAATTTAGTAATCAAAGGGCTCCTCCAGCCTTTTGCTGGGATGTCACGAAGCCACCTGTCCCTGGGGGAAGAGAATTAACATCTGATAGAGACCTTTATTGGGGGCAGACCTTCATCAGTGGAACAGAATTTTCCTCAGTTTTAAAATCTTTATTATTGGTCTA
>JAUCMU010000097.1:22891235-22905306 GCA_032275025.1 Enteromius treurensis | reverse complement strand
CAAGTCAGCCGACCTGCTATATCTAACTGATTCTGAACGAACTCGTCTTTGAGATAAACGTTTTCTAACGCATTTTTTGTCAATAAAATGTTAATACAATAGTACATAATTTGACCATTATTTTTGTGACATTATAGGGGAAGCTGAGCTTGATGAGCTGAAACAAACAGTTTCAGTGTCGTATCAGAGCTGGACTGATCTGCAGAAGTGTGCAGTTTAAACTGTCTAAGCATTAAAAGCAAGGAAAGCCCATTATGCTTGAGAACGACCACATATTTATGTGTTTCCATTAGGCCTATTTTCAATTTTAAATTGTGTGAACACGAAATGTAGTGGCTTATTTTCTTTTTTGGTCCAAACCAAGAGAACCGAACTAATCACACTCTTATTCCTCTCCATTGGACAATTGAATAGTCAACAGGCATCTATTTGGGGTCAAGAGCTCAGAGGATAAAGCACAGCTGCTGAATGCCAAGAGATGTGAAGATGGCTGAGTTAGTCCAAGGGTTTTGAAAGTGGGAATTAAAACTGTTAAGTTCATTTCTGTGCTCTGACTTGAGTAAAATAACATCTTCTGGCCCTGTGCCAAGCTTTGCCAAGCATTTGGGAGCTCTGCCTCATTACTCATGATATGCTGACGCATCGGGTCAATTAAAAACAGAGTGTGATCTCTCTTGAAGACCTGATGAGAAGGCAGATTAGAGGCACTAAGGAACAGATGATTGGCAGCTATAAGTGAACAAGGCTGGTCATCTGGGATGTGGGGCGGCTGTAAATCAAAATAGATTTACGACTATTTTCTTGTGAGATGAATGTTTTGTGTTAACACAAAAATCTGGATAGTCATGATCTCATGGATATGCAGTGCTGAATCTATTTTAGATGACAATAGCGTCACTAGCCTGGTCAGGTCTGGACACTAAAATAGCTGCACTAAATCAACGATACAGGAAAAAATTACTTCATGATATCTGTTCTTGTTTTAATATAAATTTAACATAAAGGACCTCTTCCTTCAATACTTTATGGTAGTTTTGATCATTTATTAATCCCAATAATAATTAAACACAATAAGTGCTTCTGGACTAAAATGCAGTAGGAGAAGATAAATGTTTCAACATTTTGGCATACATATCGTCAAGACAATGTGACACAGCCAAAATATTGATACTAAGGCATCTCATAACAAGAGAGACTGGTTTAATTAATTCTGGTTGACTATTATTATAGTACTATTTTTAAGAGAAAATGACCTGTTGAACTTCATTGGAAAATTATGACTTATCTTTTTAAAAATAAGTTGTTTAAAGCATAAAACTTCAGCCTGCACCTCTGACAGCAAATTACAGCTTGTCATACTGTCATAGTAGTACTACATTTGTGCAAAACTACAGTCTACTTTCGTAAATGTTGACAGGGTCTCTTTGCAAGGTTTTAAGCTCATAGCTTTAGCCATGCGGCCTAATAAGACTGAATCTCTTTGCTTTGTGAATCTATTTAAACTCACAATTTTGTCTACACATCATCATTTGCCCGGAATTTAACTATGATTTTGTACTCACATGTACAGCAACGTGACATATTATTCTTGATTCAACATAGAGGACTTGCAATGACTGGCACAAAAAGAAAATAAAGAATAAAAAGAGCTAAAAAAGTAAGACGTTTGAAAACATACATTTGACAACTGATAGGCAAGATAGTTGGCTACTTATTAGCTCACCTAAAAATGTTTGTTTATATGACAGTCCATGGAAAACTCCCTCACTGACTAGAACGGATACTGTTTAAAGTTCATTATTCTTGAGTGTGGATCTGGTTAGAATTGTTGTCCACTGCTCCATTTCTTTAGATGCGTTCTATCTAAATCTTTGGCCACATATTAGTCTCTCTCTGTCTCTCTCTCTCTTTCCCTTTACTGTACATACATATATATATGTATATATACACTACTCAAAAAAATAAAAGGAACACTAAAATAATAATCCTAGATCTGAATGAATCCTCCAAGACCTGGACTAAAGCATCCGCCAACTCCTGAATAATCTGTGGTGCAACGTGGCGTTGGTGGATGGAGTGAGACATAATGTCCCAGATGTGCTCAATTGGATTCAGGTCTGGTTAACCGGCCAGTCCATAGCATCAATGCCTTCGTCTTGCAGGAACTGCTGACACACTCCAGCCACATGAGGTCTATCATTGTCTTGCATTAAGAGGAACCTAAAGGCCAACCTCACTGGCATATGGTCTCACAAGGGGTCTGAGTATCTCACCTCTGTACCTAATGGCAGTCAGGTTACCTCTGACGAGCACATGGAGGGCTGTGCGACCCTCCAAGCAAATGCCACCCCACACCATTACTGACCCACTGCCAAACCGGTCATGCCGGAGGATGTTGCAGAAAATTCTCCATGGCGTCTCCAGACTCTGTCACGTCTGTCACATGTACTCAGTGTGAACCTGCTTTCATCTGTGAAGAGCACAGGGTGCCAGTGATGAATTTGGAAATCTTGGTGTTCTCTGGCAAATGCCAAACGTCCTGGCTGGTGTTGGGCTGTAAGCACAACCCCCACCTGTGGACATGGGGTTCTCATACGACCCTCATGGAGTCTATTTCTAACTGTTTGAGCAGACACTTGCACATTTGTGGCCTGCTGGAGGTTATTTTGCAGGGCTCTGGCAGTGCTCCTCCTGTTCATCCTTGCACAAAGGCGGGTTAGCGGTCCTGCTGCTGGGTTGTTGCTCTCCCACCTCTACTGACGTACTGGCCTGTCTCCTGTTAGCGCCTCCATGCTCTGGACATTACGCTGACAGAAACAGCAAACCTTCTTGCCACAGCTCACATTGATGTGCCATCCTGGATTAGCTGTCCATAAGCCACTTGTGTGGGTTGTAGACTCTGTCTCATGCTACCACTAGAGTGAAAGCACCGCCAGCGTTCAAAAGTGACCAAAACATCAGCCAGAAAGCATAGGAACTGAGAAGTGGTCACCACCTTCAGAACCACTCCTTTATTGGGGGTGTATTGCTAATTCCCAATAATTTTCCACCTGTTGTCTATTCCATTTGCACAACAACATGTGACGTTGATTGTCAATCAGTGTTGCCTCCCAAGTGAGCAGTTTGATTTCACAGAAGAGTGATTGACTTGGAGTTACATTGTGTTGTTTAAGTGTTCCCTTGATTTTTTTGAGCAGTGTATATATATCAGGGCTGTAGTACTAGAGTCCAGTCTCTGACATTTTCTATCATCTTGGAGTCGTTAGTGTTTGCACTCTGACTTGGTCATTGGTCTCACTAAATGTTCTCGAGTCCAGCAATAAGCTTTATTTTCTCCTTCAAAATAAAACCACACTTGCGTCATGCCTAAAGGGGGTCGCACACCGGACGAGAAGCGCAGCGTCACGCCATATCTTTAAAATTCGAACACATTGTTTTCTATAGGTGTACGCACACGGCGGCGCAATTTGGTGTCTGTCCGCGGCGCCCGGTTACGACTCAGGACGCTGTTCAAATTCTTGCCGCGCCACAGAGCACCGCCTGCATTGTTTATATATTAAATGACATCATATTTGTTTCAAATCAAACACCACTGCTGCAAATACTGTACAACTTACATTCGTTTACAGCTTGAATAAAATGTAAACACATAGAATTAAAAGTAGGCTATAATAAACATCTCGTCCGGTGTGCGACCCCCTTCACCCTTCCTCAGCAGCTCGTCAAACTCGCGCAGCGCGCTCGTGCTCACGTTTGTCTCTGTATATGACACCGTGGGAATCTGAATGGCCGCTACGAAAGAGACGAAAACAAGAAATCAGGAATCTGATTTCAACTGGCCATGAACTCGCGCGTATAGAATGTGCACGTCTGGTGTGCGATACTTCGAGCTGTCCTAGACGCGGTGCTTCTCGTCCGGTGTGCGACCCCCTTTAGGGAGAAGAGAGAAGGTGTTACAGGGGAAACCAGGAATTTGAACCATAACACTGTGGACCATCACTGTGGAAGATAGAGTGCATCAGAATGTTGTATAATTTTGTAAGGTGGATAGATTTGTGATTTGAAAAAAGAAAAAAAGTCACTTTTGTCCCTTGTGTAGAAAAACAGCATTTTGTCAATGTTTTCAACCTATTAATTTAAACCAACAGCTGAACATAATGCTAATTAAGAATATATCAGAGAATTTTCACAGGTAGTCAGAAAGAAAAGTTATTGTCATTAATACAAAAGACTCCCCTTGTAGTCTCCATAACATTTCTGTTCTGCTCTGCTGTGCTGTATTTATGTATTTGAGGACTTGTGGAGAATTAAAAACAGCTTACACTGCCTTGTATTTAATGTACTATTTGGCATTGTAGTGTAAGTGTAAAAAACAGGGGAAAAAAGGTGAATCGAGAGAGAAACAGAATGTTCTAATCTGAGAAAGAGTGAGTGATTATACACATAAAACATGGATTGATATTGAAGCAGAGGCCTAATGGAAATGAAGCCTGTGGTGTTGAACTCTGCATGAAATGTTTTGTCATCTTCTTGCTGTCTGCTGTTGTGTTGGAGCTTTGTCTTACGCAATTTTTTTCTACGCAAAGAACTACTCCAAACTTTTGTTTCAGAGATGGAAATTAATCAAGACTTCATGGCATTTCCATACACACTCGTATTACAGTAGTTCAGTCTCACAGTATGTCATTTTTGTAAATCAAAAACAAAATTTTGCATTTAATTAGCCTTTTTTAAGGCATAGCTCACCAACTATGGAAATTCTGTCATTTACTCACCCTCAAGTTGTTTCAAACCTATTATATATATATATATATTTATTTATTTATTTATTTTATTTTTTTTTTTTTTTGTATGATTGAATACAAAAGAACATATTTTGAAAAATATGAGTAACGTTGTTGGCCTCCATTGATTTCCATGAAAAAAAAAAAAAACTTTCATTGGGGACCAGAGACCACTGAAAATACCTTCTTTTGTGTTCATCAGAAGAAAGAACTTCATAAAGGTTTGGAACAACTAAAGTGTGAGTAAATAATGGCACAATTTTCATTTTCGTCTATCCTTTTAAATTGATCTGTGAGAATTTCAGCCTTTTATTTTTAGGCCACTATTAAGGAAAAGTTGAAGGGTACATGAATCAGGCCAGACTACTAATTGGCCAATTTACAACTGCTTTAAGAACATAGCTCCATTTTTGTATTTTTTATTTATTGGTTGATTTATTGATTGTTGGTATGTTTTGTGCATCAATTACTTCACTCAACAAGTAAAACTGTCAACTTTTTCTCACTCTCCTGTCATTTCTAATCCAACTTTAAATTGACAAGAAATGAACTTAATTTCTTACTTGGAACACATAAATGTGGCAAAATAGTTGCTGCAGAATGCTGATAAAATGAAAACGTATAGTCACCAGGGACTGTCAAGCTCTGAAAAGAACAAAAAGACATCTTAAAAGCACAATAAAAGTAGTCTGCACGACTCAGAAGACTATATTCTAAATCTTCAAAAAGCATTCAATAGCTTTGTGTGAGGAACAGGGCAAAATTTAAATAGTTATCAAATCCAATCAAATTCATGCTTGCACTCATTCAAGTATAAAGGAATAGTTCTTAAACATGAAATGAATGAACCCAGATGCCATTATGCCATTAGTAATTTAATTGAATTTAACTGTTACTTGTATTTGGGTGAACTATTTGCATTCATCTTAGGTATAATTTGAAGATACTTGAAGAAAATATTCATTGCATCCCAAAAATTCTTTTATTTCTCTTGATTACTATAATTCAGATTCACACACCTCTCACAAATGAGGATGGAAGATTTCTACGAATGTAAACGGGGCCTTGCCTTTAAGTTCCTCTTATAGATTCTGTTCAGTCTCAGCTTGCAGTTGAAGTGTTCAAGCATTCATTTGCTGTTTTCACTTTTCCGTCCCATCTTGAGAAACCTCTTTGATCTGTCGCCATTGTTTTCATTTGAATTTGCAGCATGTGCAAAGAAGGATTACAGAGTCTGTGTGTGTGTGTGCGCGTGCGTGTGTGTGATGATGTTCTTTTGGGCTTCAAAAATACAGAAACATACATTAAAAGCATTTTCTGTTGCAGTTTTGCTGTTGCTGTTGTCTGTTTTATTGAAACCATCTGCAAATTTCGTATCTCCTGCCGACTCTGACCAGCAGTTGTTCCACCTGCACCTCATTAACGCAGATGTCTCTTTGCACACGCACATGCTCCACTATTACTCGTATACACACACACACACACTCCTTCTGTTGTCACCCCTGAGACAGGAGCTCAACCTGCAAACTCATTCTGTAAATCAACAACAATACTTTTTACCTCACATACAACCCATTCTCACTCCCAAGGCGTCAAATACTGCCGCTTGAGTTTTGAACATCACTACACAGATGCTAAAGGTGTCCCTTAGCATATAGTCCATTTTTAGCAATGTGGATGGCAACCTTTTTTCTTTCAACAAAAAAACCTCTATGCCAGTAGCTACTTTAAAATTATACCTAAAATTGGTTTAATTGCTTGGCCCAGGTTTGATTGCTTCCTGCTCAGTTGCCTGTCTTGGGTGGTGTTCATGCTGTATATTATATATATATACATATTCGAAACTGTGGTATATGTGCATCAAAGGGCAGCTGTTTACCCCTTGTTGCTAGGTAACAATGATGCAGGAGGACATGGTAAAATCAAAGACTAATTACTTGCATACAATAAAATGCATTTTAATATTTTAAATCATAAAGCTTTCATAAAGCTTTTTTGGTTCAGTACTGGTGAATTGCTGTAAACTTAAGTCCACTAAAAATGTGGAAAATTATGCCAATGCATAAATAAAGTAAACTAAAGATAAAGTAAATACACAGATCCGGACGTTAAATTAACCAGGGTGTGCACAAACTGTTTCAAAATGAGGATTCTCAAAATTATAATGTTATTGTCTCAATTCTGAAGTCCTATTCAGGCTATAAAAAGCAGTTTCATCTAATGACTAAGCATTTTGACATTTTGATTTAATCAGCTGCTAATGCATCTGAAGTTGGGGTGATGATGTTTTAGGGTATTATTTTAAATGTGAACTCGGCAGCAGTTGACACCTTGAGAGTAAGAACCTGTCACTCAGAGATATCATCAGAAGCTGTCCTCTCAATCTCTGTCTGTCACATGTCACTGGTGCTCTCTCATCTCATCTCTACGGCCTTCCACCCTGTCATAACTGAAGCATCTGGAAATAGTGTAATATGACTCTTTTATTCTGTCTAAGTGATGTATGCAAGCAGTTAATGAGCCCTGGCTTATAGTTATGTTGTGTGCAGAAATAGGAAAACATTCCAAATCAAGCCATATCAAAATGGATTTCTTTGCCTGAGGCTGTTTTACATCATGGGAAAAATAACAGCAGTACACCTGTCATAACATGTTTTGTGGCAGTGCAGGTAAACTGGTACTGAATAGTAGCAACATTTCGACATACCTGTACTAAATGATTACCACACTGCAAAAAATAATTAAGTTTAGGCTTTTTTGAAACATAACAGTAAATGCATTTTGTTTGATTTATGCTTAAATGCTAGTGGGAGTTGGCAAATAAATTTAGTAATGAATATATATATTCATCATATCTTCATTTGCATCTCCAGATTTGTCTGCTATTAATGATTTTTAGATATTTAAAAAAAAAAAGAAAAACTAATTATGATTTTTATTTTTTTTTGCAGTGCATATTTATATATAAAGGCATTACTGCCTATAATGGTATTACCTTGCTACTTGTCAGAAACATGTTTCCCCATGGTATTTGTTTGTTAGTAAAATTAAAAGCATGAACGAAATGGTTCCTCTTTTAATTTGCTTCCCGAAAATCTACAATCACCAATAAATGTGTGTTGTATTTACTTTGAACGTTATGGTAAATACTATTACGCTTAGTCCAGTTTACTGCATATTAGCATTATTGTGTTGGAACATTATGGAATGTTTGGAACTGGGGACACTACCAATACTTTTGAAGCAGTTCAGTCAGCACACAAAAAATTACACAATTTTTGTTTTACATCTTTTTTTCCAAATACAATAAAGTTAACTTACAAAGAACTAATCCCTTATGTATTCAAGTTTAATAAAGATCATTAGACTTGGCAATAAACCGGATATACAGTGCACACAAATACATCCCATTGTTAGTTTTATTCTTATTTTGATATATTTAATAAAAAATAAATAATTATGAAAAAATATATTATTTTGCGAACCAAATGAACCTTACTGTTTTTCAAGTTTATATGATTTGCTGTTGGTTAATGTCATCAGAGAAAAGAAACGCTGCTTAACTAACAAAACCTAAAATCCCAAATTAATTGCATTATTTTGTTTCAGTTCTGTTCTCTTAAGTGTTTTAAAAGTAGAAGGTAAGAGGTCACTGACTGTTTATTGATTGTTTATTTGTTATCTCCCCACCAAGTAAGTACATTTTTTTGAAAATCTTTTTTTTAGGTTGCAGCTTTTAAAAATATGGCTCTTTCTTCCTCTGTTGGACTGTGTGATGAAAATTCTGAGTTTTGTATAAAGTGTTTTTTTGTTGTTTTTTCCCCTATGTGATTAAAGGCAAATGTTCAATGACTGCCTCTGGGACTGAGTTCTTTAAACAATGTGAATGAGTTAACTTGTTTGATCTGTTATGAGCTCATAAGAAAAATTCCAGTACTAGACCACTGTGTTCACATAACGGTTAGCTCAAACATGGAGATGTATCATCACTTGACCTTCTGCCAGTCCAAACCTATGATTTTTCGTCTGTGGAACATAAAAGAAGAATGTCTAGGTTGCTTCTTACCATGAACTGAAAGTGAATAGGGACCGAAGGTGTCAAAAACACCAGAAAACTACCATAATAAAGTTCATATGACTTGAACAATATTTTTTCAAGATAATTTTAAAGATTATTTCTCAAATGTGCATGTGTGTGATTCAGAGAATTGAAAATGTGCACAGAAGAGCCTCTCTTTCAATTTTGAAATCTATAAATCTTAATAGATTCAAATTTCTGCCTTGTAAAATGGTTTCAGATCTCCCAAATAAGTGAATGTTTTGCAAATAACATATTTCAGGAGGAAGCGCTGGATGATTAATCTCAGCTGGCCCGCATTACCTAATCAAACCCCTTGTTATCCGACCCAATAACTAAGTATAAATAAACCCATTTCCTTCACTTACACATCTCGTCTTTTGCGCATTCTTCGGAATCGCACGACCAAAGACACATCATACAAACACCGTCTTACTTTGACTCATCTGCCTAACGTTACTGCCTGCCTTTTAACAAACTGTTAACGTTACCGTTCAAGCTCATCACTCAGCCCGTCTGAGCCGGCAAAGACCACAACAACACGACTTGCATCAACATTTCCAGCTCCCCTTTCAGCCAGCCAGCTGGATTTCCCACGGGAGCCATGGTTTCCATCTGAAGCTGCATGCCTGTGGAGGCCGCACGCCTCCACGTTCTTAGATCTCATTTTACACGCCATCCGCCAAAGCAATCCAAGCGAAAGAATCCACATTACTCACCACTCGCCAGCCCTCCGCCATTTTCCTCAGCCCGAAAGCAAACAACGCCCAGCGTTGCCATTTCCCAATCGCAAGGTAGCACGGAAACGGCTGCCAGACGTCGTCATACGCAAGCTGTGTTTCCATGACGCCAGCACGGCATTTCTTTACTTCTCCATGTTCACGTAACGTATTTTAATGCACTTAAATTCTCCATATTCATGTTTTCTTTAAATTATTTAGCACCAGTTTCTGCTGACAGAAACAGAACAAATAGTTTCTTCTTCTCTAGTTTCATGGTGGGTTGCAAACCAATTTCTGAAGCATACTGCCACCTACTGCATGGAGCGTAAAAAGAATGAACTAATCCCTCGTAAATCCTATTATTCAACCCACTATTCTTAATAAATATCATGACTGCATTTATGTTTTTTTCAGGATTTAGACCATCATACTGCTTGTAACTCTTCCTCAAAAAAAAAACACCCACAAAAATTGTATTCTGATTGAAACTGTTTAACTGATTCTCTATTTACCCCGTCTCCATCAGAGACACGCTTCCAGCAGAAGCATCTCTATTCACCCCGTCCCCATCAGAGACACGTTCCAGCCTGCCTCTGTCTGAGGCCGCAGCTGCTTCCTGCAGAAGCATCTATATTTTAATAAAACGAAAAGCAATTTGTCTCCTGTCAATGTTTCTATTTTGTCTGATGAATTGTCATCCCTTCCTGATCCTAACTTCTCCCATTATCTGTTATAAGGTCTAACTAACGGTGTTCATCCAGGAATCATCTCCATCCCCACCCAGTCTGGTGGGGGACTAATAATCGATCTCTCTTCCCCACATAATTCTCCCACCCCCAGCATTAACAGTATAATTCCTCTAGAGGAATTTACCCTCCTATACCACAACATTGACCAAGCCATTGAACTCAAGTCGGAAAAGGAGTTTGGATGGCCAAAGTTGATATCACATCTGCCTTCAAAGCCATGCCCATCCACCCAGACTTCTGGCACCTCTTTGGTATTCGGTGGTGAAATCTATTTTATTTTGCAGTCCGCCTCACCTTAGGTTGCAAAAGCAGTCCAATATATTCTACGTGCTCTTCGAAGCCATATGCTGGATCCTCCACAACCCTGCCAGCAGCCGACCTGTCCACTGTCCTTAAAGTTTCAACACTAGGGATTCCCATAGCTCAAGAAAAGACACTGGGCCCCAGCACAAGTACCGAATTTTTGGGCATTATCCTTGAATAAATAATTTTGAAGCTTCCCTTTCCAAAGAAAAGCTTGACAGAATCACCTTAATCGCCTCTAACCTCCTCTCCCACCCTCACTGCTCTAAACGAGAACTCCTCTCAGTTTTAGAGCATCTAGACTTTGCCATGCATATCATCCTGCAAGGCAGACCCTTCATTTCCCACCTACTAACCCTCGCCTCTTCAGTACCAGCTTTAAGAGGATTCCCTAACCCTGCCAGGCCACTGCCTAAATGAACTGCAACTCTGGGTCTCATTCCTTTCCCAGTGGAACGGCCATTCATTTTTCTACAAAAATTGCCTAGCCAACCCCATAGACATCCAACTTTTCACCGACGCCGCACCCTCCATAGGGTTTGGGGGCTTCTATCGCGAACGATGGTTCGCCTCCCCCTGGCCTCACGAACTAACTAACATTACGAACTTTACCCCATAGTAGTCGCTTCCAAACTCTGGGGGAAAGAATGGTCCCACTGTCCCGCCATCATGCCCTTGCTCAGACGTTTAGTCTGGATATACGCCCTCAACCAATTTGTTTTGACAGCCAAACATATCCCAGGAAAAGATAACACCATTGCTGATTCCCTGTCTCGTTTTCTCTTCCAGAAATTCAGGAAGCTGGCACCAGATGCCGACCCCCTGCCAACCCCAGTACCTTGCTACTCGCAGCTCATCTTCCCTTGAACCACCCCTTAAGACCCCTCTACGAAAACTCCTTAGACCTCATGCTACAGGCCATAGCTCCAAGAATTCTCCAATCATACATCACAGGTTGGAGATCATTTAAAACCTTCCACATTAGTTCCAATCTCCTTTTCCCAGACTTCTTCCTCCTAGCCATCACGTCATTCATCACATACCTCCATTCCCTCAGGTTACTCCAAGCAAACTCAATCAAGGGTTATTTAAGCAGACTACAATTTTTCACAGATTGCTACACGGTTCCGCCTCCCCCACTATCTCCAACGCCCAAACAAACCTTTTAATCAAGGTTATCCAAAAAGCAAACCCTCCCCGCCCAGATCAAAGATTACCCATCACTTTGGAAATTCTAAATCATTTCCACCCTCCGCAAAGGGTCCTGCTCACTGCTAATTGACCGTACCTTAGACGCTATGTTTACCCTAGCCTTCTTTGGTATTTTACCGCCCCGCCACGAGATTCTGGTTCCAGAAACATCTCAAGGCCATTCTCCTGAGATCTGGAATTCCCCTAGACAGATACTCCTCCCATTCATTTAGGATCGGACCAGCCACTTCGGCAGCTGAAAGAGGCCTTGCTCCCAATCAAATCAAAACCCTCGGCCGCTGGTCCTCCGACGCCTCCAAGAATTACATCTGCTCAGACCCAGCATCAATTCTCCAAGCCAGAGGTTTTCCGCCCCGCCTCCGCAGAGGCTTCCCCTCCCCTTCCTCCGCAGAGGTCTTTTCTACTCTATCCCATTTCCGCAGAGATACCGCAAATCTCCACAGAGGTTTTCGCCCGCCTCCGCAGAGGCTCCCCCTCCCCTTCCTCCGCAGAGGGCTTTTCTCTTCTATCCCATCTCCGCAGAGATACCCCAAATCTCTGCACAGGTTTCTGCCCGCCTCCGCAGAGGCCGCAGAGGCTCTCCAGAGGCACGCCGAGCTCCTGCCCTCGCTAGGGTTCAAACCACTAGGGCTCAGAGTCTGACGTTCCCCCGGCTCGCCCCCCGGACAGCACGGCAAATTTGCTTCATATGATTATTGAGGAAGCACGAACTCGTGAAGTGAATGTTTTGCAAATAACAATATTTCGGGAGGAAGTTCTGGATGATTAATCTCGGCCAGCCCGAATGACCTAATCAAACCCCTTGTTATCCGACCCAATTACTAAGTATAAATAAACCCATTTCCTTCACTTCCACATCTCGTCTTTTGCGCATCCCTCCCCCACCCTTTCTCCTCCACTCATCCTGCTCGTGCCGTCCTGGAGGGACAGACGGGGAACGAGCCGGACGCAGAGGTCCTGCCCTCGCTAGGGCTCAAAGCACTAGGGCTCGGAGTCTAACGTTCTCCCAGCTCGCCCCCCGGACAGCACGCCAAATTTGCTTCATATGATTTTTAATGATTTTTTTAGGGATTTTTTTTGCAAGAGGTCTCTAATACTCTCTGAGTCTGCATTCATGTAATCACAAAATAAATATCATTACAATTAAAAATGACCACATTACTTGCAATTTAGTGTTTTTAATATTTAATTAATTTCTGTTATGAACAAAGCTGAACGTTCAGCAGTCATTACTCTAGTATTAAGTGTCACATGAACCTTAAGAAATCAATCTAACATGCTGATATGGTGCTCAAGAAACCTTTCTAATTATTATCTTACTATAGTACAGCTTAATATTTGGTGTGAACGGTTATTCCACAATTCTTTGATGAAAAGAAAGTTTTTTGGTGATTATGTTTTTTCAATCTTGTGCTTTAATGTAATTCATTTACCACTGAAGGCAAGAACAATTAAATTAAAGTTAAGAATGTAATTGCATGGACAGAAATCAGTCACCAGTTAAACCAATTCTGCCTGTCATCACAGTGACTACTGATGCATCAACAACGTTGGCTGCCACAAGCCATATTCCTACATCACCAACTGAAGCACTAACATCTACAATATCTAATGCACCAACCACAACTCTGCCTTACACTACCAAATCAAGTGATGTAACAACAATTGTGGATTCCACAACAACCCCTCTAGCTTCAGGAAATGATGCATCAACGACAACTCTGCCTGACACCACAGTGAAAGATGCAACAATAAGCTTGGCTGCCATAAGCAATATTTCTACATCATCAACTGTGGCAACAACATCTGATGCACCAACCACAACTCTGCCTGACACCAGAGTAACAGATGCAACAACAACTTTGGCTGCCATAAGCAATATTTCTACATCATCAGCTGTGGCAACAACATCTGATGCACCAGCCACAACTCTGCCTGACACTATAAAATCAAGTGATGTAACAACAAATTTGGATTCCACAACCACCTCTCTAGAATCAAGATCTGAAGCATCATCCACAACTCAACCTGACACCACAGTAACAGATGCAACAAAAACTTTGGCTGTGATAAGCAATATTTCTACATCATCAACTGTGGCAACATCTTCACCTGTTGGTCTAACATTTTCAACTATCACACCAAACACAACTCAACCAGAAACTACAACTATGCCTGAAATTAGTATTGGTGTAAAAACTACAACATTTACCCCCACAAGCA
>JAUCMU010000097.1:22880355-22891135 GCA_032275025.1 Enteromius treurensis | reverse complement strand
AATGTGATTTCCAGATTTTTCTTTTTAGATTCTGTCTCTCACAGTGGAAATGCACCTATGCTGAAAATTGTAGACCCATTCATGATTTCTAAGTAAGAGAACTTGCAAAATCCCAGGGTGATCAAATACTTATTTATCTCACTGTATATCGGTCCGAACATTTCAAATGAAGATAGAATTATATTTAGGGTTTAACGTGATGTCAGTACTGATTTATATCTCAATCTCTGAGATATAGATAAAACGACTGCGAGAAGGCAGCAGATTGACATAATGTTTCAGCCTTTATTCTGAACTGTCATGGATTTGTCATGTACTGTCATGTCCAAGAGGTTTGAGAACTGATTTCTTTTTGTTTTATACAGAGAAACCTTCCAGGATATTCTGAGACACTAACAGAACTAACAGATATTTTCTCATTAAATAGGAGCTGCAGTGTGGCACATCTAATTTCTTCTCTTGAATACAACCCTGTCTGATGGGTGTCGCAAGTAGCTTTGCTTTATAACTACAGAGTTTTGGAAGTACAGACTACTTTTTTTTCTCCTTTGTGTCCATGTACTAGAACTAAAACTATGAAATCTTCTTTTAGATTGCAACATTTAATAGTAAAATAAAATTTAAAAAAAAGTATTTTTAATTATGGGATATTTTATCCAGAGAATTATTTTGTTAATAAATTTGGAAAAGAATAATAACAAAGCTTTATTTAAATAAAATAAGAAAAAAATATTTCATATCAGCCAATGACAAAGATACTGAACTTGTAAACATTTCTAATTAGCTGTAATCTTGCATTCTCAACAAATAAGCTATTCTATGTTAAACGACTGTAGTTAAATGTTTTGGTGCTGAATTGAATTCTATACCCAGGCCATATTCTGTCATTGTTGCCATTGTTGGGGGGGTTCCATAGATATCATCAGCTTTCGTTTCAGAATTTTCTCTGCGCTTGTGATGCAATTGCAGTCTTGAAAACAACACTCGTGACAACTAGTAAAAAATTCTAATATGTAGCAATGATTGTCTTTTGTTTCTATTTTCACAACAGTAGCCACATTTGAAGTATCAACCTAATTACCTGTACTTTAGTGAATCTAACCAGTCAGTTTTGGCCTTATTTGCAAAATATTAAAGAAGAAATTGAAGGGAAATCACAAAGTTAGCTATATGTATCATAGTTATTTTACCTCAAGTACAGCTTTGGACTGTTTTACACCGGCACAAGGTACTATACAAAAATTATCATATCAATAAAGAATAAAAGTGTAACGGGAAACAAAAAGATACTACACATTTATTTTATTGGGTTTTTTTTTCATATTCCATTGTTTGCTTTATTTCTCGGCATTCATGGAGAAACACCATCTTTTCTTTCTTTGCCAAAGTGTTTCAAATGTTTATTGGTGTGAAAAAAAATAACAAATTCTAATAAATTAATTGAAGAAATAAAGAATTAAGGTTAAAGTGAAAATGTCTAGCGATAAAGATGCATCTCATTCAGTTACAATAAGCAGGAAGCAAATCTCATTCTGCACACAAACTTCACTTCGAGAGATTTGAATCCATTTTGTATTTTTGTATAAACATGTACATATGATCTTTTTAAAGTGAAAAAAGGAGAAAAGACACTGTTTCATTTTGTAAAATGTTTTAAAAGTTTACATTAATTCCAAGCCTTTGTATATTTTTGAGCTGTGCGACTCTCTCAGTCCTGTATTTATTTTTTAGTAAACATTGTGGGAATTTCATTGTAAATTTGAACCATTTTTTGCCAGCTCAAGTGACTGCTTAGTAACTGTGCATAGAGAAAGCCAATAAATGTGACTGCATTGAAAAATAATTGATGCCTGAAGCATGATTTACATATTTACTGTCAACACTCGACTTTTCATACATGTAAACATTTTATCCTCTTACACAGAAAGTAGAATTAAAATTCTCATACAAAATTAACCTCTCTAGATGTATAAAGTACAAAAACTGACGAACCCATCTGGGACCTGATTATTTGTTCCGTGGCTTTTGGTCAGAGCAGAGATTTCATCGCTGAACTAAAAGGTACGTTTTTTTGTGTTTATTTTAACAACCTGATCATCCAGTCTTTTGGATATTATTAGACTAATCTGACGAATTACACACTTAACTGTGAAACATTATTTTAATGTTATGTTAGCTAGAGTTACTCTTGGATGGGTTCGTCACTTTTTGAGGTCCCCCTAAAACATTTCCGTTGTGGTCCATGCTATTTGCAGCGTGTTTCTGTGTTTGCAGTGTGTTCATGTGTTTGCAGCTTGTTTCTGTGTTTGCAGCACCTGTGTTGTCAAACTGATGAAGATGTTTCCTTAATGTGTTGTCATTTTTTTCTATTTGCATGTGTTTTTTGAAGTTTGCAGCACGTTGAGCTCTCTCGGCCACCGTAGCAGAGATAGTTTAGATTTTTTTAAACTTTCAGTATCTTTTTGTTGTAGACTAATCTTCCGTAAGTCTAAATATCAGGAACAATTTGTTTCTCTTTTAAATGAGAAAAAAAATGCAGTATCTGATCCAGAAGTCATGTGAAATAAAACAATAACATTGTATTGAATGGCACGGTTTGTTCGGGTTTTACCATATCATTCAACAGTCTTGGGAAATCCCCAGTGTTCTTTAAGATGAAAACATGTTAAATCAATCCAACTTTAGCCAAGACCTTTGAGCATTAAGAAATTATTTGAAAAAGTTAAAAGTTTGAAAAATGAAAGTTTTTGGTCACACTCAATTTTAATGAAGTTTATCTCAGTAATCTCCCAATTTGTGGCTTAATAATAATTAGTAAGGTAGTTGTTAGGTTTAGGTATCAGGTAGCATTATGGATGTAAAAGAGTGATAGAACATGTGCGTTACAAGTACTAATACTTTAGTACTTTACAAGTGGTAAAACATTACCATCACTCTGTTCTCCTACTTGATAATGTTGAGTGCTTTGCTACAATCTGTATTGTTGAAAGCGCTATAAGTGACTTGACTAATAAACAGGCAATATGTTAATAGGCATGCTAATATGCAACTAGTTAATAGTGAGAATCCTAAACTAAAGTGTTACAGAGGGTTCACATATGCATTTTATGTTTAAGATACTTTTTTTTGAAAGGACTTAGGAAACAAAAATGGCATGTTTTTAATGATTCTTAATCATTATTTACTTAACAATTACTTAATATTTTTAAACCCTGATCAGCAAATATTTGCATATTTACAATGTAACTAATATTGATTGAACAGGTATGGTATAGCAGGTGACAAGCATGCTAAATATGACTGTTTATATAATAATATCTCTGTCACTCTAATTAACAGTTTCAGGTTCTTCACCTAAGTACTTAATGTGAAAGTTTCTCCAAATGAGCAAAGCTCATGAATATTCAATAAAATTGCTCACAATTCACCATGCTAAAATGGCAGCAGGCCATAAGAAGACTTAAGAAGAAAGCTTTTTTGCTTCCCTTTTTGTTTTTTGAAAAACTCATCACTGTATTTGATTTTATTCAACAAAATTAATTGAATGGTAAACATCACATAATTGCTGGCATTTAAATACTGGTTAGTATAAAAACTGTAATTACTCTTTCTCACATAAACACACTGTACCTGTCCTTTACAGAATACATTCTCTGTATGCTATTTTTATATTGAGCTAGGTTGTTGACTATACAAATCCCACAAACAGAAAAAAGGCAAAGAGATGCTGTAGATGGATGTGAAGCCAGGTTGAGAAGTGCACATCAGTCCAATACAGAAGAGCTATGTTTCTGTCTATCTCTGCACCTGGGCCCGCTCTAAACAGAAGGAGAGAAAATAGGAGAGAGGTGAAAGAAATGCTGAAATGATTATTCTGAATCAACATCCTCACGCGTCCATGGGGAAAGAATTTGCTGAAAATGATTCTTTTTAGTCAACACATGTGGCTCTGAAATGTATTCCTCAACTTACCAGAAACGGCTTTGTTCGTTATTTCCACAACAGGCAGACAGTTCTAATGTAATAGTACACCAGTCTCTCTCCATCTTCCAGTCTCCCTCCTTTATCTCTCTCCAATTTGCAACAATACAGCAATATTAACATTTCTCTACTTTTAATTTTTCTAGGTACTGGCATGAAATAAGCAAAAACAACAACAAATGCCCTTCAGCTCCAAGTTTTGAAATTAAAAAAAGAGTTCCTGCGAGTTCATGCTCTCTCCCCCGCTGACAGCAGAAGGAATTGACTGGGTGGCTGTCAGTGGGTCCTGCGGGCTGGTGGCCTTTTTCAAGGCCTTAAGCAAATACCAGCTTTTTGCATTCCAGGGAGCAAAGAGACCTTCTGAGTGTATGGAGCTGCCGCGAGAGGTCCTCCCTGGGCAATCCGTGAAAAGAGCAATTTCTCGCAGTCGGAAAGGCGTTCTCCGGAATGTTGATCCTCCGCCGCCGAGGGGAACGGATTGGAGGTACCCTGTGTGCACCCATCTAATCCGTCGAGGCTGGATGATTGGTTTCTGGGGTCAAGGACTGAGGCGCCGCCACGTTCCCCCCCAGTGCCTTTCTTCCTGGAGGTGCACGAGGAGCTGACCAGGTCATAACGAGCCCCGTACTTAACATGCCTGCGCCCTGGCTCCTCGCCCCTCACCACCCTCGATGGCGGTGCAGCAAGGGGGTACGCAACGGTCCCTTAAACCGAGCGCGCTGTCACAGTGCATCTATGCCTGCAACACCGCCTGGCAGGGTCAGCCTTAGCTCCCGTCCAAGGCAAGTAAGCTCTCGTCCGCTCTTGTGGGCCGAGCTTACTTCGCTGCTGCTCAGGCTGCCACTGCCTTGCATGCCATGGCCTCCTACCAGGCAAAGGCATTGAATCATCTGCACAAGGGTGTGTCTGATCAAGGGGTGATGCAGGAACTCTGTGCTGCAACCGACAAAGCACGCTTTCTCGACGCTCCCATCCCCAAGCTTGGCCTCTTCGGCAACACTATCGAGGACTTTGCCCAGAAGTTCTCGGCAATCCAGAAGCAGACTGAGGCGATCAGTCACATCTTGTCCGGCAGGGACTCCACCTGCAGGTCCCCGAGGCACAGCCTCCATCTGCTCCGTAGGCTCACAATGCCAGGTTGGCGGGCCGACGTTGAGCTGGCCATGGGGCTAGGGGTGCCGCCCGCAACTCAGGGACCGGCCAGAAACACCTGCAGGTCTGCGAAGCGTTTCTGACACGGGCAACCCGGAGGTGATGGAGGTTGCTCTTCGGGAGACGATGACATCTGTGCCCCCACTCCCGGAGGAGGGCTGGGAGATTCTGTGTAGTCAGCCGCCATCAACACACGGGTCGGTGGTACCCACATTCTCACAGAAAAAGTAATTTTCCTCACCTCTGGGCCCAGTGCTCCAAGATCCCCTTCGAGCATTCTCTTGTTTCCTTAGGTGCGGCATCAGAGCGGGAACCAGGGGAGCAGGTAAGCACTGCCCAGAGCAGTCAGATTTTTCTCCAGGACGTTCATCCTTTTGGGATCAGTCCCCTCCCCTTCAACACCCATCCGCCCCCCTCAAAGGCAATTGGTCTCTCATGCGAGTTCCCACATGTAACGTCTCCGTTCCCACCTCTAACCTAGAAAATCTTCACTTTGGCCGCTTGCTGCATTGTCTCCACCATTGGCCTCCTTCCTTAGCCTGGTCCAGCTTTTCCTCCCATGAATTATCTCCTGCTTCTCGCTTTCCTCTGACTACCCCCACCCCACCCTGGTCTTTTTGTCAGGAATATAGCCATTTCCCCGGTAAGGGCAGTAAACAAAGTAGTGCAGCAAATGACTTACAGTGCTCAAGTGTAAGCTATATCTCAATTTACATGGATAGTTCTTCTTTTTTTTTTTTTTAACATGTCTAGTCTTCTTGTGTCACTGCAAATTCCCAAACAGGCGAACATACACACACACACAAACAATATTGTAGGCCTGATCAAAAAATATATTTAAAATACGAAATGTACTTAATATTTGCATGAGGTTTATCTTCTCCAACCGCAAATAATCAGAATGCATTTTTTATTACCTGACCCGCGGATTATCCACAGCACCCCACAGATATAACCGCCATCCACGCAACACTACTGCACAGATATGAAAAGCATCACTGGGTTGTAAAGTTGCCAGGTTGAGGGAACAAATGGGTTGAAATTTGAATGTGTTGATTGTGTGATAAGGATGCGTTTCATACAAGATCTGGCTAATGGATAAACCTTGGAATATACTGACATGATTATTCCTATGAGGATAGGGCCATACGAATTACAGGAGGTGAATGTAACAAACATATAAGATGAGCCCATTGGGATTTTTTTATGGCATGATTAAAAATATGTGAGAAATATGGGAAAATATTTAAACGAAATGATACAGGTAAAATACAGGAGAATCCCAGGTTTAAAAAATATCAGTTTCACTTGCCCCAAACGCCGGATTGTCTGGCAAGACATGTAAAATGCATGCATATACAGCTAAACGCATCTTTGTGGGGACAGGGCCTAAAAATGTATGTGTTAATAATAAATGAAAAGTGATAACAACTCTAAGTTTAGTTATGAGAAAATGAAATATTTCTCTACTGTATAGAATGTGAAAAACAGTCCCAGTTTCAAAAAACACTAGAATATTACAGAACATTCTACTGAAATGTTTAGAATTTTTTTGCAAAAGCAAAACATCTAAAATCATAAAAAATTTGAATAAATGAATAAATAAATAAAATAAAAAGAATATATGTACTAAACCAATGTTTCATCCTTGATTTGTGAAAATGATTAATGAAAATTTACCGGATCTAAATATTTACCTAAATATTGATGCTACATAAAACAAAAAAAATTAGCACAATAATAATTAGCACATGTAATTACAGAAGAACGATAAAAAATAAATAAATAAATAAATAAACAGTAGGTACAAAGTTTCCAAATTACTTACATCCAGCAAAAAAATATGAAGTGCACATTCAATTTACACTTTACTATCCCTTAAGACCATGGACAAAGACTTGTAAATTGCAAAGTTACACAGCTGGCAAATGACATAGCAGCCACAAATGCAGACAAATATTTAATCTTAATGTCATTACAGAACATGCCTTTTAATAGTATCAAAGTATTTTAAAATTAAAACATAGTACCAACTCAATATGCACATTCAAACACACTGACAGACAGATCACCGCTATCCCTCATATTGTGGCACTCAAAGACATACTGTGCTGTTAGTTGCATACTTTATGACAAGAACTCAAGCGAGATACATGCTTCCTTCCACTCAGCTGCTAGGTAAATGATGACTGTGAAAGGCATGTTGGGCCGGTGTAGACTTGGGTAACAGGGTGAAGTGACAGATGGCCTCTCTGGAGTCCGCATACTGCACCAGAGGACACAATCTTACCATCCATCCTTTTCACTCACTCCCTCACCTCGTTCATACTTCTCACCATCCCTGCCTGTCTGCAGGTTACTTAAAGGGATAGTTCCCCCAAAAGAAAAATTCTGTCATTTTTGTTAACTTTTTTTTTTTTACTTACTTTTTACTTCGTCTTTCAAACCCATGACTGACTTTCTTCTGTGAAATACACAAGAAGATTATGCAGAATAGTCGTGCTTCCCTTTGTAAAAAGTATACTTTAGCAAAGAACTTATTAAAAAAAAGAGAACTTATTACAAAAAACAGTATATGTAAAAAGGAATACTTTAGTGGTTTTGGACATCTAATTGCAGATTAATTGAAATTAATAAAACCTCATGAAAGCAGAACAGACCCAAAATGCAGCTGTGGGATGTCCTGCATTACAATTGAAGTAAGATGCACATACATGACTAGAAAACAGCAGCCCAGGGGCGTTTCCAAGATGGCCATGGAATAAACTGACACGCTTAAAAGAGACTTTGGTTAAGGCCTCCATGAAGGTCGAATGGACTGGAAAGAATGTAAAGGGAAAGATGGGTTTTGTTATTATATTCTCCCCTTGTGTCTCTGTCACTGTCTGCCTCTCTCTCTTATTGATTATCCTGGAAAAAGGGAGAGGTCACTGGCTACACATTTGACTTATCCCCCCCTGCGTCTACTTGTCTATTGTCCTCCATTTGTCTCTGTCTCGCCATGCTCTATCCTTTTCCTGATCTTCCATCCAACCGACTATTTGTTGCAGCACTCGTTTTTTGACTCTTTGTCCTTCATTTCATTATAATAAATCCATCAATCCCATTTTCCTTTTTGTCACACATTTGTTTGCATGGCTAGATTGCCTACAGCCATGTGCAAGGGTAAAAAACTGAAATGGAGCATCAGAGAGAGAGAGACTGCAGGACACAGCATTTACTCACCTTGCAAATCTTATTAAGAGAGATGATTAAATTATAATTTATTATTTCATTTGATTAGTGTGTTTCAAGGCAGACAATTAGGCATGGAAATTTAGCATTAGCAAGGACGAATTTTCGACTGTAGACTGTATGTGCATTATGCGATTACTGCTTTCTAATGGGGTCAGCAGTATTTTGAGATGCAAAAAAAAATGTCATGACCTGCTATAGGTCTTGTTAAGAAGGAACAGTGGAAAATGAATGTTCCATGTAAGTGAAGATTTTAGGTTTTATTTCTGTTTAAATGCTGTATGTAAATATTTTGCATGAGAATTTACACAAAATAAGATTCTGGATCATGCTACTCCTTTGTTTTCTATAATTTGCCATTTTTTATAAACTCAAACTCAAACTTTATAAACAAAACTCCCCAGGGGAAAAATAAATATATTTAACTTGTGTTTTTTAGACATCCTTAATATGTACAGACTTAGACTCAGTAGACAGGAATTAATAGAACTGAAGGATTTATTGAACAGAACTCATATAAAACATTAAGTCATTGATGAAGGCAGGCAATGAAACATAAACAACTTCTCTGAGTAACGTTATCAATCTTGGGCGATCTACTGATCGCTATCAATAATCCAATCAAGGCAAACACAAATAAGTATTAGTGTAAGTCTCTTACAGGGACGGCTATCGTCAGAACAAGGTGCTTAGTGCAGTGGACTGACAGGTTAAAGCATTCAGACTCAGGCTGGCAGAGAATGCCAAACTCCAATCCTTACAGGAGATGCAAATGACAGCTCACCATAGGCCTATGATATGACCTTGAGCTGAGCCGACGAGCTACTGGGGATTGTGGCTTTTAACTAGAGCAGGTAAGTGATCTCAGGTGTGCATGATTACTGATTAGGTGACTGTGAACCGGAAAGAGTGACTGATCCTGGGTCAGTGAGCTTTGACCCATTTTAAATATATTTAGTGCAACTTAAGTGTATTTCTTACAATACATTTAAAATGTACTTTTAATACTTCATGAACTACATTTAGAGCATATTTGAAATATTACAGTTAATTCAAGTATAAATACACACACATACACACTTTGATATCTATAAAACTTTAGAAAAATACAAATGTGAGTAGCAGTGTCATGTTGTCCCGTTTCCATGGGCTGTCTTTGTTGTTGTTTTGATTTTGTTCCACGTGCTTTACCTTCTTTGTAACCCCGTCACTCTCATTAGTGTTTCACTCCCTTCCAGCCGTGTCTCCAGGTGTTTTGTATTGGGTC
The DNA here is from genome assembly GCA_032275025.1 of Enteromius treurensis. Lineage (NCBI taxonomy): Eukaryota > Metazoa > Chordata > Actinopteri > Cypriniformes > Cyprinidae > Enteromius > Enteromius treurensis. The sequence goes on along the minus strand of JAUCMU010000097.1, from coordinate 22,881,501 downwards.
GTTAATTATTGTGTTCATTTAACCTCTTACACTCTGCGGCTATTTTTGGAATTACACCTGCATTTGGCCTACCAAAATTAACCCTCTGGAGTCCATGGTGATTTTGGGACCCTTGAGATGTTTGGACATTCTCTGATATTTGCTTTTTTCAGCTACTTAGAACATATTATTGACCAACCTGTATTTTCTTGTAATCAGCACAAACTGTCTGTTTTCTCTGTTGTCAAGCCATCCGTGTTTTCCCGTGTTTCCCTGTGTTTCTCTGCCTCCCTGGACCTGGACCTAAGCCTGCTCTCGGACTCTCGCTCTTGCCTCGCCCCTCTGGACTCTGTTCGCCTCATCGCCTGACCCTTTGCCACAAACTCAGATTACTCTCTTGCCTTTGTCTCTGATATCCCCGTTTGCCGTAATCGACCTTGGTGCCTGTTTCACTCTGTGTGTGCATAAACATTAAATGTTTGCAAATGGATCCGCATGTTTTCTGTTGTCTCAATCGTGACAGGCACCCTTTTATATACAAAGGCAACTTTTGATTTTACACTCTTAAAAGGCTGGGTTAAAAAATAACTGAGTTGTTGGGTAACTATGGGACAGAACAGAACACATGTATTGACCCAAGTGCTTGGTTTGATTATTTGGGTCAGGTTAACTGTGTTGCTGGGTTAAATATTACGTTATATTATATTAAAGTATTTATTGTCTTATTTACATCTACATTTATATTTACCAATATGAGCAATTATAAATACATAATGATCACAAAGGAATGTAACATATTATTTTATTATTATCTTAATAATATAAGATTATATATTATTATATTTCTGTAATACAATTAGACAACACAAAAAATATGAATTTAATGTGTTTTCACATTTATTTTTAAGTCGAGTCAAGTCACTTTTATTTATATAGCACTTTCAACATTACAGATTGTAGCAAAGCACTCAACATTATCAAGTAGGAAAATAGAGTGATGGTAATGTATAATGTTGAGATTAAACTTTATTTATCAAATGCAGAGACGGTCTCTGTAGTCAAGACGATGATAATCACTAGAAATCAGGTATCCCCAACTAAGCAAACCAGAGGCGACAGCGGCAAGGAACCAAAACCCCATCCATGAGAGAATGGGGAAAAAAACCT
>JAUCMU010000097.1:22827591-22838804 GCA_032275025.1 Enteromius treurensis | reverse complement strand
TCACGGCAGTAGAATCGGCGCAACTATAAGGACACGTGAATAATCCCTCCCACTCTAAAGCGGTACTAAACTGCGAAACGCAAACCGAGCCGAACTGAGCCATGCCGAACCGAGTCGTACCACGCAGTGGAAAAGCGCCAAATGGTCCTGGTCAATGGTCCATTTGAGCGAGAATGGTGGTAATGCAATTATATGTCTGCGATCCACCGTAAAGCAAAAAGAAGAACAACAACCCTGGTCCTCTACAACATTTGTTTTTGCATAGTTTTTTTTTTTTTTTTTTTTTTTGAAAGTTGATATTCCTCAATTAATGAGGATAATACTGAGAGCCTCTGCAGAGTATTCGCTGAGACTATAGAGCACAACATCAATGTTATCCTGAGTGGTGTCTCTCAGTGGTTCATATTCCTTTGGGGATCTTTGGATGGAGGCGTATCTGTACATACCTGTAGAAAGGAGTACTTCTAACAGGGGTATCATTATGGTTGGAGTTTAGGATGGTCCAAGGGACTGGCGAGGGAGAGGGGGCCCAGAACCCGCCATCAGGTTTTGTGAAAAAAGCTCTTCAAGAAAGTATATGCTCATGATTGGCTGCAGGGAGATCCACATTTTCTGGTAAAATATTTTAGATGGACATTTTGATTTTCTATTTTTTTAAACAAGGGCTCATGACAAAATGTTTTAGCCTAACTGTAGAAGCTGCTCAGCCTACACCAGTCTTGTTTATGTTGTTGTTGCGGGTCAGTTAGTCTGCATTTACACTAATAGGTGTACTTCATCCACAGGTTTATTTTCTCATAGATGTCTCATGTCTTGATCCAGTCTATTGCTACAGTTATCGCTGTCAATCAAAGCAATTTTTGAAATGACTCATAGGACATTCTACCGGAATCCTGTAATTAAATGTGTTTATTTAAAAAAAAAAAAAAAAAAAAACTCTTGATCAACTTTAGAAATAGAACACCAAGTGACTCCCCCCACCCACATTTCAATTAATTTTACTAAAGGCAAAAAGCGTTCACTAACTCAAATATTTAAGTAGGCTAATGCTGTCATGAGTACACATTGATAATTTTGAAATCAGATGCCGTTACGGGGTTAGACTTCAGACGTATAAGCTGCACTTGAAAACAGCATTACAGATACTGCAACTGTAATGATGACAGCAATTCTGGGATGAGTTTCACAAAACGGAATAATGTAGAATCGTCAACAGTTCCATTCAAATACAGTTACCCACGTACAAAGAACTAGGCCAAGCTTTTACAGCTTCTTTTCTTACGTTTTTATTTTTAAAAAACTCATAAGCGCCCCCTAGAGCAACAAGCCGGCGTTCTGTTTGTTTACCCACAATTCTGTGCACGACTGGAGGCGTGTTGTGATTAAGATGGCGGACTCCACGGTGAGATGCTCACAGTCTGTGTGGTTTTATGTAGTGTAAATGCAGTTGTGAAACATATTCGCTCTATAAGCGTTCGGCGTCTTGGTTTATAACGGCATTATCTTCACATAGGTTGAAATCATTGAAGGCTGCCGGCTTCCCGTGCTGCGGAAAAATCAAGAAAATGAAGACGAGTGGCGTAAGTATTAGCCAGAGAGCTCCGTATCGAATGTAAACAAAAGACTAGCGGCTGTACTCTGATAATGTCACTATGCCACCTAAGTTTAAATTAAAATCTTTCTTCCGATAATTTTTCAATAGAGTCTTACGTTAATCGTGTTCGGATTATAACCACCTGTACAGTGATGATGATTTACAGTAACGTTAGGTTAAGTTATGTGTTATTGTCCCGAGATACTTAAAATTACAGTAAAACTTAAATGGTACATAAAAATAACATTATTGTACATTGTTCATTTAATTATTGACAAATGTGTTTCACACAGTTTTTCATTTCTTAACTTTTAGTTTCTTATTACGTTATAGCTTATATCGTAAGATCCTAATTAAGCAAAAACCTACCTGTGGAGTCACATTATTTTGAACTATTGATGTTAAGACTATCTTGACTGTTAGATGTCTTAAGAACTACTGTAGTCAACGTTTGACGGGGATCAAAACCTGTTAACAAAATGCGTTCTTTTCTTAGGTAGATGAACCTTTCAAATGTTGCCTATATTGACAAAGGGAACAACTCTTACTTTTTTTTACATTTTATTTTAAATGAGAGTCTTTTTATCTAACTGGTTTTACATAATTATTTAGTCCAGAAGGGAAAAAAATGATCACTAACATTTTTGTCTGGATAAGTGAAACATGAAAATATAAATTCCTTTTCTTGACATGAGTGTATCTGCTTTCAGTTGTCGAATTTATATTTTTTATTTTATTTCTTTAAAGCATTGGCTGAAATTCTCAGTGTTAAAGATCTTCCTGGGAGAAAGCTTTATTACGTCCACTATATTGACTGTGAGTACTAACCATTTGCCTTTATGCTTGATTTACTTCATTTGTTCTGACATATACAGTATAATTTGTATAATAAAAAAATGTGTTTAAAAAAAAAAGTGTGTTTTATTGTTTGTTTTTTTCCCCCCCTTTTTTTTTTGGAAAGTCAATAAGCGACTGGATGAATGGGTGACTCCGGACCGCCTAGACTTGAAGAAGCTCCAGTTTCCCAAAAAGGAGGCAAAGACTCCAACAAAGAATGGCCTGCCGGGATCCCGCCCCAGCTCCCCAGAGAGAGATGTGGTAAGAAGTTGTTTCTTGGTTATTTTACATCCCCACCTGATTGACCTTCCTTTTAAAACGTTGTGTCACAAAGAGCTGTTTACGTGCCATGTAAACCTTTACCAACCTCTCTTCCTTTCTGTTCAAATTCAGAGGAAGAGTCTAGATCTCAACGTTCAGTCTGCTTCAGCTCCTTCAAGAGGCAAAACCCTCCCCACACCGGTACAGACAAACCTGCCCATTGTACACTAATAGAGGTTAATCTGTAAAGAAAGAGCTTTTAATCAATGGGCTGAAAAAATATCTTATATGACACTTTGCTACAAGTGTGAGGGATGCAATTGTTGCCTCGTCTCAATTTATATTGTCGAATGGCAAGCAGCGTGAAAAATTATGTCATGATGATGTTAGCACTGTTATAGAATTGCTTTACCAAGAAATGAAAATTCTGTTATCGCTTAACAATTTCCATTTTGGGGTGGTTGGTCATTTATAATATATTATAATATTCTAAATAGCTGCCATGCTACGCAGCAAGATGTAGGGTCATAGCATCTGTTTTCTTCCTTCCTTCCTTCCTTCCTTCCTTCCTTCCTAACTAAAAAAAACACTTCTGAATCCTTCACAAATCATTGTAATATGCTGATTCAGTGCTTACTTATTGTCAGTTTGTAAAAATAAATAATTAAATAATAGTGATAATAATATTATAAAAAAAACAAAAGGACACAAACATACATACTTACATGCATATACACTTGTTTTTTTAGAACAGTATTTGAAATATATGAAGAAAAAAAAATGTCGCTGTCACTTTCAATACATTTTATGCATCCTTGCTGAATTAGCGGATGGCTGTTGAAACATCAGTGTTTGCATCACAAGAATGAATTACATTTTTTAATATAATAAAAAATGTCTTTCAAAATTTTTTTTAAAATTCTTTAAACTCATATTTTAGACTGCTAGTAAATATGGAAGCATTTTTCATGTTTGTCTTAATATATTCTCATCACTCATTACACAATCATGACTCTTTGTAACCTGTTTTATAACGTGAGGTAAGTGGCTAGAGAGTACATTCATTTTATTATTATTGCTCATCAGCTGTTAGTGGTAATTACTGTTACTTATTAGAGTAGGGGTTTGGTATTTGAACAAACCCATAAACACATTGTAAACTTCTTTGCTTAACTTGCCCCATCAAGCAGTTGAGTAGAGGTGTTCTAGAATTTCACAAGTGTAAAATTTAAATGGTTAGTTTTTAAAGGCACATTTATAAAATTGGTGAGAAAAATCTGATAGACTGAAGGAGAGACCCAAGTCATATCTAAGGGTCAGAATGTCAAGTAGACTTGCTGTGGGAGCTTTTGATTTGGGCCACTAAGAAATCATCTTGAACAATGTAGCAACATGCTGAAACACACTTATCATGACATCGATAACAAGCACCCTTCCAACCCCCTACAACACCCTAGCATAGTGTTGGTGGCGTGTTTTGCATAGGCAAACACCACTATGTTTAGAAATGTGTAAAGAAAAAAAAAGTTGCATTTCATTTTCTATGCTGAGAAAATGTATCTGTCTTTCTGCTTGCTCTTTCAGAAGAGAAAAGCTGAATCTGTCTCTTTGGCAACACAAGTTACTGCAGCGACTCCAGTCGCTTCTCTTCCAAGTTCTGCAGAGGCAAGTCAGGCCTCTGTCTACCCAGTTATGAGGGACCCCTCCTTCAGCATCAAATCCAGAGAAGAACACGAGCAGCCCACGTCTCTCACCACAGTAAAAACAAAAAAATTATTTTAAATTATTGAAACTCTGCTAGTTAAATCTGTCACATAAGGAAATTAATATATGGATATCAATACAGAGAATATGTTAAGATATTACTTTTTTTTTTTAATCTAAAAAACTGATTTAATTTGGACTTTTTTTGCCCAATGCTTTTTTCTTCTGGAAGAATGGCACAACACGTCGTCTTATTCCTTCTCAGCCAGGGAGAAAAAGGAAAATTTGTGGAGGGACAGACGAGGTAGGCTCTTCAACTAGATTTACAGATGTTTTCTTAGTACAGCACAATGCACCCTTTTTAAAAATGTAAAAAAAAAAAAAAAAAAATTGAATCCCATTTTTGATTAACACTCAAGACATTTATAAATCAAACATTACATCAATCTTTTTCAAATCAAATTTTCCCCAAAGCAAGTCATGTTGTCCTTTAATCATCAAACATGTCAAATGTTTGGTATTCCCTGTTCATAATTTGCTGATTTTTTCCCTATTACCTGTTTTCCTCCACTCTCAAGTAAAATGTCCCAAAGCTTTGCATCCACTTGTGTTTTTCTGTTAGATGGTAAAGGTGTTCCAGAATAACAACCCTCGCTGCTCCACCGTCTTTTTGCCACCAGGAGAGGTCCGGCTTCTTTACTTCCCATTGCCTTTTTTATGTGTCTGTAAAAGTGAAGGGCTTTTAGACAAAAAATGTGAAGCTCAAGCAATAGAAATTTAGCTAAAAAGCTACTGGTAAATGCAAGAGTCGGTTTCAGGTTATTGGGTGATAATAAATGGGTAATAAAAGATGTATAAAATTCCTGGTATTTACAGAAATGAAAGGAGTGTAACCACTTTCCCTAGCCATATAACAAAGTTTAGAGTCAGGTTTTTTATTTTTAAATTGCATATGACATCCACTTTTGTTACTTACTGTTGTTAGATGCACTACTGCCATCTCTCTAATTCTACTCTTTGCTCTCAGGATTCCCAGGACAGTTCTGATGGCATGCCCTCTGCCCCTCGCATGACTGGTAGTTTGGTGTCTGACCGCAGTCACGATGACATCGTCACTCGAATGAAGAACATAGACTGTATTGAACTTGGCCGGCACAGGCTAAAGCCGTGGTACTTCTCTCCATACCCACAGGAGCTCACCACCCTCCCCATCCTCTACCTTTGTGAATTCTGTCTTAAGTACCTCAAGAGCCTCAAGTGTCTACAGAGGCACCTGGTAAGAGCTGTTTTAGGACTAAATAACAAACACACTCCCAGAATCATATATAATATTGCTTTTCCACTTCATGGCACATCTCGGTCGTTACGGCTCGAGACAACTCTGTTTGGCTCAGTTTGCATTTCCACTGCAGTATAGTACCACATTAGGATTATAAATATCATTTTGGTTGCGGCGCCTCTATTGCCTTGACATCACCATAAATGCAACACAAACAAACAATTTTCAAACACTTATTCATTCTGCATCACTCCATCAAACTCTCGCTGGATCTGCTCCATTAACGAGAGGAACATTGCACTTCCTCAACAGACATGAAAGTGCCTTCTTTTGAACTGAAGTTGCGTCTGATCCTTCACTGGCCATGCTGATTTAAATCTAGCGATTCTTGTGTCGTGAGTTCAATAGTTGCGATTCGCTCTAGCCAATCAGTGATCAGTAGGGTTTACATGTCACATTTTGGTAATGGTACGGTTCACTTCGAACCTCAGCCGAGGTGGTACTGAAAAAAGTACTAGGTACTATACCTTGTGGTAAACCCCCTAAAAATGAGCTGTGCTGTACCATGTAGTGAAAAAGGGGCATCATTTCCATCTCAGTAAAATTTGTTTTGATCCTGTTATGCTTTTGAGGCATATAACTTAAAGGGTACAGTAGACAAAGTAGACTGGAGATGAGAAAGTGATTTATAGCCTGTACTGTTTTTGAATTGCTCATGTCTTTTATTTGTGCAGGTCAAGCTATTCTTACAGTTCAATCTGTCAAGGTCTACTTGTATCTGGCGATGTGTTCATACTTTATTTAGCTGATTTGGTTACAGGTATAATAATTAAATTGTCTAATGAGACGATTCCAATTAGTAAAACTGCAAAAGCTTTTTTGATTTAAATTCTGTTTTTATATTACATTTTTTAAGCTTGGATTTTGAATTGTATTTGTGTGTGCTTTTTAAAATCAGTTTCATTGTTTTGCTGATTTCCGTTTTAACTGGCCAGCTACATTACTTTCCGTTGGCAAGCAACTGAGCCCAGACAAATAAAAAAACAAAAAGCTTGAGTTTTGTAGTATGCATTTAGCTTGACACATACACATGCCCGCATATAATTGTCCTCTATTTATAACATTTACAGACAAAATGCAACCTTCGACACCCACCAGGAAATGAGATCTATCGCAAAGGAACTATATCCTTTTTTGAAATAGATGGCAGGAAAAACAAGGTGGGTAACCTTTAGTTCGTAATAACGGATATTTAAAACTGAGCGGTCAGACAGACGCTACTAATAACCACTTTACTGTAGCAAATATTGAATTGTAAAGCATGTGTTTGTAAAAATACATTTGACCTTATTAATGTTTTTTCTTAATTTTTCCCCCCTAACACACAGACATATTCCCAAAATTTGTGTTTATTGGCCAAATGCTTCCTGGACCACAAGACCCTGTACTACGATACAGATCCTTTCCTCTTCTATGTTATGACAGAGTATGACTCAAAGGGTTTTCACATAGTTGGCTACTTCTCCAAGGTAAAACTACAGATCTGCTTGCATTAGAGCACTGATGCTCAAAGTGTTTTACATCTTGTCTAGTCCCCCTTTTTATATGATAACTTTGTGCTTATATCTGTGCTTTCCTCCAATTAAAGGAAAAGGAATCAACAGAAGACTATAATGTGGCATGCATTTTGACTTTACCACCTTACCAGAGAAGAGGCTATGGCAAACTACTAATTGAGTTTAGTGAGTAACCATGCAGTTATTTGACCTTTTGAGATGCATAGAATCAAAGAATGATCTTTTTTATTGTTATTTTTTACTTTACAGTTATTGTTTGCCATCTCAGAATATTCAGTAGGTAGTACAATACTTGACTGTTTGTTTTTGGTTCATATCTGTCAGGTTATGAGCTCTCGAAAGTGGAAGGAAGGACGGGTACTCCAGAGAAGCCTCTGTCTGATCTGGGTCTGCTCTCCTACCGCTCATACTGGTCTCAGACAATTCTGGAGATCCTCATGAACCTGAAATCAGAGAATGGAGAACGGCCACAGATCACAATCAAGTATGTGTCATAACTTTATAATCCTCATTATGCCAAAAATCTGGGGGAATGTTCTTTTTTTTTTTTTTACAATAAATAATGTTAATCATTTGTGTACATTAATAATTTTTAGCATATAATTAACTGTATCTTTTTACATTTGTGTGGTGTGTGATCTGGTGTTGTCAGTGTCTCTGCCTTTGCTTAACCTTGTTAGTTTTAACATGCATTTGGGAGTGCATTATGCAAAAATGATGCATTTATATCCACATTATTTATTCTGTGTCATTTCACTCTTGGAAACTAAAAACAAATTAGGATTAAATAATTAAGTTAGATTTTTGCAAATTTTACAAATTTTTGAAGTTTATTATTTGAAGTTATTTTTGAAATTATATTGGATAACATTTATTTTTCAAGACATCATACAAACATTGGAATTCTAGTATTGTGGCAACACTAGTACACCTCACCCCCAATTTTCATTACTGTAAGGGAAAAAAGCCAGCAATCTATTCAATTGTAAGCATACATCATGGTAAGATTTGTTGTACTGCCTTTAGTTTATGCAGTTTATGATAAAATTATCTAGAGCTGATGATTCTCATGATTATTACAATAATGATTATCTAAAGATAAAACTTGTTTTATATTCTTTTAAACAATATTACAATGAAAACACATCTTTCTCAATACAAAATCTTCTTTTTTCCCCCCTTATTCATTACCCATATTCATTTTGATTGGCTCAGTTTTAATGAAGTTTTTAACAATTTTTTTCACTCTCAGTGAAATAAGTGAGATCACCAGTGTCAAAAAAGAGGATGTGATATCAACTCTTCAATACCTCAACCTCATCAATTATTATAAGGTAAGCGATCAATTAGGATGGTTGTTTTCAGATTTCCCAGAGTCTCATGGGTACCTAAAAAGTTCAGTCATAACAAGTTTTAAATATCATAATTTGTTCTTACGTTATATAATTATAATTTTAAGAGGTCTTACATTTGGGGACAGAATAACAAATCATAATGTGATTAATTAATGTGATTATTGAACGTAAAGATATGTTTTCCACTAATTAATATGAGCTTTGCACATTTCTGCTGCATGGTCAGCATATAAAGTCCTCTGAAAATGAGGGTAATCAAAGAATAGGCTTGATGCACATTTCTGACAAGCAATTGCGTAGGGGTGGAAATCTTTAGGCACTTCACGCTCCGATCTGGATACGATTCTGATTTTAGGAGTCAAGATCCGATTCCAAAACGATTCATGATCTACATTTCTGCTCCAATAAATTCTTCGGTGCAAATGCAACTTTACATTTTTACATCTTGACCAAAATTGGTGTTTCTATGTTAATATTAGGGCTGGGCGATAAAACGATAACGATATGTATCGCTATAGGCACGTGATCGATATCAATAAAAAAACAGAGGCTGCAAAACTAGTTTGGTTGCAATAAGAAAGGCACTCGCTCTCTGGTAACCTAGCAACGTAGGGAGTGATACGCTAACAGCCGATCATGTAACAGTTTCCCGTTTGGTTGCACCATATCGTTGTCTCGCGCGGCTCTGCTGAATGCCACAGCGAGCGAGGAAATTTTAAATAACAGAGGAAAAGTCAACTTGCCACTAGGGCTGTAGCTATCGAATATTTTTGTAATCGAGTATTCTACTGAAAATGTCATAGATTAATCAAGTAATTGGATAAAACATTTTTGCTTAATTAAGAGCAATATTAAATATGCAAGAGAAATTAAGACATGTCTCTTAAAATTAACAACTAATTGGTTTCTTTTTTGAAAAAATAAAATAAAAATGTATAAAGACATTCATTACATTTTTAATATAAATATAATATTAGGTAAAATATTATTATCATGAAGTAAGTTCAAGTCTTTGCATTTATAAACCCTATTCATTGCAATCAAACTAAAAGTACCACACCTGTTGTATTGAGCACATTAGACTTAGAGACGTGATTACAACAATTTATTCAACATATTCAAACTAAAGTATCAAGCATTCATCCTAGCCATGGTATTGAAAAAGTATTATGTATGTTTAATAAATTCCGTTATAGTGTAACCGTGCGTTCACACCACGGCCAGTGAGAGCGTCAAAATTCGCTCTTGCCGCCCTGCCAAGCGTTGGACTTCTACATTCTGACTGGTTGCCGCCGAACCGTGTCATAGCTCATTACCATAAAGTTAAGCTGATTTCAACTCTCCTTGACACTCTCGCTGTCCATGACGCGTAGCGCCGCCTCTCGTCGCCAGCTTACATTTAAAATGAATGACTGCTACTTTGACGCTCTCTCCGGCAATGGTGTGAACACACGATAACGGCGCCATCACGTTGGCCATGCAGTATTGCACTGACCATTGTGGTTTATCCCTTCCATAATTAACGTACATTATTTAACAGCCCCCATCTCGATTAACAATCACATTGATTACACAGAATTCACCTGGTCTCGGGTGACAGTCCTCCTCCGGTCTCTGAGTAGGACAATTGTGTCGTATTCTCGTGTTTATTTGGTCTCTTCGCTCATCACCATTGTTATTGCTCCCTTCCATCACACAGCCCGTACTAGTCCACGCTCGCACCCTCACATCAAAACACCGCCGTCTCCTTACGCTTTGTGGGTGACGTAAGCGTAAGTGCATTGTCACAGTAATGCAACAATCATTGCGAAAAAACGTGACATAAAATTAATTAATAGAGGCTTAATAATTTTTTGTAATCAAGTTACTCGAGGAATCGTTTCAGCCCTACTTGCCAGTATGGCAGTTTCGTAGTCAGACCAATGTTGTCTGCAAATTATGCAAGACCGTCGTCCACTTCAAAACTGGTAATACCACAAACTTGATGTACCACCTTAGCCGCGCTCACCCTTTGGAGCACAGCTGTATTCAACTTACAACATCTGTAGCTGCAAAACCGCACAAGCAGCAGACATGGAGAGGTGCTCTGCATCAGTGCCTTTTGACAAAGAAACAAAATGGTACAAAGATATAACGGAGGCAGTGGCATTGTTTACTTTTTAATTATTTGAGTTTTCCATGATTGTTGACATTTCTGTCTTTAAAACTGAGGGGATTATGATCAGAGGAAGGTTAAGTTTAAAATAAAAATGTTTCAATGTAATATATTTTTCTCCTGGTCCTTATTTTAAATTGGTCATAAAAAATATCAATATATCACCCAGCCCTAGTTGAAATACAGTATTTGTGTGCCAGTACTGCCACCTTAAAAGTAGGGGTGTGAATCTGGGTTTCATGATTCAATCCAATTGCGATTATCAACTCAATGGCTCAAATCAATATACAAACATGATTTAGCTTAAGCCCAGACTAGGCTTTAGTTAAATTAAGATATTTAAGTAGGGCTGCAACAACTATTCGATAAAATCAATAATTATCGATAATGAAATTAGTTGTCAACGAATGCCGTTATCGATTAGTTGGGCTGCTCACGTTACTGAGGAGCG
>JAUCMU010000097.1:22761888-22778198 GCA_032275025.1 Enteromius treurensis | reverse complement strand
TGCATGTTCACATTCACATCTTTATTTTCAACAGAGCCGCACAGTTTAAAATCCAAAACAGAATTTTTTAACAGCAGAGGCTACAGAAGCAAGAACGACCAATTGCTTTGAAATTGGTGGAGGAAGCGACGTTTTTAGATGTACCCTTAAGAGAGTAAGTTACATTTAATGCTAAAATATCGTTACATTATTTTAGTGTGTTAGGGCAGAAAGATGCAGCTCTGGTTAAACGGTTCAATACAAATACACATATTGTTACACCCCTAATATATATATATAAATAAAGAAATATATATATATATATATATATATATATATATATATATAAATGTGTGTGTGTGTGTGTGTGTGTGTGTATGTACTGTATATACAGCATACTGTATATGTCCAAATACTATTACTTTTAGTATTTTTTTCCAAGAGCAATGCTAAATACTGGTAAATAAAACCAAAAAATAATTAATTAATAATTATTATTATTGTTATATTTATGATTATAGAGAAGATCGATTTCTCTATATTTGTATTAAAACATTTCTTTAGGGCACATTTAGGATGAGAACCAAACATAAAATAGTTCAGTGCTGTCATGCGGAGTTGGGAAAAGGGAATTGGACAGTTGTAGAGTTGGGAATTGGGTAATTAAGTCAAGTATACTTTCTTTATTGTAAGATGACCTAAATGATAAAGTATTCCAGATATAGCCTGAACTAAAGCTGCCAACTCCAGTCCAGTGAAATGAGTGTATAGATACAGTAGATGGCAAGCCATGGTGATGCGCTCATGATGAATGAATCAGTCCTGTTCTAGTGCTGCTTATGTGTGTTTATTATCTGTGTGGCATTTTAATGTGCTGGGAGTCTGCGACTAAAATTCAATACTTGCGGCTGCATTATTAGGAACATGTCATGAAATGTTTTATTTTCAATGTCTCCAGACCTTCTAATAGCCCTTTTACCCCTATAAAGGCCTCCATTCAGATACAGCTTCACACTCAGTTAACATTATTATGCATTTTGACCCTATTTTCATGACAGTTACGTACTTTTTGATTCATTATTCAGCTACAAATTTTTTATATACATTTAGTATTGCCTCAGTGCATGTTTATTTGATTTAAAGTAAGTTTTTATTTTTGGTTCTGTAGTGTAAATTCTTTTTAACTGAAATATAATCTTAAATTTAAACAATTAAAGGGAAGACAATAAGTACATATATGTATATGTACCAGGGCTAGTAGTAGTCCAACTCATTGTGTATATGTTTAACTGCTCTCTCAGGCTGTATTTGTGGTATTTCAGTGCTCATGTTCATCATCTCTGAGTGTTGACACTGCACTTGTCATCTGGGCCCCGGAGCGATGCATTAGGCTCTGATCGGGTTTGTAATGAGTGAGATAGGAACACGATTTTCTTTGTTAATAAGTGACTGGAAGTGTACACAGACCTTTGAAGCATATATGGTAGATCATATTGCATTAAATGAACACAGACTGGACGCAGATTGTGTATGAGGAACGCTGATTTAGCTGAAGAGGCAAAAAGTGTTTGCCTTGAATGTCACGTGTTCTTCGGGTGATCTTTCTGTCCATCCGTGTTTACTGAGGCGTGATGGATAAGTCAATACGTGCTTTGAGAAAACAGGAAGTGATGTCAGCCGCGATTGCGTTGACGATGGTGGAAGAGTCACTGGCATTGTCTGCCTCATTAGGTGACATATGTAATATACAAGAGGCATGCGTTCTGGTGGCAGTTTTCTGTTACAAGTTATGCAATCTCATGACTAATATACATGTACTAGAAGGTGGACAAAAGAAGGAAAACAAAGCCATAAAGAGGTTACTTACTGTAGCATGCCTTACAAGGCTCAAAGAGTCGGTGAGGTTTTGAGCGGTCGCTGAAGCATGATGGTCATGCGATGTTTCAACTCTTATTCCTTTCCACTGGTTTTTGTGGTTTTATTAGCCTTTAGTCAGACAATTTCAAATCAGAGATTTTAGTTTTAAATGCAGAAGTGCTTTGCAAAAATCATTTTCTAAATCAGTAACTTAGTTTTGTTTTTTAGATAAATGCACTTGATAAGCTGAGTTGTCTGACAGACTTGTTTTCAAAGAATATATGAATTATTTTATTATTTATTATGAATATTTTAATCATTTAAAAAATTAAATTTTTTCATTGTGCATTCCAACTAATCTCAATCAACCTGCAGTTAGGTAAAAATAAATAAATAAATTCAAATATTTATTTATTTTTTTACATTTTAGAATGTTGTAAAATTAAATTCTAAAATAAAAAATATCTTACAATTTTCTTAAAATTTCTAAAATTTAATCCTATTTAAAAACAAAATAAATTAATCATTAATTTGTTAATTAATTTATATTATTGGCAAATACCACATTTTATAAAGAGAAAAATATTGAGATAAGTTAAGACATTGGTAACACTTTACAACAAAGCCTATCAATTAAAATTTTGTTAGTGTGCATTTAGTTATTTATTCATATTTGTTAACATTAGTTAATAATTAGTTAATTTCAATTATGTTAAAATGCTACTTTTAAATCCAAATCTTAGTTCATGTTAGCTAATATAGTTCAGTAATGTTATTGAGGCAGAATTAAATACAGACATTGACTTTGAATTTTCTATCTTAAATATTAAAAGCCATTGTCCATATTCAATTCTGCCAATTTTTGTTTCCTGTTCTTATATTTTAAGTCTACAATTACAAGTTTCTTCATTTTAAGTAGATGAGGTGAGTTGGCTGTGTAGTTGCTTTGATGGTATATGTCTGGTCAGAAAGCATAATTATATGTTATTTTGAGTTTTTTTCATACACTTAATTGCAGCAGTAAACTCACGACTCTTCACATTCAGCAGCAACCTTAACGTGAAACTAAAGCTGTGATGATCATGTGATCAGATGATGCTGACTTTCTGCTCTGTATAAAATCATTAGCATCTCATTTTCGGAATTGTCACATGGAAAGCTTTGAAAGCTAGTTCTTCATTTGCAGGATGCACTTTCCGTCTAAGAAAGCCGAGCATGAGAAAAGATAAATGCTGTAGTCTCTACCACACTTTTAGAATTTGCCATTTTTGATCGGGACTGGAAGTTGATGATGGGAGTAAATTTTCATCGCCTACAGCGGTTCAGCGCTGCGTTAAATTTCATTTAAAGGTCAGTTCTCTGTGGAGGAGAGCGGAGAACATTATAGCGCTGTTCTGATAACCTAGTGAGCTTCTAAGGCAGCATCTTAACTAATATATTATGTAGATATTTTACAGCTGTGGTCAAAAGTTTACATACATCTTGTGAAATCTGCAAAATGTTAATTATTTCAATAAAATGAGATGTTTGAAGAAATGAAGAAATGGACACATCATCATCGTGTTCAAAGGTTTTCAACCCCCAAAAGGTTTTGCTATTAAAGTAATAGCATTGGGTTAGAAATGATTGAAAATGACTTATTGGTACCTTTCATTAGGCTCTTTTTCCTCCTTGCAATAAGCTTGCAATGGCATTGTTTTCATTTTTCCAGGCTTTAATATGCTTCCTATGTAGGAAGCTCACATTTTAAAAATGAACTTGGAGCCTTAAATTGATGTCATTTACTAGACTTTTTTTTTTAATCTTAATAATCTTGACCCAAATCTTGACATTCTCTATGCAGGAGATATGTGATATTTAACAATTTTTACTTTAGCAAAACCAATATTTTTTCCTTCTATTTGTAAGACAAAGATGAACCTGTCAACATCTTCCATCCATCACGTTTCCACCACTTCAGTTTCCAAAAATAACTATAGTGTGTTGATAAATTACTGTATTAGTGCACAGCTCAAGGGTGGATATTATGTTATTAAGGCCATCTGAGCTCTTGAGTATTCATTTTGAAAACAGTATATTAATAGATGCGATGGTTAAATCTCATGCCATAACTGTGTTTGCAGTTCTTAATACGCCACGTTCATTTTGACACAATTAACTGAAGCGACTTGGACCCAGGACTTCGTTTCCATGGAAACGTCTCTTCTTTTCTTTGTTTTCTGCATCACCTCCTCGATATGAATTGGAGGACAGTGGTGGGGCCGCATTCTTTTGTTAAGTTGTTATTATGTGTTCACACAGGTCACACGCTTCCGACATTGTGCGAGTAACATCTCAAATCAAAATATGATCTGAAGCATGTTGCGAATTTGAAGGCATGGTTGGATTTTATTTAAGTTACGCGGTGCATAGCTATCATAGCAAGGCGATGTAATGCCATAAACCTGAAATAAATCCTAACAGTAGGCGCATGTTTTAAGCTTGCTCTGGTTTTAGCACTTCAGAGGTCCAAATCTGAGGCATAGAATGGCTCTAAATCAAGAAAATGGACCCGAGCCACTGCATGCACACGGAAAAATAGCGCGCAGGTTTTGTTTGGTGTAAAGGAACATCGTGGCCTAGATGAAAATGCACTTAGCAAAATCTGCATGAAAAAGGAACAGTCTGTTCAGCTGTGGATGAGCAAAAACATCCCTGGAGAGACTCTGCAATGCTCCAATTACATTTGCCTGAGGGATGGTCTTATCTGCCAAGACCTCCTGATAGACCATCAGGAGAAGGTTTGGATGGAGATTTTGGCCTTTGGTAGGGAGATGCCCAGTTTGGCTGAAGCTGTGATGTCATTGTGTGACCATCATATGATCGTGGTGTAATTCAGTGGCACATGGTCATGCTGACAGTGATGCTCAGGTGACCTTCTGAGTAAAATGAGATGAGCTGATATTGCCAGCAGGCTGTAGATGAAAACTATTGCTCTGTTCCAAAATCTAGTGAGCTGCCTTGCAGCTATACCGTTTACACAGGCATTTTTGAGATTTGAACTTAATTATATTTGTCAAGTCAAGTCACTTTTATTTATATAGCACTTTTAACAATACAGATTGTAGCAAAGCACTGAACATTTTCAAATAGAAGAACAGAGTGATGGTAATGTATAATGACGAGAATTAAACTTTATTTATCAAGTGCAGAGACGGTCTCTGTAGTCAAGATGACGGTAATCTCTGAAATAGCTTAGTTTAGCCAGACAGCCAGCTCTAGGAAGGGTTCTGGTTGTCCCAAATGTCTTCTATTTAAGGATTATGGAGGCCACTGTGCTCTTAGGAACCTTAAGTGCAGCAGAACTTTTTTTCGTAGCCTTGGCCAGATTTTTTTTTAATAAATCTGCAAAAATGTCAAAGATTCTTTGCTGTTTTTACATTGAGAAAAAAAATAAAAATAAAATAATATATATATATATATATATATATATTTTTTTTTTTTTTAGCAAATGGCTATAACTATAACAGAGTGAAAAAATAAAGGGGGTCTGAATACTTTCTGTACCCACTGTATATACAGTATACATGTATATTAATTGATCTAATTATCAATTCTGGAATTATCTAATTCATTTTTTAATGATAAATATTTAATAGTAATACAGCAAACTTAGTAGTAGGTTTACTTTACATAATGCATAAATAAATACTTATTCCAATCATAACAAACAACACAAAAGCAAAAACAAAAAGAAAAGAGGGAAGCAAAATGAAAATACATAATACATTAAAAAAAGTGTAAATAAGTGAGATTTTAACTGTGTTTAGAGTATATGGATAGAGAAGATGTCACTGTTGAGATAATTCCTAAGCCATTAGGAGCAATGGCAATGACTGATTTACTGCTATTCAGTGACAATCTATACTTAAGCATTATTTTTTAAATATAAATGAATGACTTTAATAATTATGAAAATATATTTTACAGTACTAAATAATAAGCGTTATTGTTTAAGTTTCGTTATTTCTCTTTTCATTATGTTCACCCAAAAATGAAAATTTTGTAAATTAATTACTCACCCTAATGTCATTCCAAGATGGCAAGACCTTTGTTCATCTTCAGAACACAAAATAATACATTATAGTTGAACCACAGATGGGCACATGGACTATTTTACCAATGTACTTACCTTTTTGTCAATTGAAGGTCAGAGAGTTCTCGGATATCCTTAAAAATGTCTTAATGTGTGTTCTGAAGATCTTACAAAAGTCTTACAGGTTTAGAACAACATGAGGTTGAAGAATTAATTATATAATATTAATTTTTGGGTGTACTCCTAATATCCTAATGTTTTATGTACTCCTGAACTCCTAACAGATTATGAATCTGGTTGCAGCACACACATAAGGAGAATCTTTGCAGATTATCTTCTGTCAGATCATAAATATGCACACACTACAAGATTTGAAAATTGTGGGGCTTCAAACACTAAAAGATATTATTAAGATTATCACCTCACGTGATCTCAAATGGATTTTGAGCTAAATCAGGCAAAACATTATATAGTGTGAGCCAGGCTTTGTACGCTAGGGCTTACTATTACACATGACCTGAATAAGTGCAGATCAAAAAGACAGACCAGGAAGACACAGAAAAAAGCAATCTTTTATGTAAGCATATGCAAATGATAAATAATGTGTTAGTTAAGAAGAACAAAAACTTTATTTTGGTTTATTGCATGTTCAGATTTTAATAGAACAAAATATTCTGGGGGCCAAGAAAATTTTTATGAAAATCAGCAAAAACTCTGGTGGTGCCAACTTCTGACAACTTACTGGTGACAACTTATTTTCAAAAATGCTGGTGGAGAAAATGTTAAGCTTATGTTTGAATGCTTCCTATTATAAATCTATTCAAAGGATTTGTATCTGAACAAACCATCAGTCATTAATTTAATCCTTATGTTGTTTGTTAAATCATTATTTATTTTTTTTAGGAATCTGCATTGAGTGGCGAAGAAGATGTATATGTTGAATCACATTTTCATGATGTATTTAATGAGGACTGCATTGTGCTGGATCCAGTCTCAGTGCTGCCACTCCAGTATAAAATCACCAGAAATTTGTTACCACTGTCAGGTAAGAGTATACTGTCACTACTGGAGTGAATGGAAACTAGTGCTTATTAATGATCAGTTTTAATATGGACATTATATATAGCAGCTTTAAAGTAAAAAACGGAAAATTAGAAATGCTTACTTTTTCGGGAATCAGTCATTTGAGTTATAGTTTCCACTTCGATTTCAAGTCATTAAGCTCAGTTAAATTCAATTATTTAGTGGAATTATTAGATACTTTCCAATATTGCTAAATCAAATATATTTACTAAATATGGATTGTCTGATCAAGCCAAACAGCAACAATAACTTTTTGTAACTTTGCATAATAACATTATAAGGACATTCCAAAGTAATTTTAATGAATGCAGAATGCATTATAAATAACTTTATAATGTTGTATCAACTTATTAATATTCATAAGAGCAGTTTAATGTGTTATAATTTAATTTGTTATAATTATACTTATTTGTGGTTATAGCTTTTAAGAGTATGATCATTTATATTATAACACACAATGAACATGATTCATTCAAGTTACAATGGATTATATTTTTCATAGTTATAATGCATTATAAGTCTTATATCATTTGCTTTTTTTATATTATCAGTTTAATTATTTTGAGTAACTCTCCAGTTACAGTACATGTCAACTAGCCTTCATCATATTATTAGTAGTGTGTCTGCTAAATATATGCTAGAACTTCATTTTGATGGTTCCTCACTTGTATAGGATACTTTTGCAAGTATGTGAACATTCTACCTACCCTACCTAAGTCTACTATTACTCTTAGGTTTATATAATAAACATTGCATTTTTTTCAGTCGAAAGTGTTAGCTAGCTTACCTCAATGTTAGCCTCACAGGAAACACTCAAATAACACTCAGCACCTAACCACTCACAACATGTTGTAAAGTATTATATAGTCCATTATAAATGTAGATTTAATGTGGTCTGCATTTTGTGTTATAAATAATCCTAATCGTAAGTTATAATTGCAAGTACATAAATATTATAATGTATTATAATTATTTTGTGATTATTTATCAGATGTTATTATACGTTTTTTTAATAATGTATTATAAATACATTTCATAGAAAGTGTTACCAAAAACGCTTGAGGATGCTCAATGTTCACTATATGAATAAATCAGATATAAATGCAACAAATGTTGACCACATTGCTGTATATGAAACAGAATGTAGGATAACAATAAAAACTTAATTGAGGCAATTGTTTAAAACCAGGTTCACCACAAAAACAAAAAAAAAAAGCTTTTGAATGCTGTTGAAGCTCGTAAAGGCCAGGAAACACCAACAGCAGCAACAGAAGCGTTCGCATCTGAAGCGCTGAAAAAAAAAAGCTGCATTCAAACACACTGCACAGATTACAGCCAACAGCAAACTAAACCCTTGCGCTCTGTGTCTGTGTGAGATGAGTTGGCTGTATATATCAGCATTTATCAATAGTAAATATGTATCAATAAAACGGAGAAACCGGAACAAAGATATACGAGATAAGCAAAGATAAATGAAATGTAAACAAAGCAGCACTTGCTTAATATTTTGAATACCAGTAACGTTGATAACCTTCTTCAATTAAGTAACATTAGAACATTCTTCTGTTTCGTGTTCATCACTTCATGCCACTGACTTATTTGCGAAACTAGGCATTCAATCAGAGTTCTCACTTTCTCAGATGCCAATTCAACATGCTGAATCAGGCTGATGAGAGCCAGCGAATGGAGCACTGACAGATATGATGGAACTATGAGATCTAAAATCGTGTCACCAAAGTCAGTTGCCATAAAAATTTAATTAAAAACTCTCAGTAATGCAGATTCTTTACTTTGTTTTGTTTTTTTAACCCTGACTAAAAGTCTTTACCGAGACATTATCAGTTATGAAGGAATCAGGTTGATTAAAAACGGTGCTTTCCAAAGATTTTGGAAAATACCGTTTTTAATCAACCTGATTCCTTCATAACTGATAATGCTCTCGGTGAAGAATTTTAGACAATTAGACATCCTGCAGCAGGATTCGCGCGAATTAAGCGGCGCGTTAAACACTTTGCGCGTTCTTCTCTGAACACTGTGTGCCATGTGCTTTGATTTATGTCATTTCTCTGCACCTGCTACGCGCTGTTGCGCTGCCCCTGTATGAAAGCTCTCATCCATTAACATTGGCGCAAGAAAAAATACACGCTGCTTACACCCAGCTGAGCATAATCCGCATAACAGTGAAAGCTTACACCATTCTCCAGATAATATCTCCCGAGGGTAAAATGTAAAGCTTGAAAAGTAACGGCCCTAGTACTGAGCCTTGAGGTACTCCATAATGCACTTGTGAACGATATGATACCTCCTCATTCACTGCTACAAACTGAGTGATTCCTGTGTAGTATTTATAGGTCATGTTTACTATTTGTACTCAGTTTTATGTATGAAACAGCAAATATAATGTGAACAGCTTTACTGGGCATTCAGTCGTATTACAGTATGTGACAGTTCAGAAGTGATCTATATGCTTACTAATATGTGACGCCTCCACAAATCTAACCAAATCCTGTGGGAAACACTGAGTTTCATGTTTTTTTGCATCTTGAGATGAATAGTTGTGTATCCCTCTGTTGTTGTTTTTTTTTCTGTTAGGAGAATAACTGAGCCTTTAAATCTCCCTTGTAATAGATATGGTTAAATCAAGGGCAAGGCATTTTAAGCTGTATTTATAAACCGCTTACTAATGACTATTACTGTTGTAATAATGCTTTATAAAGGATGAAATACATATTAACTAATGCTTAAATAATGATTCATAGCATTCAGTTATTTTAAAGTGTTACTGTAAACTCATTAATTATTGATGCTACAAATAGACCAATCAACTCAATTACTTGTTTTAATAGCTTTGTTGGAACAGTATCTTGAGGAGAGAATGTCATCTTAAGCTTGAGTACAATGTCTTAAATGCAAGGATGCTGTCCCTTTAAGACTTCAATCCCGTATTTTGATGTACATTCAATATAACTTATGTTCACTTAAGACGTAAACAAGTGTGTTTTTGTGAAAGCACACCAAAACAGATAATTTGTCATGGTTTTGAGTGTATTTCATTGTTCTAGTGGGAGACACAAAAGAGAACCGAATTCAGTAGTTGTATGGTCGTATTACTTTCAAGGCCGTTACCTTCCAGTGGTTTGCTGTCTGAGAGGCAATTTGGGTGTGTTTGCACAGCAAAAATACATTTTGTACAAACTATAATATAATTCGTATAATTCAGCCATAATATTTCTCACCATGAAAATTGGCAAGCAAAAACAAACATTTTTACAAAAGCAAACAAACGCTTTCACATTGTAATGCTTCTTCAGAATGTGTCCATTCATCTGGTTTTCTCATAGTTGCAAACATGGACATTTTTTAAAAGTTTCATGAGACATGCAGGAAGCATATGTTAGCTACCTGATGTCTTGCTGGATAGATCATTGTTACAGTTCAAATGTGTTCATCGTCAACGACGCAGGAGATTCATTCCCACTTGATCTCTTTACAGATTGTCCCTCCCTTATGTTAGCTGTGTTAGACTTTGCCTATTTTTTATGCAGATTTTGTAATATCACATTAAAAAAAGCTGTATGGAAATCCCACAATGCACATAAATTCTAAAAATGCACATTAAAAAAACGAATGCACACAGTTTAATTGGACGCACTTTTAACACTGTAAAACAATTTGTAAACACACAATTTTGTGCTTTATTTCAGAATTGAGGCTTTATCCTTTTGACTGTTCCTGCCTGTCATACTGTGCCCTCAAAATAGGTAAGAGTATCTTCTTATTGCCATGACTAGTATACAGTATAAGACTGTTTATGGAGTACTTTGATTACTATAGTAAGATTCTAAGGAAAGGTTTGCTGTTTATATGTCACTTCAAAAGACTGTTGAAAGTCTTTTCTTTCTTTTTTTTCCTCCACTCTATGATTATTGACATTTAAGTGGGCATACAGTATATACTGTAGGTGCAGGTAACTTGAAGAAGAGTTCATTAATGCTTCTGACATCAGGTTTACACAAAACCTGCACTCCAGAAGGCTTTGTCCAGTGTCTGCTTTGTTTTTCTCCAATAATGTCTTTGTACACCTTTAAAATAAAGTCATTGATATTCTACCACCCCTTACACAAGTGATTATCAGTGTAGGTGTGTGGTGTTGCAGTTTTTGCTTTTTTGCTGTTGTTGCTTCATCTTTTTAGTGTTATTTTTCTATTGTGAATTGGTGGTCTGCACTAAACAAACAAATTATTAGTTTAAAGCCAAGTAAATGTGCATGTTCAACCTGTTGAACAAAGTACAGGCAATTACAAAAAAACTGATTACACACTTAATATTTTGGTGACTATTCTGGTACTATTGGGTTACGCATGCATTACAACCAAAGTATACTTTGGGCTTTACTCAGACACACTGGATCTCTATTTTCCTTTTGATCAGGTTTACTCTCACTTGTAAACAAATTTGGTCCTCCTGACTGCCTTTTCTCTTTCTTGTAATCATGATCCAAATATCTTACCCTAAAGAATAGCACAAACTCCAGCTCCTTCCTCATCAGATAGGTCCCATTCCAAATTACCAAAATACAGTATCAGAAACCTGACTACTCAGACTACTATTGTCCATTTTTGTACTTGCAAATGTACTTATAGTCAGTAGAATGTCTGTTGGTGACCATCAAAATAAAGTGTTAGCAGATATTAAGCAGATAATGACTTTGCAAAGTTACCTTTAATAGAATGTCTAAGTGGACTGTCTAAACATTTTGTATTTTAATAGGCTGTGAGGGAGAATGTTGTTTTTTTTTTTTTTTTTTTTTTTTTGACTGATTTCTTGGGGAAAATGTTTCTAAAGCCTTAGCTGTGAGATATCTGTCTGCTTTCACAGGTACTGATTCGGTTGGGCCTTTGCTCGGTCCCTTGGCCTCTATGCTGCAAATGCTGCAGGAGTGCAGTCAGCTAGAACTGGCTCTACGACTTCTGATGGAATCTTACAGCAGCATATTGATGCACTTTGTTTCTAACTACATGGATATCTCTCTAAGCATGCGGGTGAGGATCCTGTAGAATAGTGAAGTATATATATATATATATATATATATATATGTAAGTATATATATTAGAGCTGCCCCCTATTAGTCGACCAATGGTTAGTCGACCAGAAGTGGCTTGGTCCACCAAATTTATTAGTCGCTTAGTTGCAGGGAAAAAATACACAGGCGAAGTCATGCAATCCTTGACTAACAGACCGTAATGGCTAGTATATGGTAATACAATATATAGGCAATTAAAGGTTAATTTTAACGATTTGAATGGTTTAATGTGCGATTAATTGACTAATGCTTAAAATGAACAACTACTGGTCGACCAAAAAAATCCTTAGTCGAGGACAGCCCTAATATATACAGTGAGGTCAATAAGTATTTGATCACCCTGTGATTTTGCAAGTTCTCTTATACCATAAGAGGGGTATACCATTTCCAGCATGGGTGCATTTTCACTGTGAGAGACAGAATCTAAAAAGAAAAATCTGAAAATCGCATTGAATGATTTTTAAACAATTTATTTGGGAATTACTGTTTCAAATAAGTATTTGATCACTTGCTTATCAGCCTTATTTCTGACCCTCAAAGACATGTTTTTTTAAATAGTCCAGCTACACTCTGCTCATGACTCTAAATTAGTAGCACCTGTTTAAGGTCGTTAGCTAACATAAAGACACTTGTGCACTCCACAATCAGCCAAAGTCTAAATAGCAACATGGGCAAAACCAGCTGCCAACAAAATTGTAGACCTTCACAAAGCTGGAAAGGGCTACGGGGAAATTGCCAAGCAGCTTGGTGAAAAAAGAACAACTGTTGGAGCAATTGTCAGACAATGGAAGAGGCTAATGATGACTGTCAATGTCCCTCAGACTGGGGCCCCACGGAAGATCTCTCCTCGTGGGTTATCAATGATGCTAAGAATGGTGATGAATCAGCCCAGAACTACATGGGAGGAGCTGGTCAATGCCGTGAAGAGAGCTGGGACCATCGTTTCCAAGGCTACTATCACTAATACACTAAGACGTCATGGTTTAAAATCTTGCATCGCACAGAAGGTTCCCCTGCTTAAGTCAGCCCATGTCCAGGCCCGTCTGAAGTTTGCCAGGGACCATCTGGATGATCCAGAGGAGTTATGGGAGAAAGTCCTGTGGTCAGATAAGACCACCATGTATTGTGACATATTGGGCAAAAACCTTCCCTCAGTCAGAGCATTAAAGATGGGTCGTGGCTAGGTCTTCCAACATGACAATAACCCAAAGCACACAACCAGGAAAACCAAGGAGAGGCTCCGTAAGAAGCATATCAGTTCTGGATTGCCCTAGCCAGTCTCTAGACCTAAATCCAATTGAAAATCTTTGGAGGGAGCTGAAACTCTGGGTTGCTCAGTGACAGCCCCGAAACCTGACAGATCTAGAGAAGATCTGTATGAAGGAGTGGGCCAAAGTCCCTCCTGCATTGTGTGCAAACCTGGTGAAAAACTACAGGAACCACTTCACCTCTGTAATTGTTAACAAAGGCTTCTGTACCAAATATTAAAATTGTTTGACTCAAGTGATCAAATACTTATTTGACAGCTTGACAGTCTCTGGTCTCTATCTACATTTACTGTCCAGAAGAAAACAGCTCAGAGGGTCTCCATGGTAAGAATGAAAGTCATATGGGTTTGATGATGTGACGGTGAGTAAATGCAAAATATTTATATTTGGGTGAACTATCCCTTTAAAAAGTAGACTTTAATAACTTAGTTTGCTTATACGCTATGCCTTCTCTTGAAAAAAAAGCTCTTCCCTATTCTCATATTTGCTGAAATTATTCTGGTGTCAATAGGATTGTGAGATTGTGTAGAACTTCGATCACTGCCGCTAGCACCACATTCATTAATATAGAAAACAATAAAAATGTTTTCTCAGTGCAAAGGACCATTTGATACAAGCATTTGTGTGTCAAATCATGTCTCAAGCTGTGAGAATGAGAAAAGAACACAATATGATGATTTACATTGGTGCTACAAATGTAGAAATGGTGGAAATCACCCCGCAGGTATTATGGCATGATAAAAAGAAGGAATTTAAAAATGTCAACAATAATCTCTTTTCCTATTAGGATAACATTTTTGGTAGTATACAGTATAGCAATATCATTCTAAGGTTCAGTTCATTTATGTGCTTCATGATTTGGCTTGTAACAACAAATGACTAAGAAGTTGTTGACATTAACAACTCCTCTGTTTTCGCAATATGCAAAACTGCTGAATGCCAGCTCTGACATGAATGCTATTGAAGTTCCCTTGACATTGAAATAGATTTGAAATGCTGCACCTCTTTTACTGCAGAGGTTTGTGGCCTAAGTCATAAATCTATTATCACATAAATGCCTCCTCTTACTTTTTCATGATTCGGTTGAATTTTGCATGAAGCTGTAAATTTAAGCTGTACTCAATCATATCAGATATGATGTGCCACTTCAGTGACTTTTTGATATGCACCTCAGTATTGTGAAAGTGAGAGAAGTATTTCACTGATATCTGTGCTAGACATGACAAATGTGAAAATCTGTCTTTAAATGTGTAATTACAGTAAAACAGCAACTTAAAAAAAAAACAATCCTAGGTTGTGATTGTATTTTTATCACAATATAAAGCAGCACCTAGACAATAGTAAGTATATGAGAAATCAATTATTTTGTTTAGAATAGTTTGATCAGGGAAAGGAAAATGAACACTGTGATGGCGACATAACAATGTAGGCGACTGCATAACAAAAATCACTCAAATATATGATTATGGCCATTTGATATAATACAGTAATAAATAATAAAAAAAAAAATCACAAAGTCCATTCCCCATACAGGCTTATTCTAAGACTATTATAATTTTTCACTTGTAAAAACACATTTAAACAGTATTTTACTGTAATATAAAACTAATATAATAGCTATTTCTTTTTTCCTTTGTACAATATTTTACAGTAGCCTAACTGTATTATTGGTTAAAATTTATTTTCATATTTTATTGCTAGTGAACTTATAGCAAATATGTTTATACTTTATAGCATTTTGTGAAATTATATATATATATATATATATATATAGCCTATTTAAAGTGTCAGCATAATGTGTATGAGTTGTGCTACATTAGCAAATTTTAATAAATTGTTGCTTCTGTTGCAAGAGGGAAAACAGCAACACCGTTTATATTGTTATTAACTTCTGTCAAGTTGGCCAGGTGTTATGAACACCAAAACAAACAAGCTTTTCTTCCCTCACCAGTCTCACAGGGGCCTCTCTGGATCAAAATGACAGCAGGTATGCCGCTCATCTCAGCCCGTCTGTTCTCCGCTTTCAGTCGACAGACACTGGGATATGTTCTCCCATCGCTGCCGCACACTGGCTCGTGGGAGTCACACACGCATGTGCCGCGCGCGCTGCCGCGATATTCACAGGTCATTCCCTGACCGCAAACCGCGAGCCCGCGATCCCCACAATACTCCCCCTCTCCCGCCGCACACACCGTGCAGCAGTCGCATCTGTCCTTCACCACGCCGAAATAACAAGACTCTAGCCCAGAGGAGCAGCGGTACAGGTCGCACACACTTGGGCACGTAGTTTGTCTCTTCCGCAGATCACGCGCCTGCAGCACAGAGGCCATGAGAACACAGGCCAACAGTCTCCTCATGATGAACAATAACTTCTCGAATCGATGCAAGTGCCGATGAAAAATTCAGTTTCTAGTAAACTTCGCTCTGACAAAATCAACAGATGTCCCCCTGCTTTTCCCCACAGTGAAAATGTTCAAGCTTAAAAACACGATGTGCATATTGCTCAAATGTCACAATGACGCTCAAGTTGTGGCTCGTTGTACATGCACCTCGTTTTGAACGGGCAGCGTGCTGGAACGTAGCTCTACTAGTTAGTTGGATATAGTTTGGGGTCTTCAGAGAGAAATTAAGGGAGGAGCTCAAAATTTACCTCTCTCTGTGAATGTTAGTCCAAAAACTCATAGCTGGTCGTTGCAATGAAGCCATAATGCTATATGCAATCTGCTAATGCTCTTGAGCACAACTTGAATTTAATATAGGCTTTGTATGGAAAGAGATCCGTGCATTAGTCTGAATGCAGCCTGTTACAGCTACCGCTGTCTATGATCTCATCAGTAATAATCAAGCGGCAAAAATGCAGAGGAAAAAAAGAAAAATCCAACTTTTATAATTCAAGACTATTTCTGTAAACTTTTGTATACTCAAAGAGCACTTTTTAAAATAAGTAATAGTTTTAAAAGAGTAG
>JAUCMU010000097.1:22719545-22736661 GCA_032275025.1 Enteromius treurensis | reverse complement strand
AAGTGTTCTTGCCGGCGCCGCGCGCAGTAACGCATTAAACAACCAACTCTACAATATAATATCCTGGACAAAATTCAGACTAGTAAATGTTAACTTTTAAAGTAATTGAAGGAAACATCGAATTAAGATATTTATGTTTCAGAGGTTGATCGCTGTAGGCGGCGCTTCGCCCATTGGTTATACAAGTACACCCGCAGCGGCCAATGGCCGTGCAGTTTCAATAAAACTGCGTTTAGAATAGGCTTCAGTTAAGGGAAAAAAGGAGTTTGTCTCAGGGAACAGTGGTTATGCAAGTAACCTATAAGTTTTCCATTCTATGGCACCTTTAATATTGTAGCAAGAGGATATTTAAACTAGGGCTGGTAAGTGATTAACAGTTTTAACATAGTTAATTACATGATGGGGCGATAAAATAAACAAATTAATTGCAAATTAACAGCACATGAAATTTGGCTGAGAAATTACTACCAAAAGATAGTTTCAAGTCGTTGTTGTGTAAAAACGTACAATACAAAAAGTAGTTTCAGCAATAAATATTTTTGATCAAATTTATTACATAAACTCTTGTACCATGAGGGTGAGTAAATGAGCGATAGGTGCGTGACATCAAAGTATGGCAAAAGCTGTAGAGAGCAGATGACTATGCTTGTAATTCATTTTGCATTACTTTTGATATATTCATCGACATATTCTTGATGAATATATCGCCTAGCCCTACTTTGATGTCATTCACCTATCAGTTCAAAATGTGTGTTAAGAAGTTAAATGCCGCTCTGTGTTGTTTGGAGACAAAAAGTTCTGCGTTGTCTTTATATTTTTGTTGGTAAATGTAAGCAAGACAGACAACACTGTGTTTAATACAACACAATATTAACTTCTTATTTACTGAACTTTTGTAAAATCGGTATCACATTTACACTCATGTGATATTGCTTTATATGATGTAAGTATGAGATAAAAACTCCTTAGGGCGGACATTCAATTTTCATCCGATTTTAAGCCGAATTCTGACTCATGTGACTCTTTTCAGAGTCAGGCCAAATTTCAGTTTTGTCAGGCAGTGTACAGGAAGAAAAGAAAAGCGATAAGGAAATCGGAGGAGCCCCTCGTGAGGAGATCGCACAGTTGAAGCAATAGAGAAAACAAAAAGAGAGAGAAATTTAGATAAAATGATATTATCACAGGAAACTGTCCATCATTTTGCAATCAAGACAAACATTTTGCTAAATTCTAAATATTTCCATTTTAAACCAACGCGAGTGCATGGGCTTATTACTAGGGGTGGGCATGGATAATTTTTTTCAATCTAATTCAAAATATGTGTGCTACCTCAGTAATGACTAAAAGTAAAGCCCTATTTGGATGGGACTAGTTTTAAAGGGGGTCTATAGAGAATTTTACAGACGTACTTGTTGATTTTAATCCCATCCGAATCTGCCATGTCCGTCTTTTTCTCTCACAACCTCTGTGATTATTCTAGAGTCCGAATGTGATGTCTGTGATATTATTTTTCACAACCCGTTTCCTTGTGTGATTTAGCCAAGGCGATATGCTGTAGATCCTCTTACCGCATGCACGTTTACTATAGCAAAAAATACAAATAAAGAGCCACATCATGTAAACTGTTAAGACTGACTATTGTAATAACAGTATCGGGTAAGATTACTCACGTTCATTTCTGCACTCGGTTACATATGTTTTAAATAATCAAAATTAAACGTGTTTACTACAAATAAAAAAACATAATAGTTGAACTAAAGTAACCACACATTAACATGGTTTTGCTATACCAGCCATTTAGCTTTACCATGGTATTTGTGATTATACTAATTGTAATCAATCTGAATGACTATAGCAATGCACGCATACAAAGTTTTTAAAACCAGTGAATTCATTAAGCTACAGAAAGCACTATTTGAAAACTGACCAAGCTTTCTGTCACTGCATTAACGCCACATATTCTCTCAAAGGAGATGAAAGGCATATTGGGCAGTATTGGATATTGTCTTAATTTATTTCCTACAAAAAATATCATACAGTATGTAGCTTACTGAAAAAAGAAAAACAACAAAATGTAAGTGTTTCGTGTTAACTTGTTTTTGAAATTTCCTGTCTGTAATACGGTTAAGCTGTTCGTTTAGTGTTCAGAGTCTGCACATAGATGGCTGACAGTTTTAATTCTAGGCCTATAGGTCTCATTGCGAAATATATCTAAATTCTTTAAATAAATTTCACTGAGGAGTAATCTAACTTAACCTTTATTATCCGCACCTCATTTGTGCGCTAAATGTGCTATGAAATTATTGCGGGGCAAATTAATTGTAGTAGACCTTTAAATGTAATAATAATAATAGAAATAATAATAGTAATAATTTAATAAATTCATTTGAAATGCCAAATATCTCTGACTATATATGGTGTCATCGTCTGTGCAAGTGCAACCCTTTTATTCCACACGTATAGTGTGAGCACATAAATCGTGCTCGATGATCTGACCATACAAATTGTGAGCTTTGTCTTTACACCGTGCGCAATCTTCTCGTACAGTGTGAGTTGATACCTTGCTAAAGTTCACACAAACTCGCACAGACATCGCACAGTGTATGCCTGGGTTTTTTTTTTTTTTCTTTCAATCATCAGTATGAAATGTTGAGGCAGGGCAAGTTTGCTAAATGTGTTAATAATTGTAATGTGTTATTTTCCACCGTAAATTAATTGATAACAAACTTTTGAATCAATGTATTGTACTGAATTTTGAAAAAGCTGATTCTTTTCAATGAGCCTTTTAAATCAGCAGTTGAGTCAGCAACTCAACTGATTCTAGTCTAACATGGCTTGTTTACAAACACTGTATGAAATGTTTAAATATAGACATGCCCATATTGTGTATTACCATCTGAACGGGTAGGCTTTATTAAAAAATTAAATGTAACATTAAAATAATGTAATTTAATGTCCATGCATCTACCCTGCTTTCGTAGCACTTTCAAATGATGTGAAGTAATATGTTTGCATAACGTTTTTCTTAAAATGCTAACAAATTTAGTTAAATTTGACCTCTACATTTTGTTTTTAATCATGGGAGGCATTTTTGGTTTGGCGACATTCCACTCAAAAAGGCTGCAACAAATCATAATGCAATAAATAATCCTTGTTCACCATTTTGACTGAATGGGCTGTAAATTTTCATTCATTATATATTTTCAGAAATCAAGAGAATAACGATGCTTTTGGTGTATTTATGTGCGACATGATACAAAACTTTTCAGCCCACTGCATTATTTCCCTTTTGATTATTTTTCATGTTTCCCTTGCATTCTTCTGTAAGTAAATTTAAAAAAAGACAACATAAACTACATTGTGTGTTTGTGGTCTGCTCTCCCAGTTTAATTTAGGCTACAATATGAAAAAATTAAGAATTACCTGAAATGCGGACTCTTTTATTTCTCTCCCCAAATCCTCATGTATCTTTCAAGATTTGCTTTCACATAGATGCACCAAACAGATTGCAATATGATAACCAAGTACATATAGTCTAATTGTCTAATTGTTGTCTAATTGTTGGTTGTTTATAATTACCAAACAAAATTAAAATAGATTGCAGTCAGGTGTGCATATTTTGACTATTTTGTAATGGTTTTGAATATGGCTAAACAAATCATTTAAAAACAAAGTTTAGGGAAAACTCTGGGGTCTTCTGTGAGTATGCAGTGTTCTTGGTTCTTTTTTTCTTTTCTTTTCTTGAACAAAGTAGGTCATAGTATGCTATTCCTTTTGCTGAGAACAGTACTGAGTCAAACCCTGTACTGGCTCAAGTTTCCTTTAGTGTTGGGTGAATGGTGGAAACAGTCGTTAAATAACACTCTGTAAACTGCATAGCTACAATCTATCTGCTATTTAGAATACCCTAGCAACTGTGCAATGCTGATAAGTTAGACTTAACATTTGTACAGAAAACTCAAAATATAGGAATAATAAATAATTATTGTGCAACCTCTGTAAAGTAGGGTGAATTATGTAGTGTGTATTAAGAATGTAACCCGGAACTACATTCGTCATGGTGTAATTAGAGACTTTTAAGCAAGAACTGCTAATAGAACGGCAACAGGAAGGAAAGTGTTAAATGCCTTGGGCGAAGAATTCACAAATCGCTAAGCAACAAATAAAGAGGATTGCATAATTTAATCATTTGGCAAATACAAAAGTGTCAATTAAAAAAGGGCTGATTTAGAATGTGACCTAGCAGCCTCAATTACATCACTTGTTTGCCATTCACAAATCCTGTCCTGTGGCCGCCATAAAATTTTCTCTAGCAAACACATTGGTACGATTGAGTCTACGGGAAACGTGCGGATCCATTTCCAGACATTTATTAAACAAACACAAACAGAGTCGGAGATACAGGCAAAGTCAATCAGCGGCAAACTGGAACATCAAAGAACACGGCAAATAGAATAATCCAAAGTTCGAGGCGTAAGTCAGGCGATATGCAAGCAGTATCCAGAGGGGCTAGATGGGAGCGAAAGTCCGGGAACAGGCGAGATCACAACGATATATCCAGTACAGAGGAACACAGGGAACACACGGAGTAATACGGGAAAACACGGATGGCTAGACAACAGGAAAAAACACACAGTACATCCAAACATTGACCAGCGTCTAAACAGGAAATAAATGGGACTTTTATACTGACATGCTAACAAGACTAAGGGGAGGAGCGAGTTAGTGGTCAAGGCAACAGACAAGGTGGGTGGAGACAACAATGAAACTCTATGACAACGAATGAGATGGGCGTAAACGTGAGTTCATTGAAACAAGTCCAGGCATGAAAACTGAACTTCAAAAACATCGAACTTCAAACGGACTGCGACTAGCTTCTCCTTCAGCCACAGCCCATCATCGGATCCCAAGACTTCAACTTCCAGCCAATCAGCAACCTCGGGAAACCCCTTTTTGCAGTAAGGACCACAGAAGGAATCACGTAGCACAAAGGCAACGCAAGTACAAACCTCCAGATTCAGGCTGAAATGGTAAAATTCTTATTCTGTTTCTTATTGGGTGGTTGTTCTGCATGCTTGATATTGATATAAATGTTAACCTCATTGACGAACTCAATGCAAGAGTAAATCTTTTGATTGATGGTTGTTCAAGTCCATGCAATGGCACCTATTACTGTAAAATTGGGATTTCACATTTTCATTCTCTAAAAGTCACTATTTTTCTAACTTTCTGTCTTCCTGCAACTCTTGTTGTTACTGTATGTGTTAGTTTAGTTTATGTGTCTTTGGTTTATCCAATAAAGCCATATTTATAATTGAAAAGAGGAGTTTCATGTGTTTTGTGCTTACAAGTTAATGTCTTAAACTGCCGATCTTGTTACTGTGCTTATTGATAGTGTTTAAACTATAATCTGGATTTTAATATCCAGGACAGAGTTGATGTTATACAGCTCATTCAGTCAATCGTAGACCGACTCCGCCGTAATCATCCGCTGTAAAACAGAGATTCTGTGCAAATTCCCTTTAGAATCTTTTATGATTCTGATTTGAATCTTTGTCTGAGCTAATTTGCTGCAACTATATTGCCAAAAGTATTAGGCCAGCCCCTTCCGATGAACACATCAAACACACATGAGTGCAAACCTTAATATTTATGCATATACTGATATTATAGGGAATTGTGTGCTTCTAATTTAACAGTAACAGATTGGACAGAACCCTTATCTAGTCTAACATGACAATGCCTCTGTGTATAAGGCAAGGTTTAAATGATTGATTCAGTCAGTCAGTGTGGAAGAACTTGACTGGTCCGCAGAGAGCAAAGTCATAATGCCAGCTGGACACCTCTGGTGTGACTTTAAATGCAGACCCAGAGCCAATAACTCATCACAAAACACCAATGCCTTGTAAATACACTATATGGACTAAAGTATTGGGACACCTCCTTCTTTAGAACAGAAAAAGCACTTCCAAAGCTGTTGCAACAAAGATAGAAACATAATTCACTAATTGTGTTTACTAACGTCTTTACTAATTGTATTTCCATGTTTGTTGCAACATTTTGGAAGTGTCTAAAATGACTGTTCCCATATGTACAAGTCATTGGCTCTTCTTCTTCTCTAAAGCAGTGCTCACTGTCACTCATACCAGCTGTAACTTCAGACACTGCCATAAAGACAATATATGCATTTGAAAGGATGTGACATGGCCAGGTTTTTGCATTAAACTTTCAGCGTTGTAACTTCGCATATATTCTTTTATGCTCAAGCAGCACATGACAACTAAAGTTATCTTATCTAATATCTAACTAAAGTTTAAAAAAGTTAAATCACAATAAACATCCATTTAAACAGCTACAGTTTGAATGCTCTGGTGCTGACTCTGTCAAAACAGTAGAAAAAAAAGCTTCACCCTGAAAAGGTTATAGAATACAGAACTTTAGCATTTAGATCATAACACAGCCAAAAACCAAACTCCTCATTACAAAGTTGTTGTTGTTTTTTAGCCGTTTCACCTCTTGAACTGTGGTCTTCGTAGGTGCTTCATTAAATGCTGACAAGGGCTAGTCAATCTGCTCCACATCACTGCCATCACGAGCCCCATCTTTTCTCAGACTATGGAGCTTTAGTCAAATCTAGCTCTATGTTAATGTGGGCCTGCCTGTTTAGGCTAAAATAGGAAACAAGCAGCCATATTTATGGGCCAGAACTAGATTTCTACATTTGCTCTAATTTGTATCATAAACTGTGATAACACTTTAGCCATCAGCTCCCATCCTTCTCTCTCCAGCCCACTTCACACTTATCAGTAGATGCCATAAACTTCATGGATTAAGCTGCATGTTTGACTGCTGCTGGAAGAGACCTTCTGTTGCCAACCTGTGTTGACTGTTTTGTTCACTGGAATCAAATCTGTGTCCCAAAATATACTACACCAACCAATACATCTGATTCAATAGCACAAATAGTTGCTTGGTTTATAAGGATTTAATTTTTTTGATAATGTATGCTGAGTCTGGAAAAATAGCCTAGGTTGTGGAACATCAGCTGTCAAATTATGGGTAAAAATTGTGAAATGACAAGTACATGCTTTCAAGAAAATGACAAGGAGCCCTAAAACACACCAATCAATCCACAAAGATAATTCTGCATTCTGACATTTCATTGGATGTGAGGCTAAACAAAAACTCCTCAGCCACTTTCCCATCCATACTGTTGCTATGATACCATAGTCATAAACAGAGCTATGCATAAAACTGAGGCCATCAGAAGGCCTTTTGTCCAGCATTCAGACATTTAATGAGTTAGCAGTTGATTAACTCTCATGATTAAAAAGCTGAAGAGGTTGGACAGGGCACTGGAAAGAAATGAAAAGACACAGGGTCCCATTCACTAAGCATGCATACACACAAATATGAGCATATTAACAAACAAATCATGAAGATTTGTTAACACAAAAATTTATTATAAAACTAAAAAAATATATAGGAACAATTGAAAGCACATGAACACAAAAAAGTCACACTCGGTCCAGTCTTTCTTTTCTTTTGAATAGACTACAAAACTTTATTGGCATTAGTGAAAGTGCCTTAGCATGGTTCAAATCATACTTATCTGACCATCATCAGTTCGTAGCAGTGAATGAAGAGGTATCATATTGATCACAAGTGTAGTATGGAGGACCTCAAGGCACAGTACTAGGGCCGTTACTTTACTTACTGCTAATTTCTGTTAATTGTTGTTAATGTTAATGTTGATTATGAGACCTAAAAACCCCATGTAATAACCTAGAACACTGTCTAACACAATACGGCTGCTCTGTCAATTCTTCTTTCTCGGTTAAGAACCTAGGTGTGCTGTTTGACAGCAATTTTTCATTTGAAAGCCATGTTTCTAGCATGTTAAACTGCATTTTTCCATTTTAAAAGCACATCTTAATTGCAACCTATGCTCTCAACTTCAAATGTAGAAATGCTTATTCATGTGTTTATGACCTCAAGGAGAGACTACTGTAATGCTTTATTGGGTGGTTGTTCAACAAACTACAGTTAGTCCAAAATGCAGTAGCTATGACCATATTAGCACAGTTAATATTGCACTGGCTCCTTATCAAACATCAGATAGATTTTAAAATCTTGTAAATTACTTATAAATCCCTGAATGGCTAAGCTCCTTAGAACTTGAGTGAGTTCCTAGAACATTATAGTCCTCCATATCCATTGCATTTTCAAAACTCCTTTTCCTGTTCAGAACCCAAATTCTGGAACAATCTACCTAACACTGCTTGGGAGGCAGACACACTCGATCAGTTTAAATCTAGATCAAAGGCATATCTCTTTAACCTGGCTTACACCTAACACAGCAATATGATTATATTATTCAAATCCATTAAAGGATTATTAGTCTGCATTAATTAGGAACTGGGAACACTCACAATAATCCACAATGTACTTGTTACATTGTAAGAACAATGGCATTTATGCTAATATTAGTCTGTGTATTTCTTATTCTGTTTCTCAGTCCGTATTCAGATCAGATGGTGGATCAGCACCAAGAGGGGATGTCTACAGCCAGGAAACCTAGATGAGCCCCAGGGACAGATTCCCAGTGAAGACCTATACTAAAAATAATATTAATTGCACACTACTATCATGGTTAGAAATGGCAACAATAGAAATAGAAATAGAAATATAATGCATTTATACATTTAAAACGTAAATTAAAACACAATAATATACAAATTTAAAAAATGAATCAATATATATACAAATAATAAATAGTATAATATAAAAAAATACAATATATTTATTGATTAATTAAAACTTAATAAAAAGTAGATTTGAGCCATTTCAAATCGTGAAAGCTGAGCGTTTCATGTTCGCAGACCGTAAACGCCATCCACTGAGATCAAGGGCACCGTTTCTTCCTGCGGGACAATCCACGTGAGGGGAGACGACAGGGGTGAGATCCACAATTTAATTTCAAGGTGTATGTGTCACCAAAGGCTTAGGGGTCGTTCATATGCAGCGCGTTTTGGCGCACAAGCTCTTCATTTTCAACAGAGCGCAGTTTAAAATCCAAACCAGAAATGATTTTGTAACTGACAGCGCTTTCATTTTGCCAAGTAACAGCAGACGCTACAGGCGCGCGAGCGCAAAGCGCTTTGAAATTGGTGGAGGAAGCGACGCACCTCCCATTTTCAACTCGTTTTTAGACGCGTTAGTCGTTTTTTTAGACGCGTTAGTCATTTTAGACAAGTTAGTTGTGCGATTGAATACAAAACACAAAGGTAAGATTTAGAATATTCACTTTTTTTTTGTTGTTGTTTTAATACAACTACATACATTTAATTGATATGCAGAATTTATTTTAATACATTTTATTTCCATGAGACGGAAATAAAGTCACTGGCAGGCTATATCTTGTAAAGTTAGTTTTACGTTAGTGAAATCGGACATTTCAAAACATTAGAACTGCGTTGTTTATTGTAACTATACGGTTTTATTTTTTGATTGGAAAATTTCGATATTATAGGAATTTTGGGCGCAAACATCTGCACTGATTTGGTGCTGATTTTAAATACGGGACATTTCCCTCGTCATGTTGGTCATTTGAAAGAAAGGAGAAGCACGCCTGAAGCACACTGTTATGGTCTTTTCTCTGTTCAATACAAGATAAAACCACAGGTAAGACTTACATTCCATATTATATCTGTTTTAAATGACGACCAATCTATTTTCGAAAGGCGTTTCATAGTGTATTGTTTAATATTTCTCTGGTGTTGCAAATTCTCCTGAAAAATAACGTAGAACATTTGTTTATTTGAGTATATATGGTTAGTTTATAAAAGTAAAGTTGTGTAAAAGTTATTATAAAGGATACCTATTTCTAAAGCAGGGTGCCTGAATGTTAAAGCTGTTTAAAACATTCTGCATTTTATATGTTTTGTAACTGTTAATTGTTGGTGAAAACTGAATTTCAATTATGGCTGTAGGTTGTTTTTTAATCGAATAATTTCAATTTGTGTAGGAACTTTGGCTCAAAGATTTACATTGGTTTGGTGTTTATTTTACATATGGGACATTTCAGTTGTCATGTTGTTGGCCATTTGAAACAGCGTGCTTGAAGGACACAGTTATGGTCTTTTAACAAATCAGTGCAAGATAAAGCCACAGGTAAGTCTTACACTCCTGATTGTTTGTTTTGATAAATAAAATGATGGTTTGTACTGTTTCATATTGAATATATGTGAACTATTGATTTTTACTAATTTAAATTTTAAAAGACAATCAACTTTATTTTGTGTACCATTACACCCCTAAGCATTAGTTAATTTCTGATACAAAGACAGCATTCCACACCTTTTTTTATTTATATGCCCATTGTAATGTAGGAATGCTTTTTTTGTTTTTTTTATTTAGTTTTTGTTTTTTTGTTTGTTTTAAAGCAAAAACATCTAGAAAAGACAAGACAAGACACAGCTGGGGAAACACAGGTTGAAAGGAATTAACTAATAATAATAATAATAATAATATTCACACATTGACACAGGAAGGACCAAATATGGGTAATCAGGAACTAAGACAGGAAGACATAAACTAAAAAAACTCATGAAAACGAAACTAAACCAAGAATACATAAACACAGAGTCTAAACAGAACTAAACAGACAGAGAACCTAACATTACCTCCCCATCCTGATAAGGCGCAAACCTGCGCCACAAAGAAACAAAAGAAAACAAAAGAAACATCAAATGGGGAGGGAGGGTGGGTGCCCTGGAGGCAGGATGAGGGAGGGTGGGACTGGAAGCCCAGCAGACTCTGGAGGGCGCACTGGAAGCGCAGCAGACTCTGGAGGGCGCACTGGAAGCGCAGCAGACTCTGGAAGAAGTGCTGACAGTGCAAGCTCAGGGACTGGAGTAAGCTCTCCCTGCCATAGATCCAGCACGTGGCAGGTAATGGAGTCAGCAGGGGAGTCAGCCACTTCTGGCCATAAGCTGACTGTAGGGGTGAGACACGGTTCTCCTGACAATAAAAAGGCGGAGCGGAATCCGCTGGGCACAGGGTTAATACAGTCAGCATGGACTCTGCAATGTGCTCGGGCAGCGCCGGCTCTGTGCAGCACTCGGGCAGCGCAGGATCTGCTGTGAAACAGGGTAATTTTAAATCTCTGTCTGAAGCTCTCCAAACACTTGAAGATCGCCACTCTCCAATTAAGTCCTGTGATGTCTGGAAGTTTCATGGGCTGGTGGTAGCAGGCCCCGATCCGGAACACTGAGATCAGCGTGTCTTCATCAAAATCTACCTCCTAAACCAGTTGATAGAATTCCTCTACACATCGAAAGCGAGATCCCGTAGTATCAGGATGCCGAGGCGGGAGGTAAATTCTATTTGTGAGCCTGGTTTTGAACGGCATTCTGAGAGCGCTAGCTTCAGGTGTCGGTCGATGGTCGCGGAGATTCTTAATCGGGTGTACATCCTGTTTTTCGGTTTAGGTCCGTCA
This sequence comes from Enteromius treurensis, assembly GCA_032275025.1. Classification (NCBI taxonomy): domain Eukaryota; kingdom Metazoa; phylum Chordata; class Actinopteri; order Cypriniformes; family Cyprinidae; genus Enteromius; species Enteromius treurensis. The sequence goes on along the minus strand of JAUCMU010000097.1, from coordinate 22,725,161 downwards.
ATCTGTTATGCTGGGACACAGCTGAAGGAGACTGCATGAGTCGTAAGGTTAAATAAACATAAAGTATTTTAATAAGAAGAAAAACAAACTCTGAGAAACATAAAAAAACCAACGTAACACATTCATTGACGGACAAACTAGAACTCAAAAGGACATGGTATTCATACACAAGACTAATGACTAGACAAGACACAGCTGGGGAAACACAGGTGGAAAGGAATTAACTAATAATGACACATTGACACAGGAAGGACCAAATATGGGCAATCAGAAACTAAGACAGGAACACATAAACTGAAACTAACACATAAAAAGGAACTAAACCAAGAATACATAAACACTAAGTCTAAACAGAACTAAACAGACAAAGAACCTAACAATAATATGAAAGAATTGCTTTTAAACAAAACAAAAAAAACTTGTATTCTATATCCATAAGAAATATAGAAAAATCTGTGAATTTGAGTGAAATGGCTAAGAATTTATTGCATGATGGATGAACTCTTTTATTTAAATCTTTTTTTTTCCCTGTTCATCTATTTTTGTTCTGTAATTTCCATTTAGTCTTTCCAGTCAAGCTGAAGTTTGACATCTCCAAAGATCAAAAGGTTTATTTAGCTGACGAGACTGGAACAGAAGTAGATGAAGATGTTTTTGCTGACATTACTGAGCAGAAGCCTGACACTCTTTGGATGGTAATTGATGATGTAAAAGATGTAATTATATGTATATGTATGTAAATGTGTATACATGCTTTTGTTCTAATTTTCTATTTCCTGCACACACAAGCTATCCATTTTCAAATGAGACGGATGCACCATTGCTTTGTTCAGTTGCATCATCGTCAGACACACATGCATCAGACAGTGATGGTCCTGAAAGATTATGTGAATTCCCTAAACGAAATCAACATTTGATGTGTTACAATGTAACTGCACCTCAGTATCCAAATTTCCATACAAATGCCTACTGTTGTCCATACAATGAAACAATGCCTACTGTGAGGCCTCCAGTAGGAGGTCCTGACAGCGTCAGGTATAAAGATCTGGTCACACAAACAGAACCTCGGGTTAAAATCTCAGGAGACAGCTATGCTACACTACTTGTTTCTTGAATAAACTCTTCTCCTCTGAACTTTGATCAAGCTTACTTATTTTATGTATTAGAGAAATCTAATACATATGGCGAGACATTAAAACCATACAGAGAAATCTAACAGTCCTTTCTTCCCACCTAAAAGAACTCGTTCTGATGACCATTTGCAAGAAGCTAAGGAGGTAATATATGTGGTTTTACTATATATGTGCCACTTGCTGCTTGTTAGATGATTTTACATTTTTTCTTTTTGTTTGTTTTTAGCTTGTGAAGTCTTTTAGAAAAAAAAAACGTGCTGGGGAGAAAATATTTCAGGAATACAAAACTGGGAACGCATTAATTGGAGACATGATCGATTGATATGGGTAGGGTAAAGGATGTTGCTCCCTTTTCTCTGTTTAAATATTTTGACAATACAGTGTGTGAATAACCATTCTAATTACTCAGTTAAGCACACTTAATGACTAAATATAACAATGTAGCTTTATTTTTGTTTATTTTGGAGAACAGAGTTAAATATGCAGTTGGGATTGTGACTCTGAAGCCAAAACCTGACTCAGTCACCACTTTTGAGGTGTCCGATTCAGTCTGCAGAAAACTGCAACACCAGTCAAGAAGGCACAGACAGTTCATTATGTATGCTAATCAAGAGCAATGATAAATCTTTTTTATGTGTATATAAAAAAACCTGTATATAAAATGCTTATTGATATATATGATTATATAGATTTGTTATATAGATTTATACAGGTGTGTCTAGTTATGTCTTGATTATGTTTGTATAAATACTGTGTCTCTTTAGTTCACCTCTATCGCTCGTTGATCGTTTTGTCCCCTGTCTTCCCGGTTCTTGTGCCTTGTTCTTTTGTCTCTGTAGATATTGTATTAAAGTTTTTCCAGTTTACTTCGATCCACGTCTATGCTCTGTGAGTGCTCACAGAGAGGCGTGGCAAATCATGACAGATTTGTTATGGTTTGCTTGTTCTTTTTTAAATTTAGACTGGGACCGTGATATGTCTTCCCTGTTACTGCTGGTCTATCTCCTGCCACCACCTTCTAGCGGATATAAGTTTGTCAAGAACAGTGTGCATGAAGCATGGATCACGTAGTAAGATTTCATAAGGTATGCTTACTCTTAATGTTATGTAGAACAGCATGTCATGCCTAGAATGTTTGTTAACATCTAGATGTACATTAATTTAAAAGTGAATGTTTTGCTAATGTTCAGTCCTGTTGAAGTTTTGAAGAAGTCCTTGGATCAACAAAGACAACACAGCCCTACATTTTGGCACTTCAAAGAGTGGCATCCATGACTACTACATTGCTGTGGATAAGTGGTTCATCCCCTGCATGGCTAAGTCCTCCCTCTCAGCCTTTACACCCAATAGTGCTTTTGTGCTCACTGAATTTGTCTGTTCCTTTGTAGTTTGTACTTTTAACATTTTTAATACAATACATATGTAAGTGTGTATGTATTCATAAATGACTGAAATTCATACAGTCATAACCAGACCAATGAAATGGTGAGACGTCATAGGCGGGTGACCTCATCGGCCAGGAAGTATAAGAGCACATGGAATGCGACCGGCATTCAGCTTTCTGTCATTCAGCAAAGCGCTCTGTGTGTGTATGCATTGCTATTCATAAGCAGGTGCAGTTGTTGTTGTTTTCCTGATTAAATTTTATTAGACGGAAATAGGAATGTCAATTTAGGTTATTTTATTATTAACTGACAAGATTATGCTAAATTACAAGTAAATTTAATTTGAATTGATACGTGGCTGTGACCTATTAAAAATAGCTTAATTTGTTTCCAGGGATTAATTTTATACATGAAAAAAGCAGCATAAACAGATCCGGCGCAGAGCTTGTGCGAACCGAGAAAAACATAAGCTATAAAAGAAAAAAAGGCTCATATATATTTTTTGTAAATAAATAATAAATTAACAAAACGAAAGAAAAAAAACTGCAACAAGTAGAAGCCTATATGCAGAATTTCAGTTAATTCTTGTGATGCGCTCTTGAAAGCAGCATCCAATTATTTTTACAGAAGCACGGCTGTTTTTATTGTGAATGTACACAAATAAAATAAATATGTAAATAATTTCTAATAACGTCTTATTTTTGAACTAGTATTGTAAGCTGTTTCCACTTTTATAAAAGGGAAAAATCGAATGATCTTGCCGGCACCACGTGCAGTAACACATTAAACTACCAACTCGACAATATAATATCCTGGACAAAAATTAAGCCTAATACATTTTAATTTTTAAAGTATTAAAAGGAAACATTAAATTAAGATATGTATGTTTGAGAGGTAACTCATCCTTTACCATATATTTAATTTTAGATGCAATAATATGAATATGATTTAATGCGCTTTTGAAGCAGGCTAAGGTGCTTTGAGCAACACCACAAACACGAAGCTGCTAATAGGCTAAGTCTTATATGGCCCTTATACAAGCTGGCACACCAGATCCTTTTGTGGGCCCGGGAGCAGACTTCCTGTCGAGACATTACCAGAGCACTCCGGGGAATGAATGCTCCACCACCTGGTGGAGCAGATCTGGAGAGTTTTTTACCGGGCTCAGGTGGACCTCTTTGTGTCTCGAGAGAACGTGCAATGTCCCCTCTGGTACTCTCTAGCTCTGGCCGAGGCTTCGTCTGTACCCCTTTCCCCCGATTGCTCTGCTCCGAGGAGTTCTGGAGAGAGTGCGCCGGGACGCAGTCAGTCTACTACTTGTAGCGCCGTTCTGGCCGGGCCGAGTATGGTTCTTAGACCTGATGGCCCTCCTGTACGGCTCGCCCTGGGAGACTGCAGTCAGGAGGGACCTCCTTTCACAGGCAGAGGGCACTATCGTGCACCGTCGCCTGGAGTTGTGGAAGCTGTGGGTCAGGCCTCTGAGGCTCGTAGCTTCCGGTCTCTCAACCCAGGTTGTTGAGACCATCCTCCAGTCCAGAGCTCCATCTACGAGGAAACTGTATGCCCTGAAGTGGAAACTTTTCACTTCCTGGTGTAGAGAACGCCAGCAGGATCCAGTTAACTTCACGGTTGGTATAGTACTAGAGTTCCTGCAGGCTAGATTCTCCACTGGGGTCACACACTCCACCTTGAAGGTTTATGTGGCGGCAGTATTGGCCTACCATGCCTCTCTTGGTGGACATGCTTTTGGTAGAGACCCCCTGGTTACATGTTTCCTCCATGGTGCGCTGAGGTTGAGACCTCCAGCACAGACCCGAGTCCCAACCTGGGACCTTGCCGTGGTGTTGGAGGCCCTCTGTGGGCCGCCCTTTGAGCCCATAGAGGAGATCTCTGATCATCGTCTTACGATCAAGACCACACTGCTGCTGGCGCTGTGTTCTCTGAGGAGAGTAGGTGACCTTCAAGCCCTCTCGGTGGCCCCTTCCCACCTTGAGTTTGCCCCTGGCATGGCTAAGGCATTCCTGTACCCGCGAGTAGGTTACAGCCCTAAGGTCCCTACGGTCACACCATGGCCGGTCGTACTTCAGGCTTTTTAATCTTCCTCCCTTCAGCGAGCACTGGATGCATACGTCCACAGAGCTGCCTTGTGGCGCGATTTGGAGCAGATCTTGGTCTGCTTTGGTCCTCCCAAGAGGAGGCATCCAGCAACCAAACAGACCTTGACTAGATGGATTGTGGATGCTATTAAAATTGCTTACGAGTCCTCTGGTCTCCCGTCGAGGCTAGGAGTCAGAGTGCACTCGACCCGAGGTGTCGCAGCTTCCAAGGCCCTGCTGTCAGGGGTCTCCTTGGAAGAGATCTGTGCGGCTGCGGGATGGTCTACCCCTCACACTTTTGTTTGGTTCTACAGACTGGACTTGCGAGCCACTCCTGGTGCTGCTGTGCTTTGGTAAGTAGGCACACTCACTTTGCAGGGACTTGCAAGTGTGGGGCGTGGGCATCTCATTCCCCATAGCGTCTCGTTGACGCGGCTTGAGTTCCTGAAGAGGAACGTCTCATGTTACGTATGTAACCCTAGTTCCTTGGAGTAACCTGAGCCGTTTTTATGTACGCTGTATTAATTGTGTTATTAAACACAACATTAGTTTAATTTCTTTGCGGCCTGTTGAATTTGAGAAAATAAATCTAATTGGTTTGAAAGGTTTGTGTGATTGTTTGTTTGTTTGTTTTTCAAGTGGTATATATTCAACACGTTTGAAAGTGTTACTTAAACAAGCGTTTTTCTAAATTAACTTAATAAAAAAAACTAAACAAAATATTGATATTTTGCCATTACACAAAAAAATGAACTATTTTAATAGCTGAAACAGTGAGCTGTTTTGGTAGAAGGACAACTGTTCAGTGCGAGCCGGGCAGAGCTATTAGCCTCGGACACAGAGGCCAAAATAATTTCCACTTTTGGGCCAGTAGCCTCGCGACACTTCTGTAAAACCTGCCCTAAACACGCCTTAACTTGACCGCGTCACACATACAAGGTTACGCCAGCGAGAGCAACTAGAAACTGTCCTTTAGTATTCATTTACAAACTTGGACGCCAC
>JAUCMU010000097.1:22655022-22667973 GCA_032275025.1 Enteromius treurensis | reverse complement strand
ATATAGATAAATAAAATATGTTTGCAATATTTTATGGTTTACATACAAGATTTTGGTATACTAAAAAAACTTTGTCCCCTTTTATTTCCTTTCTTCAAAATTCTGATGAATATGTTTATTATGCCACTTTGGGTCATGTTCTTAGGTGGGAGGGAAGTATTTATTTATTGCTTTTGTTGTATTCATTTATTTTAATATTACTATTTCTTATGTTTATATACTCTTTTGCCTTTACTATGTTTAAATGATAAATGCAAGGTTTATATGTGTGTATCCAAAAATGACTGTCTTTAAAATTTCAAAGCAAAAACATTCAAAGCAAAAATTAATAACAAATAACCATTTTCCAATGAACAAATTCAATGATAAAATATTAATGTACTCTAATACTAAAATCTGTTTTGATCCTTTACAGCAGTGGCCTCAAACTCAGTTCCTGAAGGGCCACAGCTCTGTAAAATTTAGCACCTGCTTGGAAGTTTCTACTGATCTTGAATAGCTTAATTAACTTGATTATGTGCATTTGATTAGGGTTAGAGCTAAACTGTGCAGAGCTGCAGCCCTCTTAACTGAGTTTAATGCTTCAACAATACGTTACAGCAAACTAACCCAAAACAGAGGAGGTTATAATAAATCCATATGCAGAATCAAAGTTCATCATGTCCCACAAGCTTTCCTGATGTAGATAAATGCTAAGAAAACACTATATGTTTATTTAAATAAAAAAATTTAAAAACTAAAGTGTTAAACAGGGAATTCTAGGAATGCAATTTTGAGGGTTTTATCAAATAATTATGACTTCAAAAAACTATGAATTAACTGTAATTGTACCTGCAATTTACAAGTATTTTACTGTAAAATTTTAAAAACTGCAAAAAGGTCAATTTAGATTAGCTAGTTTTTTCACTGTATACTAAATTAACTTTCCATTTTCCAATTAACAGGTTTTAACAACAATTCTTACAGTCTTTTTCTTTCTTTCTTTTTTTACACTAAAAAGTTTAAAAATAGAAAAAATACACCTGAGCAGAGTGTCTTCTCTAGATGTGCTCTAAGTATTTTAAAACAGGCAAAGGCCAAAAAATAGACATCCATATGTTATGAACAAGTGATATAGACCAATACACTACATATTTATCACAAACATCAAGCTTAAATAGCAAAAAGAAGTAAAGACATGATTAACAGAAGAGTTGAACAGAATCAGAAGCTAATGAAACAAACTAGGAAATCAGATTAACACATGATTAGGAAAAGCCACAAAACTGAATTTTATGGAATCTGGTTTCTGCCATCATTCTTCAGTGACCAGGCAACTATACCTCTGGTACTTTCATTAATTTACAACCTCTTATATGTTTATACATTTTTGCAAGAATGCTCATCATCAAGTAAAATAGGAGCTTTGCATGACTACTGAGTCTGGTAAACACCTGCTTTAACAATAGCAACGAGTTTAAGTGAAGGACAGTTTCCTTTTCTGTGTTAATTGCCTTTAATCTCAAAAAGATGCTTTTATTCTTGGCAAAATTAGAGTCTTTCATGCAGACCTGACGTGCTTCAAGGAAGAGGACACACAGTCAGCCCATCCCACACACACACACACACACACACACACAGACAAACACACACACACACACAGAGACACTATTTAAGCCTGTGGTAATGCCAGCCTCACAGCATGGGCACAGCACAGGGTGGGCTGAGTACTCTTCCCTTCAATGCCAATGCTGATGATAACACATCAGGAACCCTGGAAAAAGAAATCAAGTAACAAAAAAACACCATGCTGTTACTATTTTTTTAATGTAATACTATGGTAAAACCATGCATTTTATGGATATTGAGTCAATGCTTTGTGATCTGTTATGGCTTTCCTGAAATCTCTCATTAAGCAGTTGCTCTATCCTGCAAACCTTTATTCTGATCCACACAAAAGACACTTTGCGTTCAGTAACCATGACAATAGAACAGCAGATAAAAGAAATCCAGGTCATGTCTTCCGTTTAACCTCCCCCTCTGTGTCTTTATCCCTCTCCTGTTCTCATTTTTTATTGTTCCCTCTTTGTCCCGCTGTAAATTTGCAAACCACACCCCTTTATTAACTAATAGTTAATAGCAATCGTTTTCATAATCTTTTAGCAAAATATATTATCTTATACAAAATAATTTAAGGAAATTAAAAAAATGTAATGTAAGAAAAAAATAAACGTAGATAATGTCATCATTTTGATGTTTCATCGTTATTATTATTAAAAGGATACACCTAGAAAGTCAAAGGATACAAAGAGAACTAGTGACAGAACAGATGACAGCAAAGGGTGTGTATTCACACACAAAGATCAGACAATAATGTGTGACGGGACTATATTCCCGTCTGTCTAGCTCTATCCAATATATAAGCACATGTAAACAGAGTAGACACAGCTGTTTTTTTGAAGACTCATTTATTGTTCTTGGACTGGTTGATATTTTACCCTCTATCCCATTCATATGACCTGATTTTCCTTTCCAGGAAATATGACTCATCATCCTCATATGTGTGCTTATTTGTATGTGCAAATTACACACACAAACTCACACACACAATCCATTCCAAGCATTATGTCTTCTTTTTGGTTAAAAGTTGAACTTACAATGAACAACATAACAGACACGTTTAAATTACATCAAAGTATATTTTAGTTTGCCGTAAATGCTTTTTATGCATGCATTACACAATATAGTCCGACAAAGATCTGTGCTTGCCAAAAATGACATTGAAATTTGTTCAAACTGACTCTTCGCATTTAAAATCACTTCCATTTGCACCATGTGGGCTGTAAAACGTTTTTATAACTTTGTAGTAGGAATTTTCCACTTTTAAAATTGTTAATTTTAAGTATTTAAAATTGCCATTTAATATTTGAGGGAAATCTTTGAATGTTTCACATATATATTTGAATACATAGACTGCCATAGACATATGTAGTATTAAATAGATTTTAAGTGGCATCACTTGTCCTGTCTGTCATATGGGGGCTTCACAGCTCCTGCAGTGAGCACTGTGCACACCTGACTGAGCACCACTGTGTCTGGGTCATCTGTTTCATACTGGTGCTCTTTCACCCTGGATGTCCTCTTGTTTCTCATTTGCCCCTCCCTTTTAATTCTCATTCTCTGACTCTTTCTTTCTCTCTGTTTCTCTTTCCTGCTGCCCACCCCCACACCCCACCTTCCAGACATCTGCTGCCACCTCCTATCATCTGTTTATGTCTTCCTTAACCAGATGCCACAGTAACACATACACTGCACATGCACTGCCAGACCGGATAACAGTTCCTTGTGGTGGTAATTTTTTCTTTTATCTCAGTATAACAGATTTGACGATATAACATTTTGAATATCTTTATTTAATATTTTGTAGAGATTTCAAGTAATTTCATCGTTGTCAATTTTACTGAGAGGACAGCAGCTGTGTGGAAGTGTGATACAGATTGTGGTCAGCTTGAATTAGAGTAATGTGTTATATGAGCTCGGAATGCAGAGACAGCTGATAAGTGAAGAGAGAGAGAGGCACCCAAAAACAGATTGCCCCACCCAGAAGAAACAGGAGGCCATTTGGAGTCACTAGAAAAGAAACAGCCTGGTGCCTGGTGAAGGGGGTAGTTTATTGAAACTCCTTTGGGTGGCTCACTTATGTTGTGTTTATTTTTAGGATTTAGGTACAGTTTACCATTGTTCACACCAAGAAAATAGCTATAAAGACAACTATACCGTTTTAAGAATCTTTGTAATTCTATGAGAAAAGCAATGTGATTAGTTAAATAATTGTTAATTTATTTCCAAAATAAATTTCCAAAAATAAAAAAAAAGTTTAATAATCTGTCAAATTTAATAAATAACAATATATTTAATTAATAGCAATTGTATTGTTGATTTTTTTTCTAACCAGCTGAACTATAATAACACTGTTAGAATAATTCAGAATCATTCTGAGCATTTAGAGCAACAGAATAAATATGCATTTTATAATAAACAGAACATTATATGTTTACAACATAAACAGAACAATGTGAAACAAACAAGCTAGTACTGGAGCCAGACACAAGGGAACATGGACACAGAGAGAGAGACAAACACTTAATAATAAAAGTCCACAGAACACTGGGGGAGGGATGGAAGGCCAGGTCCATGAAGAAAGGGGCTGGGACCTGAAGCATGGAGCAACGACGGGCCTGGAGGACGGATCCTTGGTGGACCTGGACCATGGAGCAGAGGGAGCGGCACATGGAGCCACGGCAAAGCAGGCAGAGCAGGGAACCTCCAGAATATAAGCGGCTGAATCACGCATTCGCAAAAAAAGTCAATCATTATACAGTCTGTTAGATTAGAGTGAACAGCGAGTCCTAGATATTCCCGAACATAGTCCTTGAGCGATTGGGAGCCCTGCTCGAGGACTAACAACATTTTTGCAATGTCCATACCTGGCCAACATCCAAAAGAAAACCAGCTGAATCCTGATGAGGCTGAATATTCTGTAACGAAGGAGACAGGGACGTTTGGAGACAGATCCATTTGCAGGGTTTCATTGAAATACATGGTCAAACAGGAAGGGCCCAGATTACAGCAAACAGGAATGGTGGAGGCAAACAAGAATAGTCCAGTACAGAAGCAAGGGTCGATCGATCGGCAAACAATATCAATCAATTAATCACTTTATTTATGTAGCGCTTTTAACAATACAGATTGTAGCAAAGCACTGAACATTATCAAATAGGAGAACAGAGTGATGGTAATGTATAATGGTGAGATTAAACTGTTAATTTATCAAATGCAGAGATGGTCTCTGTAATTAAAACAACAATAATCATTTATTTGTGCTGATACACCATCTGATCTGGATACGGACTGAGATACAGAATAATAATATTAGCATTGATGCCATTCTTTTTACGATGTAACGAGTACATCGTGGGTTAAGTGGAGTGTTCCCATTTCCGGCTGATCTAATTAATGCTGCCTAACAATCCTTTAACGGATTTGATTAATAAATGTGTATTCGTGTGTGAGGTCTCATCTCTGCCTCTGTTGATGTTTTGAAACAACTGTAGTGGAATTGATAATTGATAAGCAAAGACAGGGGATGGTTCTTTAAACAATTCTTTATACATGGTGGAATTAGGTATTACAGTCCAAATTCTAAATATTGGGTTATTGTTTGTTTGTTTTATTTTTTCACCTGTCCCCTCCTCAGACTTGATGCACATGCAGGTTGCAAACCACAAAAAAATAATTAATAAAAAATAGTTATAAAAAAGTAAAGTAAAAGTAGTCAATATTGTTACATTTTATGGCATAGAACAGAATACATTCAGGCAGTATTGTATTTTATAGCGGGGGTGGTATTTATTTGAATATGGCTCTTTAGTTTCCCTTTCATGTATGCTTCCTTTCACATTACATTAAGATTGTGGAAGAGTGGTGTCATCAGCCATTCAACATTGCCATTTCTTCCAAGAGCTGAATTTTTCCACTCATTAAAAAGAGGGAATCATGCACCAACCAAGCAACTGTCATTGCAATTAATTGAAGCTTTCTCATTCAATTGTAGACTTCCTTGTTTCCACACATTTGTATGTTGTTGACAAGGGGATCAGTAAAGTAACAGAAATTGTTTTAGCTGCCTTGCAGCGAGTGACCAACGAAAGAAACTGATATGAAAAAAGAGCAAAGGAGAATGCCAAATATGAGGGGAATTCGGGTTTGTGGCCAAGAGAGGCTGTATGTCTCTATTTATTGTAGTGTCACATAAATGCTAAGGGAATCATGACACATTGTTAGAGTGGTGAAGAGACTGAAGTAGCTTCACAGATTCATCCTCCTCCTCTTGAATGCCTACAGAACCCTGACTGCACGAAGCTCCCCTAATGAGCAACTGCTAATGGCAGTCGCTGGTGCCTTTACTATGATTGCAAGCTTTGTAACGCAACCTGCATTACAATCAAACTCTGTGCATCAACTGAATAATTAGCTGTAGACATCTAATCATGTACTGGATAATGATGTTATCGATGTCTATGTGTGTTACGTGCCATTCAGTTTTTTTATTACTGATTTTTTGCCCAATGGATGATAAAACAGCTGGAAGAAATTAAAGGAGAGACCTGAGATATATGAGTAGACCAGACCAGGAGTTTTCAGCCCATCTCTGGACGTCCTTTAGGACTGCATAATGTGTATGTATTCCACATCTAGCACACATCATTTATAGGTTTGGAGCTTTAAGGTTTGGGGGGAGTTCAAATCAACTACGTAGCAACATCATGCTTGTTTTGCATTAGCAAGCAGTGCTCTGTTGTGAGTAATATTACCTCACAGCAAGAAGGTTCCCACTTCAAGATCTGGCTGAGCCAGAAGGCCTTTCTACAGTATGTGAAGTTGCCATGGGTTTCCTTTGGTTTCCCCAGTAATTCATATACTGTCTGTAAATTGGAGACACTGTATTGTCATCAGTAAGTGTGTGTTGGTCCATTGATGGACTGGCCATTTGTCCAAAAATACCTTGTTAAAAATGTGGTCAAAAGTGAGACCACCACTTTCAGCTTTCAGGTAGTACTTTATTAGCTAAACTTTCACAGAATTACAGGATAATGGAATTATATAGTCAACATGTGATTTTGGTAATGATCGGAGTTAAAATTTGCAGGGAAGTAGACCTTGAGGACCTTAATATCTTGCTTTCAAAAAAACTTTCAGGTATCTTAGGCAACAGCATGTGACATGATTACAGGATTCAGACCTGTCTTTTTGCCTTTGTATCTCTTTATTGCTTTATGTTTTTAGGGTTAGTTTATAACAGCTAAACCTGTTAATTAAGGTCTAACTGAAAACCACAGCCAAGTGTATTGGAGCAGGGTTTGAATTTAGGTCTGCAGACTGTTAGCTCTGCAGGAGCAGGGTTGGCTTCCCTCGCCCAGGTTGTTTCCCTGCCTATTTCCCAAAAATGCTGGCATCCAACATCCCTGTGAACCTACATAGGATGAGCAGTTTGGAAAATGAATTGCTTCTGACCTGTTCTTCAAAATTGGATTTTTTTGACACTATAGATTTCTAGGCTATTTATGAATATCAAACTGACTAAGACATTTTAAGTAATAATATGAAATGAAATAATTCATTCTCTGTAGTGTACCTTTTTATAAAGTTTGATTTTGAATTTTGAAAATGATTTTTTTATATTAATAGTTTATTTTGTTCTTTTGGAACATGATTAGGGATTAGACAAAGCCATGTCTCTTCTGTCAGATGGGAACAGTGTTCATGTGTGTTCAAAGCTGGGATTATCTAAACTATATGATCCTGCTGGTATTGAAGAAAAGGGCAGCTGGGACCTGAGTGAGGAGAGGCCCTTTTCCTCAGAGTGAGTCAACACTGCACTGCATCTTAAACAGGAAATATCTACAGGGCCATGGCGTAATGAAACAAGGTGCCAACGGTACGTCATTGTTCAGCTTGAAAGGGCACAGCGGAAGCCTGAGACAACAGAGAGAACAGAAATAGATTTCAGCAGACAACCACCGCTGTCCAAAGTGACGTCGCTAAAGTGCAAAGTGCAAGATGGGCACAAAAGCCCTGCTCAGAGCCTCCCGTGGAGGATACAGCTGTGGATTGTCCGCTCTTAGATGGGTCTTTCCCAGAGAGACAGCCACAGGGGTCATTAAAGTTTCCACAGGCAATAAAAAAATTCATTGTCACCCATATGCACTGAAACACTGAGAATACAAAAAGCACTGGCATATAAACCCTACTAATCCTATTATGCAACCCAGGCTCATCGGAAAAACGTGCCTATGGCAACATTATTGCAAAATGATATTATGTTGCTTCTTGCACATTTCACAACACTTTTGAGGCAAAATGCCCAGCATGCAGTGTGTAAGCACATACAGTTTTATCCAAAACAGATGAACCTGAATTTGTCAACGTTTTATTAATGTCGGTTGTTATACCATTGAATCAATTTAGAAATTCCTGGTGAGTGATACTAAAAGCTTAATGCACAATCACGTAAGTGTTTGGTGTACTGCACACTCAATCTGAAATTTTTATCCAAGATTTTGCACATTAAAAAATAAAGACGTCCTCATGCATGTTGTGTCGATGATGTTTACACACTGTCTCCAAAATGTCTGTTGGTTAAAAAAAATAAATATCTGCATTTTTGCATTTGTAGTAAACATTTTAATAGGAAATAATGGTGTAGACATGGTGTAAGGTTTTTAATGGTTTATGTTATAGCTTGTCTTGTTTTTATTTTTTACTTTTATTTATTTATTTGTATGAAATATTTGTATTTACAGCATGATCATATCATTGTATTATTTACTGCCATACATTATTTACTCTTAAGCTTGTTGAAGTGTGCAATGAGTAAAACTTCCCTAATAAATACTAACAAATCATATAATATATACTATACATACATATTGATTCCACTTCCCCACAACACTGCAAACCATAAAGCGCTGTTCTCTGTATCCAGTCAAGAGGTCAAATCTGTGACATTCAGATCTTCTATTGATCACAAGTCTTTTCATTGCACGCATTGGCAGGTCAGAGATCAAGAAATAAGCAGCAGATGATGAAACATATAGATTTTATGTCTGCACTCTTACTTTCCCCTACTTAAATCTATGAATATAAGTGAAAGGAACACAATGTTTAGTGTGACTACAATTTAATCCACTTAGAACATATTACTGCCCCACAGAAGTAGCTAAACCATAGCTAAACTCTCTTCCTTCTGAAATGAGATCACTTGATCATTTGCCAAATCTTTAAACTGTTTTTGCATATAAACATGAATAATACTTGAACCACAATCAGTTTCCTCATGAAATATCTGAAAGATTTAAATCAACAAGATTTTCTTTTACTCTTATTCATTCATTGTGTAGTGGCAGATGTTGTTCTGGCCGTGCAAACCCAGGACTGTCTATCCTACTGGCATCACAGACAGACAGATGACATCACAGCGAGACTACATGTGTCTCTCACACTACTCTCACTCAGCCAGATGGTCCTGACAGCTTGTCCAACGTAGGACTGCATGTCTTTGCAAATTTAAACTTAAGCTTTGCTTTAGTACAACCATTTATGAATTTAAGCTTAACATTATTAACTAACATTTTTTTAAGCTACAGTATATTTAAGCTCTCGGTACAGATATAATTAAAGTGTAAATTAACATTAAAATGTAATGCAGCTAAGTATTTTAAATAGTAGATTGTCACTGAATAAAATTGAATTAAAATGCATCTTGCATAAATTTTAATATGTGCACACAATATGCAGTCCAAAGATGACACATTTTTTATTAATTATTATTAATATGTATTATTATTTTAATCAGCATAGTCACTACTTTACAACTCTTTAAACAAACCAATAGTACACAAAGACAAAATTTCTTTATTGAAAATGAGGTCTTTGTGTTTTTTGTGATGTGATGTGTCACTCATTTATAAAACATGAGAGTTGCAGGATAAAACGGCCTCCAGCAGTCAAACCCATGGCATCCCCAGAGTGAAAACGGAACGCCTCCCTCTTTTGGATTCATCTTCTCTTTTTCCCCGCTAGCCACTGTGTTTTGCAATGCTACTAAAGTTTATTGAGTTCCTTTCCACAATTCCCTGCACACTAGATCCTCTGGCAACAAATGACACAAAATGTCCTTTTCATGTTTGGGGTATCTTAGCCTTTGAATGCTCACAGTAAAGTATCACCTATTTATTTGACAGATGCTTTTATCCAAACTGGCTTGCAGTGCTTTTAGGGGATACTTTTTCAGTATGGGTGCTCCTTGGGAATTGACCTATGACCTTGGAGTTGCTAGAACAATAGTGTTTGCTCAGCCAGTTGGATCCCATTGTATGACATTCTCACCAATATCATGTTACTTGCATTAAGGGCGCATTTTGGGTCACAGTTCATGTCACTGTTCCAACCAACAGGCGATGAAGTGAATTGTTGAATCAAGGCCTGAGTAGGTGGTGTCTGAATCAAGACTCAAAGAGGATTGAGTGTTTTCATGACATATTTATTCAAACATGCATTAAATAAGACATATCTTACATAAACTGTGGTGCTCTTCTTTAGATGTGATTTAAAAACCCTAAATATAAACCAGGATGTTCACAAAAGCAAACATGACATAGAATAACTCATGCTGTTTTATTCATCACTTTCAATACTTAAAGATCTGGAAAACATATGCAAGTTTAAATGATAAAAGTTAATGCTCTCAAGTCCAGATTCTGCACATTTATTCATAACCTATGTATATTATTATTATATGTAGTTTGCAATATTGGAAAAAATAAAATAAATCACTGCAATTAAAATAAATAAATGAAAATGTCAATTTAGTCGATGTCTTAATGTTTTACGTATAATCAAATTGGCTGTGCAAGTCATTTTATAATTTTATATTCACAAATTGTATTAAACTATTTCCTACACTTGAATATTTTGTATTTATTTTTATTTATTTATTATTAGTTGTTTATTTATGTGTTGTAATTATTATTATTTTTATTATTTATTTATTTATTTTACAAAATGTATTTTTGTAGGACATTTTATGCTTACATACAAAATACTCTTGTGATAAAATTATGATTTTGCCAGAGTTGTGGCAAAAAATATAACTCTATAGAGAAGTACCTTTTATAGACAGCATTTTACATGTTTAGCATTTTGCTGTCTCTATTTTGTGTTCATCTTTATGTTTGTTCCTATTTCATCACTTTCTATCCTACAGCCCTTTTTTTGATACTGAGGGCAAACTCTGTGTGCATGCTTGCGTGTGTGTGTGTATACACTGTGACACTACCCATGATGACTCACACACTGCCCTCAGAACAACACTAGTGTAGGCTGTTGTCAACATTGCAGGGGTGAATTGCTATGATTTTTTTTTTTAATTTATTTATTATTTTTTTCTTTAAATATTGCATAAGGGAAAGAAAGAAGTGAGAGGGAATGGAGTGGGTACGTCATTTGACTTCCTATCCTCTGAGAATAATCCATTGGAGACCATGTTTGCTGGGATCTGTTCTGAGGTTCAGTTCTTTGATTATCATGCTCATTATAATTTTCCTACAAGTGTCTTTGCTAAATTTTACTGTACGTAAGTTTCAAGCTAAAGCAGACAGCACTCTCTTGCCTGTCAAATCCATCCCCCTTCACAGTGCACAAATATTTCTGCATGCAATGTAATAACGGCTACACTAGACAGAAAACCCATCAGTTTGTACTGCAGATGAAACTGCAGAGAGAGCAGACACAATTGTACCATAAACATATTTTTGATGCCCCGATGGCAGTTTTTATTTACACTGCACTTTAGAGGTAAGAAATGCAAGCATTTTATTCCAATATGTCTAAAAAGAACATTCTTTTTTGTACTTGGTATAATGCAATGTGTTTATGCAGTTTATTTATTTTTTTGCATACTGTACATGTTTGTTTCTTCTCTAAATCCGTGCCTCCTAAGATGGGTCGATTTGTACAAAGCTCATAATTCTAAAAAAGTGAGGTGTGCTTTGATTGGCCAACTATCCAGTGCACTGTGATTGGTCGAATATCTTAATTTAACTTGATGCCACATGATAGTGTTATGACACCAATAAAAATAAAACACATTACAAACAAGGCATTCATTGCATCCAGTGGGGACCTAATTACTCATTGCCATGACTTAGTACTGTCCTTTCACGCATCACGTTTCATCACACTTTGAAAACACAACATCATGTCTGCATTTGTGATCAGAGTAATGACAAACAACAAGCATAGTGCTCAGAATAGTAAGCAACAGGTACTTTAAATAAGAACACTTAACTTACTTAAAGGTTGTGAGTCAGCAGTACCAGACTGTCCTTGCAGAGGTAGAATTGGTCCACTTTATAGCTCCTGTGCACACACAGCCAGCAACTTTCCGGGTTTTGGAAGTTGTTTGTAAATACATTGTACACACACATATTTGTGTTAAACTGTTCTAGAACAGTGTTGTGAATAAAACTTGACCACTGATTTCCAGTTATGTCCTCTTTTGGAAACAAAGTAGTTTCACTTTCAGAATGACACACAGCGCGTCCAGTAACCGGCAGCAACACTACAGTGAGAATAATTGTCCAGCCTTCTTACTTTGCATAAACCTTTTAGTGGTGTGATGTAAACTCTGTGATGTAAAAAAGTGGAGGTGTGTTTAAACAAGCCATTTTATAAATGGAAATAATCAAATTAGCAAATTATTAAATACATGGACACACAAGGATCAGGGATGTGAGTGAATGACAGGTGTTTCCATTTAGCAGAAATCTTTGTGGCTTGCTGCTAATTCTGTGTGAGGTTGCCATTCATTTACCCCCATAAAAGCTTTTCTTTCTGTCAATTAGTTGCTGCTGAGAGGGTGTGATGGGCAATTTGATTCCTAGGGTGAGGCACAATAGCCAGGCACAGATAATTCAAATGCTTCCTGAAACTAGCAGATATACAGCAGAACGGAATAGTGTTTTAATTACTGCTCTATTATACAGTAGATAAACTTTGAGGTCTGACATCAATATGAAGATTGATTTTTGTAAGTGTCATGTTTTGATAAATCATTGGTGAATCATCAAGAGTCGTTCAAAACGCGGATTCATTCAGAAATTAAAGACAGTCCTGCTCTGGCTTTGTAGGTAACAAAGGAGCACGCAGAGTGGACGCTGGAACTCGTAAAATCAGGACTCCTCCTCGATTGTTCTCCAGTACTCGCAGGGGGTCTCCTGTAGCAGCTCAGAAGGGTTTCGGCTCTGAAGCGAAAATCCGCATGTGCATTCCACTTGTGCCCTCTTATACTCACGCAGTGATGAGGTGCACCTGAGCGCAATCAAATGCACGCCAATATTCATTGGCCTTTTG
>JAUCMU010000097.1:22625471-22635584 GCA_032275025.1 Enteromius treurensis | reverse complement strand
AGCTACATACCTTCTATGTACATATCAGAGAACAATTTAAAATATTCTCTCAAAGCATTCTATGGCACCTTTAATATGAAGTAGGGCTGAACAAACAAGCAAAAAAGAATAGCATCTTTATTTTATACCTTTCTGTCTTTCCTAGCATTTATCCCACTCTGGTGCAGGGTCCCCTGTTTGGCACATCAGTTTCCATTTGTTCCGATCTAGGGTGTCGTCGGGGGCAGCATTGATTTATTTCCTGTCTTGCTTGGTCTGTTTATCTCTTCCTTGGTCAGCCTCATGGATTTTGTCCATCGGGGCTCAGGTACAATGTTCATCCTGCAACTGATTCTTCTTCGCTGTCAATATGGCCGTACCAACAGAGACATGCATCCCTTATCTTATCCCTGATTGGGGCCACTCCTAGTAATTTCCACACATCCAGGTCCAGGCAAGTCAGCCCAAGCACCCAACGTAGCGCATGCATCTCCATACTGTGAAAGACTTGCTAGTGTTTGTTAATGCAGACCAACATTCCATGCCACAGTGTGTGACTGGCTGCAAAACAATCTTATAGGTCTTTGCATTGAGATGGATGGGTTTTTTTCAATGCACTTAAAAAAAGACTGCAGACATCAGATATAGTGTCAAAAGTGCAACTTTATTGCTATAATTGTCCTCAAGAGTTAAAATGTTTAGAATCCCAAAACAAAAAGTAAACAAGGCTGTCATTCAACTATTTCAAGCTTTAACCCAGGTTTAAGCAAAAGTGCAACAACTTCACAGTAGCTTAAATTTTCTGTTCAAGAAATCAGAAAATTACAAATTTTGTAACATTACAATTAAAAAAATAAACTCTTCTCTTCTCTTTCCATCGCGCTCCGTTCTTATCATAAGGCAGACAGTTTGTAAAGCTCTTAGGAAGTGTAGTTTGCTTTTTAGCAGGTGTGCTAGAGGAGCCGTTTTCTCTACGGAGCCGGCTGCACTTCTTCCATTTTTTGGGATGTTTATACCTCAGGTGCTGAAAAAGATTTGTTGTACTGCTGCTTCCAGAAGCAACAGCCTTAAAACATATTTTGCAGCAAAGCTTCGTCTGTGTTTCGTCTGCTGCATCAAAACCAAACCAGTTACAAATTACGGAATTACCTGTGCTTTTCTTTGGAATTAACTCTCTGCTACACGTTGCCATGTTGTTTTGACTGTGTTACGGAATGGTTTACAACCCTTCTGGGTTTGTCTTGGTACTATAATATATGACTGTATATCCCTCACCAACGTCCCAGGATTTGGCTCTCTACCATTTTGTACCCTGAATACACTCAATGTCCACTTGCCAGTTCCAAAGGACATCTGCTAGTTCGTGGTTGTGTAAGCATACAATGTTAAGTGTGGCAAGTCCGATCTTATTATTATTGGCAGGTAGCCCTTATCAATTTCTCATGCCATCTTGGTGAGGATGACCCATGTTGCCTATAGGGGATGCCATAGCATAGTTGGAGGCTTGCTGTGTTGGCGTTCCCTGACATGCCATTTTCCTGGGACATGTCCTGCAGGATTTCAAAATTGTCTTAAATAACAAGGTTTTGGTTGTTTGCACTGGGCATATTGATTGTGTTATGACATCTAAGTACCTAATTATAAATGTATATAGGTGACCCTGAAAACAAAACCAATCTTAAGTTGCTGGGATACTGTAACAATCTACTGGACTCAGGCAAGCATTGAAGATCCAAGTGCTAGCTTTATATAATGTATAATTATTATAAAATCCAAACAACAGAAAACAGGCATATCAAAGGGCAAGACAAAATCGTAACCCAATAGAAGGCAGTGATCAGGGTGGGCAGCAAAACATTCACACAAACACAGGTACAGTCTGAGGTCTAAATCCAAAAGGGCAATCCAAAGTAACAAATGAAAACAAGACAAATGAAAACTAGATAATGGAAACAAGGCAATACTATGTCAAAGAAAATAATGAACAGGAACTAGAAAATTGCTGTTTGGTAGAGTCCGCTATGCAAAACAATACTTTGCGCCCTCCTGTTTTCAGGCTCCCGCTTAAATGGTCGCTAAACAGGAAGTCACCATAGAGGAAGCAGAGGGAGCTGAGACAGTCACTGCAGAGGAGAGAGTTCCCTCTGCTGGCTTGGCGTTACATAACCCCCCCCCCCTCAAAAGGTGGCTCCCAATGCCCAAACTAAATCCAAACATCTAGGAGGGTGGTGGAGCACTGACGACCTAGGGGTGGGATGGGGGGCCAGGAGCATGCAGGGGGACAGGACATGGGGCCTTGGGAGGTCCAGGACTGTGGGGCAAAACTCCACCTGGGCCATGGAGCAGTGACCAGGAAGCACAGAACCATGGTGAGGCAGGCAGAGCAGGGAGCCATGGTGGTGCAGGCAGAGCAGGGTGACATGGTGGTGCAGGCAGAGCAGGGAGCCATGGCGGTGCAGGCAGAGTGGGAGCCCACCAGGGCAGCATGGGCGAAATGGGAGCCCACCAGGGCGGCAAAGGTGGAACAGGTGGCTAGGGCAGAGCAGACATAACTGTTAGAGAGAACACAGAGAGATTAATAACAGCCTCCTCGGCCGGGACAGTGCAGTCTGTGAGGTCGCAGGTGGCCTCCGTGGCTGGAACAGGGCAGGACGAGAGTTCATGGGTGGTCACTGTGGCTGGAACAGGGTGGGACGAGAGTTTGAGGACGGCCTCCTTGGCCGGAGCAGGGCATTGCGAGAGTTCGAGGATGACCCCATGGCCGGAACAGGGCAGGAGGAGAGTTCGAGGACGGCCCCCGTGGCCAGAACAGGGTAGGACGTGAGTTTGAGGACGGCCAGAACTGTACAGATAGTCATCTCATGGACGTCCTCTATGGCCGTAACAGGTCAGTGAATTCATGGATGGGCGTCATTACCTCTTGAATTTTTACGGCCAAAGCTGACACTTCTGGAGGTTCTGCAGTAGGCACCATCACTTCTGGAAGCACAGGAGCTGGCTCATGGACAGATAAGCTCTCTGAGAAACAATGTGCAGCCCATATGCTCCAAATAGCAACTGCCACTATAGGAAGGGCAGCAGAGTGTGGCAGGACCTCCATGATGTCAGGGTTAGAAGGCGTCAACGTCTCCAGGACACCTACAGCTCTCACTGACATCAGAGATGGATCCCACGCACTAGCAGACAGTCTTGGCATTCTCGGCCCAAGCTCTGCAGCCTCATGAGCTTGGTTAATACAGCCCCCCCCATTTTGGTCGGAGGGTCAGGCGTGGCAGCCATCTTGTGCAATGACTCTGGCTTGGTGGCCATTGGGCAGTGGTTGTGGCTTGGCGGCGGCCATCTTGTGCAGTGGCTGAGGCTTGGAGGTGGTTGTCTTGAGAGCTGTCTGTGGCACGGTGGTGACCATCTTGTGCAGTGGCTGTGGCTCGGCGGCTGCCATCTTGTGCAGTGGTTGTGGCTTGGCGGTGGCCATCTTTTGAACTGGCTGTGGCATGGCGGCGGCCATCTTATGAGCTGGCTCAGGCATGACAGACACAATCCCAGAAGTACAGTAGCAGTTCTTGGATTGGAAAATGACTTGGCAGTCCTTGTAGGGTTGCGGGGTCCCTCGTCCTGTAGTGGAACTAACTTTACTCTGCATTGACATAATATCCATTTTTTGTGAAAAAGGCTAATTATTCACAATTAATCGCCTACAAAAAAAAGGGTTTTGTTTGCATAATATGGCTGTGTTTTGTGTACATTTATTATGTGTATATAGATACGCACACATAAAATATATATTATAAACATAAAATAAATGTTTAATGTAAAACATACATAAACATACATAAACCACAAAATATATGCATAAACCACGAAACAGCATAAATAGCATATTCAGTATTGCACAATTCAGTGGATTTATTCCATTTTACCTCTACAAAAACACACACACACACACACACACACACACACAGATCCATTAACTCCATTAGCAATGTGTTCTATTAGAATGTTTATATGAGTGTATTTTTAAATTCTTGCCCTTGCTTAATCACTTTTTCCTCCAGAAAAGGGTAATGCGAAAACATACAGTTGGAACTGTTGCAGAGACAACTGTCCTTTACTAACACACTCTTTCTTTCACTTTCTTTTATTTCTTATTTCTTTTGTGGAGAGGTAGAAAGAGTTTTGTTTAAAAGAGCAGCTGCGTTTTAGAAGCTCTGGCCCTGGTCCACTAGAGCACTGTGGCCAGGATCTGCCTCCCTCTAAGTCTGGACTTTAATCAGACAGAAGCGTACACACCAAGACCTTGTGAGCTGCCTACCTAGACCATATTTTAGGCCCATTTCACAACAGACTTTTGTGAATCACATTTAATAAATACATTTTCTTTTGGGGGGTGTTTTGCTTTTTCCTTGATAAAACAGTGCAGATATAACAGGAAGAAAGTGGGAAAGATAGAGAGGGAATGGAATCAGGAAAGGTCCACAAGGTGGGATTCCTCGGATCACTCAAGGCACAACTGTACCATATGTCAGTGCACTGACCAGAAGGCTATCAGTTCTGACAATAAATTTACTTTTAATCTTACAGCATGTTTGTAAAAATTTCAAGCCAGCGTTTAACTCTATTAGAACAGCAAGCATTTTAAAACAACAGAAAGCGACTTTTTATTATATAGATCTACTAATTAACACTTCATATGCTACTACATCTTACTAGACATCAGGCCAGAAAATTATCAATAAAAAAAGTGTTTTCAATAAGCATTAAAGCTGTATTCACAACACTGTTCCAGAACAGTTCAAATAAAAAAATTGAATGTGTTCAGAACATTTACGTTATGGTAGGGCACATGCTTGCCGTATTTGGCCAACCACAATGCACTGGTTAGATGGTCATTCAGAGCACATCTCGCTTTTTTAGAATGATGAGCTTTGAACAAATCAACCTGTTTCAGGATGCGGGGCTTAGAGGAAAAACAAAAATGTACAGTATGTGGTTAAAAAAAAAAAGTACAGTAAAATTATGTGTTTTGCACTTAAAACTGCATAAACATTGCATTACACCAAATACACAAAATAATGTTCTTTTTAACAACATCATATAACCCCTTTAACATCAACCAATCATGCATTTAGAATAGGCCTTTAAATCCACAACTACAGATGGTTTATGTATTTCTTTTATTCCGTACTGTTTCAGTAGTTTGCGCTTCCTTATAATCGCGGTAGTAATAGTAGCGTGTTTGGCGTGCTGTCCTGAGGGCGAGCTGGGAGCCTGGCGGACTTCGAGCCCTGGCAGTAAGAACCCTAGCGAGGGTAGAGCTCGGCATACGTCCCGGATCCCACATACCCCCCAAAAGGATAGTGTGAACAAGGCGGAGAAGGGGCAGAAAAGGGATGCTTGTAAAGAGATACGAAAGGGAAGGAAACTGGCTTATTTATAGTGGATAGGTTGGAATCGGATTGGCTGACGAGATGATAGGTAATGGTTAGTAAAACAGCGCCGGCTGTGTCTGCTTAATTGTTCGCGCTTCCTCCCAAAATTAGTTTGGCAACATCACTTAACCCTGTATCCACAACCATAAGTGTGTAAAATTAAAAAGATGTTTGTGATATTTTGAGTGCTGTGCAAGAGATGTGAGACATTTTGCATTTTGTGTGAACAATTCCTGGATTTATGTGTTACATAAAAAAAAAAAAAGAAATGTGAAAATGTGTGTAAGCATTTTCCTTATTTTGCAAAAGCACTCACTTTTGTTTTTACTGTGTGTACTGAGTGTACACAAAAAAGTAGACTCCTAACAGATTTGAATGGTGTATAACACTTGTTTGTGTGACCAAAAGTGTTTTTAGAGTCTTTTGCACTGATAAGAAAAAAAAAGAAGCTGGTAGATAAAAGATAAAAATCTGAAACTGCATTTCAACCCATTTCATTTTAAAAATGCAATAGTGCAATCCAATTAAAATTAATAATTTTACTCTATAAAGTGTCAGGGATGAGATCTGGATTCAGATGCGGGTGGAAACAAAGTCTTTTTATTTAAATAGCAGAGATAATAATATAGCATCCAGCGAGCAGAAGATATCCACGGCCAGTTCAGACAGCACTGGAGTTCGTAAGAAGCCGCAGACTCCAAAAAGAGAAAAACCAAAATCAAAAGACAAATAATTTCTAAGTGAGTTGTAGGCAAATAATGTCCGTGGCCGGATCAGACAGCACTAGAGTTCGTTGAGGAGCAGCAGACTCAAAAAAGGGAGGGAAAATAAAATAAAAGACAAACAAAACCTCAGTGAGCTGCAGCAGATAATGTCCGTGGCCAGGTCAGACAGCACAGGAGATCGTCTGATCGTCTCAGAACTGCACCTCGGGCTTGAAGATAGAGAGAGCATGTGAAGCAAACGGCCGAGCCCAAACAGCCACGCAGCGTGAGCAGGAGAAGAGAGAATGCGGAGAGCTTTACAGCCACAAACAGTTCAGAATCCTGGAGCAGGTAAGCGATGGTTAAATTTCTTCCTAATAATTTGACTAGACATGGAGATCACACAAGACTTATCCCGAACCGGAACCAACACCTCTCCACAGGACCATAGCCCTCCTAGTCCACCAGGTACTGAAATCCTCTACCACGATGGCAAACGTCTTGTAATCTCCTAACAGAATAAAAAGGAGAGCCATCCACAAGACGAGGGGAAGGCGGGGGCTGGGGAAGAAATGTCAGCGTTAAGGGGTGAGCGGATCACAGGCTTGACCCTGGATACATGGAAAACAGGGTGTACCCGACAAAGAGAGGGAGGTAACTTGAGCCGAATCGTAACCGGACTTATGACCTTGGTGACTTGGTAAGGCCCAATGAACCTAGACAACTGCTTACGAGAGGTTGCCTTGAGAGGAATGTCCTTGGAAGAAAGCCATACCTGTTGGCCACACACATAGAGACGTGCTGGAAGCCGGTGACGATCGGTTGCTGCTTTGGTCCGTCTGGAGGCCTGGGCCAGGACCTTCCTAGCCTTCTTCCAGGTAGAACGACATCTCTGGACAAAGGCTAGGGCTGATGGAACCACAGCGTCGGGGGAACAAGGGAGGTAAGAGGGGAACAAGGGAGGTAAGTAACCCACAGAACATTTGAAGGGGGACATACCTGTTGAAGCCACCGGAAGTGTGTTGTGAGTGCTTTCTATCAACTAGAGTTGTTGACTCCAGGAAGCCGGATTGTTGGACATCAGGCAGCAGAGGGCTTGTTCGAGATCCTGATTGGCTCGCTCACATTGTCCATTAGTTTGGGGATGGTAACCAGACGACAGACTCGCTGAGGCCCCGATCTGCCGACAGAACTCTTGCCAAAACCAAGAAACAAACTGGGGACCCCTATCAGAGACCACATCTACTGGAAGACTGTGGATCTGGAAGATGTGGTCAATGACCAGTTGTGCTGTTTCCTTGGCAGAGGGGAGCTTGGGCAAAGTGATAAACTGAACCGACTTGGAGAAACGGTCCACCACTGTCAGGACTACACTTTATCCCTTGGAAGGAGGCAACCCGGAGACGAAATCCAGGGCAATGTGTGACCAGGGGCGAGAAGGAATGGACAAATGTTGAAGGAGACCCATGACAAGACGGTTAGATACCTTGTTGCAGGCACAAATGTAGCAAGCCAACACGAACTGCCTTACGTCCCGACCCAAGGAGGGCCACCAAAATCGCTGGCGGATGGCCGCCAGCCATCTGTGGATTCCTGGGTGACAGGAACCCCACCGAGGACCTCCGGACGCAGCACCTTCAGTGCAAACAGGCATCCCGCCGGGCACCCCCCTAGAGAACTATCAAAGAGACAAAGAAACATGTGACGAACAGCCCAAGCCATGTGCTAGAAATAAAAACAAAACATGAAAAACATCCGTAATCATGACATAAAGCAGTGGCGGTTACACAAAACAAAACAAAACATCCCAAAAACATTGATTTTGAATAAAAATGTTAGAAATAATCAAAAAGTAGAAAATAAAGTATTGGGTAGGGTTAGGGGTCAACCATGGCATCTATTTAATATGTGAATAAAAAAAAAAAAAACATTTACACTGAATAAGTTGCATTCTGTAATGCACTTCAAGACTGAGGTGTAAATAATTTCACTTGCAATAAGTGTTATAAATATCAGAAAATGCTATGTGCACTTGGCATAAATAGCCCCTGCCAAAAAATAATGATCCCAAAATTGTCAGATATGAAAATTATGTAGTAATAATTGATTGATGTTTGACGTGAAGGTGGATACTGTATGCCGTTATGTTTCGATTTTTTTGTTTTTGATACATTAGCTTAAATGTGTGATGTGGAGAAATAATAAAAAAAAACTGATTTATAGTAATGGAACGACTGGCTGTTGTTTATTGAGATTTGGATAAACTGGAGCTAAGCAAATCTATACAATCTTTCCTTGACAACATGAGAGCAGGGTGCTTGCACCTTCAGGTGCATTAATTATGGTCACACACACAAACACACTGTTCCTAAAGCCATTATAAGCGGTACAGTATGTGTTGAAAATTACCAATCACAAGAGCGGAGAGATCTGACATTTGATCCCTGCCTCCAAATTCACAAAAGTCTACTTGACGAGCAAGCAGGGGTTGAGCAGCTGAGAGAGAGCAGAGGGTCGAGTGAGCGCTGCTTAGCATCATTCTTGAGAGAGCACATTTTTGCACGCGCATAGTGTTGTGTGCTCTCGCGGTGCAGAAATGCTTCCTCATGAGAATGGTTTTCTGCGCGAGATTTGAAACTAGATTTGAAACTATGCTATTTAAATGCAAGAGTCACAGGTAGGCAATGACAGTGCTTGTGCTTGTGCCGCCCCCCACGTGTCATGAAAACTGCCCCGTTTGCCCATGCCTAAAATCGCCACTGCTATAAAGTATGGTTAAGTTTATATTGTGTCATCCTCTATGAAGAGTTAAAAATCAGTTACTTAAGATTGGTAGCAAAAGTGCATATATTTTGTGTGTATGTGTGTGTGATTAATCAGAACTGTTAGAAATGGCACTGGTTTGACATGTTTTTATTTTGTCTGGACTGGTCACTTTAGGAGAATAGCATCTTAAGCTGGTCCAGATGGTCGATCAAATGGGCTAAATGTTGTTGGAGCTAAAGCTGATTTGGTAGGTCATCTTTGTCAAACTAATTAAAGCTATAGAGCACCTTGTTCCAGCAAAAAGAAAAGAAAAAAACACATGTTCCAAAAACTAGCTTGATTACAATAGTACCCTTACAATAGTACTCTTTATCTTTATATTGTCCAGTAATGCATTTTATTATGCATTTTTTTGTTTGTTTATATATGACTATTGAATTACATGATAATTTGACATGTAGTTTATGAGTTTATGTCTTTTAGTTTTCTATACTTTGACAGAGAGTTGTTGTTAAGCCCATTTGTTTATTATTTTAAAACATCAGATTTGCATGTGTATGTAAATGTCGCACTACATTCAAAGCAGCCACTGCCAGATTTTGCAAGCCTAGAAAACTCTGCAATAGTCTCCCTAACCCACACCTGCTTTTTTTCCCTTTTGGAAATAAGAACCCACTCAATACCGTTTCTGTGGAAATGGAGACTAAATATATGTCTGCTTCTCCTTTTTTGTTTCCTTTTCTCACATCTTCAAGCAAAGGGTGGCGCAGTGGACTGTGGGTAGATTTTAGTGGCATGACATTGTGGGTGGAACAACAAGAAATAAAGAATTTGCATTTCTGTCACAATAAAATGCATATATGCACGTAAATTATAGTAACATTTTTGTCAAGTGGAAAATCAGTGTGTTAGGTTCTAACCCTTAAACAAACAATTTAAGTATAAGTTTCATTTCCAGACAACAGCTTTAAATGTATGTGGGCTAATTAAACATGTATATATGTTTAACTAGTCCAGATACATTTAAACTATAGGCAGCAGATTACACAGATAATAACATTATTTTCATCTTTTATTTTCTTGTCATTTTTTTTTTTTGGCTGACAATTTCAGGTGTATTGTCTTTTCTATGGATAATCAATAAAATAAAATTCAATTTAAATTTATTTGTATAGCGCTTTTCATGATACATATCATTGCAAAGCAGCTTTACACCAAAGTAATATTTTACAGTATAT
>JAUCMU010000097.1:22600522-22616604 GCA_032275025.1 Enteromius treurensis | reverse complement strand
CAAATGGTAAAGTACGCTGGTGATAACATCACAAACAAAACATTATGCAAATAAATCTTTCCACAAATAAAGTCTCTTTAATGCACTAATAATATGACAAGAAAAGAAAATAAGTTTCAATCTGTACTAAGACTCGTAGCGCAATGGCTTTCTTATCACACGCCCACAGCGTGTGGTCTTGGGTGACACTTCATGTCCTGGAGTATGAGGCACATCAGCAATAGGTTCTATGGAAGGAACATCTGTTCCACGATTTGCCTCAGATAATTGCTCACCTGAAACGCCAGGTAGGCGACTTGCCTCAGACCCTTTTGTGTGGTTGGGTAGGTCTAATTCATATTGAACAGTAGTATCCCCTGGAATGGCTTGGAGATGTTTACGATTCCTTCAGCTTGACAACTTACAATCCCTTTCATTGTCCATTCCTTTTGACCATCCAGCTTTAGGCGCACTGAGTCCCCAGAAGATAGGGGTGATAAGGATCTAGCTCTATGTCATCGATTGAAGAAATATCTGTAAGATTCCTTGACCTTGCGGTCCTTATGTTCCACTCTTCTTAAGTCTGGCCATTCAGGGACCAAGTTACTTGCTATCACTGGAACTGTAGTCCGGAGATGCCTTCCCATGAGAAGTTACGAAGGACTACATCCTGTAGCTGCTATTGGATTGCCCTATATGCTAGAAGGGCCAAGAAAGGGTCATCTTGCTTTAGTATCTTCTTTGCTGTCTGAACAGCCCTCTCAGCTTCTCCATTCGACTGTGGGAAGTGAGGGCTGGATGTTACATGAACAAACCCATATTGTTCTGCAATTGTTTTAAACTCGCCTGATGTAAACTGTTGAGCGTTATCGGAGCACCGCCTTTTCCGGTATGCCAAAACGTGCAAACATGCTCTTTAGTTTGCCAATCACTCTTTTGCTTGTCATGTCCCCCAAGTGGGCTATTTCTATGAATCCTGAATAATAATCCACTACAACGAGGTATTGATGGCCACCTAATTCGCAGAGATCTGCCCCCAAGGTGTCTCCATGGCCCTGGGGGTAACTTTGTCACTAGCAATGGCTCCTTACGCTGAGTAGGTTTATTAATCTGGCACATCTGGCATTGATTCACTTTACGTTTTACATCGGAGCTTATGCCTGGCCACCATACTGATAGGCGTGCTCGCTCACGACACTTACTTAGTCCTTGGTGGCCTTCATGAATGCGAGCGAGTACTTCATACCTCATTTTGATTGGGATTACAATTCTTGACCCATGCAGGAGAAGCCCTGCTGACTCACTCAGAAAACCTTGCTGGCTGAAGTAGGCTCGCAGGTTGACAGGCACTGCTCTTATATGTTTGGGCCACCCTCGCTGGACATTTTTAAGCACGCGCTGCAACTCTTCATCTGTTTTTGTAGCATCAGCTATTTGCTGTAGCTTCTGGGGAGAAGCTGGCAAGTGCTCCTCGACTCCAGCTTCTTCGAGGTCAGACTGTTCTGAGTTGGCCAGGGGGTGTCTGGAAAGCGTGTCTGCTATAAGCAAAGACTTTCCTGGGGTATACTCTGCCACCGGATTGAAGCGCATCATCCTAATTAGGAGCCGCTGACAGCGAATGGGGACTTCATCAAGATTTTTCTGATTTATCACTTTTAAACACTCTTTTTCAATTTGAGCGTAGTGCTTCTTTGCAGCTGTAAGAGTACGAGAACAGAAGGCCACTGGGAGAATCTTCCCATCATGCTCTTGAAGCAATGCTCCCCCTATTCCGTAGCTGCTGGCATCGGCTGTGACGACTGTTGGCTTGTTCACATCGTAATATGCCAGTGCTGGAGCCGCAGTTAACATTTCTTTCACTTTCGTAAATGCCTCCTCTTGACTCTTGTCCCACCTCCACATTACGTAAGCTCTCAGTAACTCGTTTAATGGCTGTAACACTGTAGCACCGTGTGGCAGGTAGCGGCAGAGGTAGTTGATCATACCCAGCATTCGTTTTAACTCTGTCAAGTTTTGGGGCTTGCTGAGGTCTTGAACAGCACAGACCTTCTCTGGATCAGGTCTAATGCCCTCCTGACTTAGACAGTGTCCAACAAAATCCAATTCTTTCTGTCCAAAAATGCATTTTTCCTTTTTCAGCTTTAGACCAGAGGCATGGATAGCCTTCAGCACTTCATCTAGTCCGTGGTCATGTTCTTCACGAGTACGACCATATACTAAGATGTCATCCATGTAGCAGCATACTCCATCGATGTTTCTAAGTAGCTCACTCATGCGTTTTTGAAATATCTCTGCAGCGCTAGTTATGCCAAATGGCAAGCGACGGAAACAGTACCTCTTGAAGGGGGTAGTCAACCTCTTGCTGGCGTCATCTAGCGGTATCTGCCAGAAGCCACTGGCAGCATCGAGGCTAGAAAAGACTGTCGCCCCAGCCAGTTTAGAGGTGATGTCATCCAGGGTTGGCAGAATATACTTTTCACGAATAACGGCTTCATTTAGTCGTTTGAGGTCAACGCATATCCTAATGTCTCCATTCTTTTTGGCGACTGGCACCATTGGGGCACACCACGGAGTAGGCTCAGAAACCTCTTCGATGACACCCAGGTGCTCCATTCTGTCCAGTTCCTGCTGTACTTTTATTAGCATTGGAATGGGCACTCTACGTG
Organism: Enteromius treurensis; assembly: GCA_032275025.1. Classification (NCBI taxonomy): domain Eukaryota; kingdom Metazoa; phylum Chordata; class Actinopteri; order Cypriniformes; family Cyprinidae; genus Enteromius; species Enteromius treurensis. Next base: position 22,613,959 of record JAUCMU010000097.1, on the reverse strand, counting down.
CTACATGAACGCTATATGGCTCCGCTGTGCTTTTAAGCATTATTAAACATGCCATCGGTCTGGTTCACATGCCATCAGTCCCAACGAGACATTCTCTTTTATTTCGTCGATTCTTTTTATTAGCCCCATCTGTGTGGCAGCACTGCGTCCTAGCAGATTTCCAACATGGGCTCCTTTCACTACAAAAGCATTGATCGTGTACGTATTTTCCCATATGCTTACTTTTGTGCTTATCTGGACCATACACTCCAACTTGCCACTAGGACTATTTAAAATGACATTTGTTTTGCTCAGTGTTATCTTATTTTTCAGACTTAACTTTGAGAAAACTCTTTAACTTTTCTCTGATATTACGGTGGCATCTGCACCAGAATCAATTTTAAAATTGATTATTTGTCTTTCCATAAGGATGTCAACTGTCCATGGTGGAATGGGCGCATCCTTATTTTGAACCGACCCCAAGAACATTGCTGATGCTGTATCTTTATAAGATGTGACTTCCTGCACTGTCTTAGTGTGGCAGATAACAGCAAAATGGCCAATCTTTTTGCACTTTCGACATTCAGCTTTTTTGGCAGGACAGTACTCTCTCTGATTATGTGTTTTATTGCATCTTGTGCATTTTTTCCTGTCACTCCATTCGTTTCTATAGCCTTGTCCTTTTCTCTGTCTGTCAGTAGTCGTTTTCCTTCCTCTTCCCCGATATTGTTGGGAGAATTTAACCTTCTCCAGTTTACTTTCACTTTGCTCTGCGTTCTGAGCAGAGTTTTTAATGAGTTCGTGACTTTGCGCCATTTCAATTGCTTTAGCAAGCGTTAGTGTTCCTTGAAGCTGAAGCTTTTCTGACAGGGATTTGTCTCTCAGTCCGATCACTATCCTATCTTGGATATATTTATCTTTTACTTCGACGAAATCACAATGTTCAGTGGCTCGTAAAGTCCTCTTACGAACGCCTCTACAGTCTCTCCGTCTCGCTGACACCGCTGATGAAAGCGCGCGCGTTCATACATCACATTTCTCCGGGGAATGAAGTGCTCGTCAAACTTCTAAATCACCACTTCATAGTTCTCTCTGTCATCGTCGTTATCAAACGTAAATTATTTGAATATATTCTCTGCATCCTTCCCCATGGAATATATGAGAGCACTGACCTGTACATCGCCATCCTCCAGAGATAATTTAGTGGCTGTTCTGTAGTGCATAAATCTCTGTTTCCACTCCGGCCATTCGCTCGGCCTTTCAAACGAGAAACTTTCTGGCGGCGATAATTTGAGCATATACTTGACTGTGTGGCTCTTTACTGTCTTGAAGGGTCGATACCAGTCTGTCAATGTCCACTGAGCTAAAATCCCGCTTCTGACACCATGTCATGAACCACGCTAGACTTCGTGTTGTCTTCAAAGTCGTTTACTGAACACTTCCGTATGTACATAATAACCAATAAGAACACTCGTTACAAACCCAAGTACAATTTATCACAAATGTTTTGTTTGAATATCAGATATTCCATATAAAGATTGATTACATACAGGAACTTTTTAAAGAAAAAACACGCAGCACACATCATGCTTGTCATCACATAATCTAACCAATGAGAATAAAGTGTGTCGTCATCAAGGCTTTCGCAGTCGATTTTGAGCAACTGCAGCGACCTGTGCGACTGCTCTCGTTTTGCTCTCACGGTACTTTGATGGCACATGTGATGGTGTGAGCCAGGCACTATGCATATCTTCATTTGTTTTTTGAGTGAATGAATGCATTTATTTATTTTAGCAATTATTTATTTAATCATTTATGTATTTCTGCATCTATTTATTTATTCATTCATTCATTCATGCTTAAGTCATTTCTCGCCCTCCATACTGTCTGGCTTGATTTCTGCTTTGTGACAGGACGTTATATTATTCTGTATTAGTTAAAAACATCCAGAGTTTATCATCATTGTCCTCATAACTTTTTACAGTGATTTCAGTATGTTATCATTTATCTTCCAGCTCTAATTATAGAACGTTTTTGCCGGTGACCCAATTACTCCAAATAATCCATGTGAACTACCAGTTGCCTGTTTTACACCTTTTTCCACTTTTCAATTTTCATTCAAGTCATTATTCAGTATGTTTATTAAGCAGTTTACCTTGTGGTGACTGTTTCCTATAATGCAATCTTAATGGAATTACGTTCTTTAAAAAAAAAAAAAGTGTTGAGATCATTCTTTCTCTTTTTCTATGTTATTCAACTCTCCAGGTGAGAGCTATGTTTGCGCATCTGAGAACTACTACAAGAAAGTAGACTACACCAAAAATGTGAACCCCAACTGGTCAGTAAATGTGAAAGCATCAGCTAGCCAGAAGAACATGCTAGCTAACCGCACAGCTGGTGAGCCAAGGGAGAACAAGGAGTTTGTTCGACCAAAGTTGGTGACAGTGATGAGGAGTGGAGTGAAGCCGCGGAAGGCCGTCCGTGTACTGCTCAATAAGAAGACGGCACACTCTTTTGAGCAGGTGCTCACTGACATCACAGAGGCCATTAAACTCGAAAGCGGAGCAGTGAAAAGGATCTATACGCTGGATGGCAAACAGGTATGGGAGGAGTATATCAATATACTATGAAACACAGTGGGAATTGAATATTTCCATATTGCTTTTTTTCTCAGAATATATCAAATTCTTGATTTGACCACCCATTATGTTCCTGCTATATCTCTGATGGATTTGTTCTGTTTTTGAAGCCTAGCAATATTCTATTTCACTTATATAGGGGGCTTGTTTGACCTCATAATGACCATGCAGCAACAGCTTCCAAATGCAAAAGGCATACATAGAATTGACTCCAGACCTTTTACATGTTTAACATCTTTGATATAGAAATACCGAAAGAATAGCCTATCCCTGTCCATAAAACAGCTTTTAAGTCAACTGTTCAATTACTTACCTGTATTAAAAAGCTGTAATTCAATTTCCTCCAATTTTGAGAAGATTGCCCTTAAATTAAAGCTAAAAAAAAAAAAAATATATATATATATATATGCCTGTGTACAAATATTCTATTATATGTTACATACAGCACCCAGCTAAAACAAGCTTCTGATTCTGTAAGTAGTTTCATCAGGTTAAGTAGATCGTGTTTCATTCTAAGAGGGCTAGAGGGCTTGGGCCCCTTGAGTAATACCCTTCGAGGATCTCTTGTGGTATTCATGGTTAAAAAAAAATTCAATCACCAGCAATATTCCATATGCACTGAGAAGTTCATGACATGTGAGTATTCGTCTTAACCTCCTACGGGAAGGCTGACTTCCGCACGTCTTCCTAGACGTCCCAGTGGTCCAGTTACTAAGGTAGTGTAGTACTGATTTCCTGTGGTTAGAGCCTAGAGAACAAACACTGGGGGCTTGGGAGACTCCCACACGATGCTGGAAGGGGCAGCTTCCATGGCGTTTTGGTAGGGATCCCTATTCGTCAGTCACCGACGTTACTCGGAGTGACTGACTGAAAGGGATCGTCTCGGTTACGTATTGTATGGATCTGTACCGCTGTACTCTGTACTCATGACACCAGCTCGGCTCTGCAGCGAAAAACTAATGAACGCTTAATCCGATGACCTGCTTATACTCGCGCTGCGATTAGGTGCAGCTGGATATTAATCAGCGTATACCAATTTCATTGGCGGGTTTCTATACATGCAGAGTAGATTGGACATCTCGAAGCGAGATTCCTATTCGTCGGTCACCGACGTGACGTCTCCGTTCCCTTCTTCATTGCCAGTATACTGTATGGATTTCAAGTTTTTTGCATTCGATATATCCTGTGGTTAATATATTTTTATTTATTATTAATTTATAAAAGTATTACGTTCATTAATATGAGGTCCATATATATATATATATATATATATATATATATATATAATTCCTTGGTAGGTCTTAAAATCTGAAATATAAAACCTCAGTTGAACAACAACACATGACATATTGCTACATGTATTTACATTGTTACATTTATTTATGCAACAAAAATAAAGCCAAATGGATATTATTTTTACTTGTACGATCTTTCTAGGTATGCTGTGTTTACTTTTTAGCTAAATATGTTCTTTATTGGATCTTTCATACTTCAAGTTTGCCTTGATATTATTGATTGTTGATGTAACATACATCTGCAGAGCAGGAGGGATGTGACCCTCTGTTAACCTTTTTTTTATTTGATTTTCTTGTCTATCATCTACTGCAGTGGTTCTCCAATAATGACCTAATGAGTTGAATCAGGTGTGATAGATGAAGGAGACATACAGAATGTGCAGGGCTGGGGGTACTCCAGGACAGGTTTGAGAACCATTGATCTACTGTATCCCTCCTTCAGTTTACATAAGGTCGTATGATGCAATTCCAATTTTTCTTTCTTATTCCTAAGATCTTCAGAGCAGCCTATGCTACTCTGTGCACAGAAGCTATGAGGTGGGACAATTCTAACCCTTTTTTTTAGAACTATGACCTTTGAACAATTCTACCCATTTCGAAATGCAGACCTTAGAGAAGAAACAATAGTGTACAGTATGTGGAAAATAATGTGTTTTTTGAAACTTAAACCACATAAACACATTGCATTACACCGAAATACATAATACACAGAACAATTTTATGCTGTATATATTTGTGTGTGTGCGTGTGTTATACAAACGCAGTAGAATGGAATAGATATCACTCCACCTGTTTTTGTCACATTTTCAGTTTGTGTCACTGCATCTTCCAAGATTAAATTGTACTTGTTTAGACCCAAAATAGCTAAGAAAAAGCAAAAATGGAGGGAGAGAAAGAGAAAGGTATACAGCTATTGCTCAGACGTTTTCAGTTACCACGAGACAAACACACCTCAAGATATTCATCTAAGGCTTGTGTCTCTGAAGGGTTTGCCAGCCTATTTGCTGTGTGAGTGCATTCCCTTTGTTTTAATGTGATGCACACAACACACATGCTAACAGATGGAGGTTATAGGATTAGAGTGTTCTACAGAGTTAAAACCAAGCTGTTTCTGTCCCACCCACTCTTCTTTGATATCGGTAATTTCAGCATTAGCTGTGGTCCCACTGGAGTAACTTATGTCTTATGCACTTAAACGCTGGTAACAGTGATCTCGTCTCTTCTGGCTAAGGGATTCAGAGTCAAGAGTTGTTGGCATGTCACCTGTTACAGACATAGGAAAGCCCGAAAGCTAAGTTACAAACGGCTACATCAGTTCTTATATTAAACATTGGTTGGACGGAACTATGAAAAACTACACCATTTTACTATTTTGGCTATGACCTGCCCACATAGGTAGGAACAGGACGTGTTGAATTGTATCCTTAGCTTGCATTCTTGCATTTTCTATCATGTAGACAACAGGTTAAATAATAATATTAACTCAATAGCGAATAGATAAATAAAAATGCTCCTCCTTATATTTATTTTTCTAGCTGACTGATTAGCTTATGGATACCTAATGGATATTCTGAGGTAAACGTATTATTACGTGGCGCTGATTGTACAAGCTTTACCGCAGTTTGACACAGAATGAGTGATTATAGAAGCTGATACTTTGTTTATTAAAAAAGTAACAAAGCTTATGATTGCAGCAAGTGTGCTGCAAACAGACTAATATGAAGTAAATACATTAAACACAGCATATAGACTACGATCTTGATAACACAAAGCCATATAAATAATGATTCTGAACAAGAATGCTTAATGTTGAAGTTTGTTCAAGTTGTGTACACTGCTGTCGTAAATTTTGCTTTTCACTTCTCCGTCATTTTGGTCTCTCTCATGCTGCACAACTGAGCTGCATTTAGCAGGCATTTAGGCAGGCCTTTCGGCATGGAAAGCTCTGTCATTTGTGTGCTTGAGCTGCATTACAATTTGGGTGTGGCATCTGAAGTTGACACTTTTTGCACCATTTTTGCTTTTAACAACTTCAATTGCAGTAAAGTGGCCAGTTATTTACCAGAAAGTGTGCATGTAATTTGTGTGGATGGAACAAAAATCAAAACAATATTTAAAAAAAATACAAGAAACATTATGTTGTATGACACATGGCAAAGGCATACAGTACCGTACATCACTGCTTGCTACGCTTGTACAGTCATTATTCTGTGATGCTGTCTACAGCGATTTTCATGTGGAGGTCAATGTGCCGCATGATGCTTGTATTGAGAGGTGCATCTACTCTCTCCTCTTTCAGTATTGGCAGCTGCTATGGCTGGTTGCTAGGCAACCACATCTCTGCACAAAGACGGAGCCCAGCTGGGGTGGACTAGTCTGCCAGTCAGCACGTTCTTCCGGAGGTGTGACTGTGAATGTGTGAGTGTGTGTGGAGGTTATTGAGTTTACTGTATTACAAGCAAAAATGCTTACAGATCCTTGTCGTTTCATGTGGCCATCAAGCAAACAGTGACTTTTGGAAAGCTTTAATCTGCACCACCCACTAGATTTAAAAAAATGTTTGCATGTGCAAAACATGTGACCTCTTATTGTCTGCCAGGCAAAAAATATAGTACACTAACAAACCACATGATTTTATATATAATGCATGTCTGTAGCACAGGATTGTAGTAATGGTGCTGCTTGCTTTTGCAAATACACCTAATAATTACTGATCGGAATAACAATAATTTTGTTTAGAGCAGGGATTTTTCACTTTAGATTTTGTGCCTGAGAAATGTTCAGTTGAGAGATGTTCAGTTTGGTTTAACATTATGAAATAGGCATAATTGTTATCTGAGATCTGCACCCCATAATTCTGGTATTTCTCCAGAATAACACAAAGAGGAGACAAAGAGACAGCGCCATTTTTTTTTTTTTTTTTCTGTACTCGCCTGCAGTCTAGTGGATGAGACTTTATTTATTCATTTATTATATAAAATTATCATTACATGGAACTGTTCTGAAATCTTGTCTGCCAAGATTAACTAATCATGAAAAGTGATGATTGTAGCATTATAGTTAGCTTACATTAAAGAGATACTTCACCCCAAAATGAAAATGTATTCATTAATCTCTTACCCCTTATTGTAACGGAGACTCAGAGGGTGTCGGATCCATTTCCAGGTTAGTTTATTCTCAGACAGGCAAACAGGGATAATGGAGACAAGACAGTATCAAATACCAGAGTCCAGGCAGAAAGGTCGAGATATCCAGCAAGTATCGTAATCCAAAAGTCCAGGCAGTGGGTCGGGGTATCCAGCAGGAATCGTTAGTCAAAAGGCAGTCCAGGTAATCCACAAAGGCAATCCAAAAATACAAGAAAAGACAATTTTTTGTTGTCACCTTGCCAAACGAAACTTTGCAAAATCCTGCTGCATTTCCCACTCTTATAAAGGGGAGATAATGCACAACAACTGTCACCTAAATTACCGAGGTATGTGGGCGAAATAGGTCCGGGTAGGAATGTTAGTATTCTGGCGAAGGTTCCCACTGATGACGGTCGGAGAGAGCCACAGAGGTCCGACTCGTGACAGAGCACTCGACGGATGGCCCATTGTAGGTTAACGTGAGCCCAATCCCATGTTTCTTTGCTGCGACACAGCCAGTGGTCCAGGGTAGAGAGGTTGGATGGCTCACCTGACTAGGGAAACAGCGGGGTTGGAAGCCTAGTACACATTGGAAGGGTGTCATACCGGTGGCAGGTTTTCTGAGGTAGTTCTGGGCGTATTCTGCCCACAGGAGGTAACAACTCCAGTCTTGCTGGTTCTGATGGCAGTAGGACCTCAGGAACCGGGTGAGCTCTTGATTGAGTCTTTCAGTCTGTCCGTTTGACTGTGGATGATAGCCTGAGGTTAAGCTTACGTTGATGTTTATGCGTGAGCAGAAGGCCTGCCAGAGCCAGGATGTAAGCAGTTGTCCCCGATCCGAGACAATGTCTTCGGGAATCCAGTAGAAGTGGAACACCTGCTCCCTTAGCACCACTGCAGTCTCCCAGGTGGTGGGTAACTTGGCCAGAGGAATGAGACGACAGGCCTTTGAGAATCTGTCCACAATGGTAGGTATTGTGGTGCAGTTATTGGATGCTGGCAGGTTGGTGACAAAGTCCATGGCGATATGAGACCAGGGCCTCTAAAGAGAATCGGAAGGGGTTGCAGGATTCCAGTGGGCCTTTGGATATGTGAAGTTTTGGATATGTTGCAGGTGGGACAACGTCAGACAAACTGAATGATGTCTTGATTCATGGTGGACCACTAGAAGCGATTGGTAACAAGCTCGGTGGTAGCAATGATTCCAGGATGGCCTGAGCTGGGGTTATCGTGGATCAGGTGGTGCAGTCTTGAGCGTAGGGCCTCTGGGACATACACACGATATGGGGGACAAGTCGGTGGCGTGGGATCAGTGGATTGCGCCTCGGTGATCTCTGCCATGATGGCCCAAGATGGGTGCCACGATGAGATTCACTATGAATACAGCTAAAGATCCCCTGAGAGTGCCTCGGAAAGGAGGGAAGATTTAAAAGGGAAGTACACAGAACATAGTGTTTTCAAAAGAGCTGTTTCTTGAATGAGACCTTTTTCAATACCAATTTTATGAAATCAGTTTTAACTGAATTACATTATTTCAAAAATATTTTTTTCAGCTTGTTGACATTTATACAGACTGAAAACCTTGTCACCTGAGCCACTGTACAGAAAAAAAATGTCTCCAAAATACAATGAATCAGTGCAAATTAGTTTTAATAAAGTGCAAATGCTTTTCAGTTTACACATCTGTTATGCTATGTTTACACAAGTGCAATATTATTTACTCTTATTTATATTTTTAGTTTAATTTTTTCCCCTCTGAAATTTGTATTTACTTTTTTTTAAGGCATAAAACATTTGTCTTTTAATTAATGGAGATTTAATTTTATTGTTGGAAAATAAAGGGGATTTTATGTTACAGTTTAAAACACTGAATAAATACTGTTTTAATCATTTTTGTAGTAGCCTATTATGTACATTCTACTGAACAATAGTAATATATTTCTGCTGCCATGTTCAAACTGAACTTTTATTTTGATGGCTTGCCATGAATACCTTTACAGTTCTGTGTGTACATAGACGTGACTATAGATTTACTCAAACGGTCAAATGCTCTTGAAGTAACCCTCGGAGCAGTTCAGGAGATGTTATTCATGTAGCCTACTGTATTTATCTCCACATTTAGTGAGACACAAGACGTTAATATCACCAGAAGCATCACATGCAGGTCAGTATGCTAGTAAACCACTAATTGATAATAGAGAACGAATAAGTTACTTCCGTAACCCAGGTTCCCTGAGACACGGGAACGAGTACTGTGTCTTCTAAGACGCTATGGGAAAAACTCGTTTTCCTCCTAACTGAAGCCTTTTTTAATCACGTGGTGAAAACTGCACGGCCATTGGCTAGAGCAGTGCCAACTGGACAAACCAATCTGCGCCAACCAATGGCCGCGGCTCCTGCCGAAGCTTGCCTGAGTGGACGGGGCCAGTATATAAGCGGCCACTTCGCCGCAGGACTTCAGTCTGACTGCCGTATTTGCGAGAGAATGGATTTTAACGTGACCATTCTGAACGTTCATTTTATTAGGGCATGATTCAGATGTCTCAGTTTGAGTATAGGTCTTAGACCGCCATCTCGCTTGGGGACTAAAGATTACTGGCTGGAAAACCCTTTTTCTTTTTCTGCACGGAGGACAATTTGTATCGTGCCCTTTAACAGTGACAAAGCGCTCGATATAATAAAACACTTATACCTTTGGCAGAATGCCTGGCAAGCCATTCCCGGGGTTTCAAATTGGGTTACGGGGAAAAAACAGTTACACCCTTCAGTTTGCAAGGCGCCCGTCGCCGTACAGCGGCATTATCACCACTTCAGTTGCGGGCCGCACCGCTCATGTGCTGCAGATCGAAGTGAAAGCACTGCTCTTAAGGGACATATGACTGGTGTGTATGTACTTTGAGAGAAACAGCTCTTTTTGTGAGTTTGTGGGTGCGCAATAACAGCGCTCTGCATGGGCGCTTTTATAGACCCAGTATTTGCAGCAATCACAATGTTTACACAATGTCACAATGTCATACCTGGAGCGTTGCAAGGTAGAGGACGAAAGCAGAACAGTGTGCGGGGTGGTCCAGCCTTAGCAAGACATTTACCCGCCCTCTTTTGCTTTTGGATCAGGATGGCTCTGGAGACAACGGGTCCAGGACTATCTTGGGCCGGGGTCCCTGTCTCTTGGGAGCAGGAAACGCCTTCCAGGGGGCTTTGAGCTACTTCTTTGTGGTTCTTGCTTCGGCTGCTGGGGCTGAGGGGGCGTATTTCAGTGACAACATGAAATTCCCTTTAGTCCACCAAAAAGATCAAGAACCACTCAAGAAGAGGCGTACTGATAATCAAATGTGTGTAAACACCCGGCAGAACAAGCACTGAAGCAGACGGAGCAGATGGAAGGGAACGGAGCAGCAGAGTGAGGCACGCAAGCCCCGCCGCATGAATATGCGCGCAACTTCAACACCATACACAATACATAGCTGTAGTTATTTTCAGCTTTTATCTGCCGAGGGGAATAAAACCGCTGGATATTATGAGGGGTGTTGATTCCCGTGTAACACCGGCAGATAAAAGAGCAGCGGGGAAAGGGGGAATGCGAGCCCTGTGCTGTAGAGCTCTCAAGCCGAATGCTTAGCCTTATTACTCTTCCGTTTAGCCTCCGAGCAGCGCTGAGAGGGAAGAACGGTTGACATTTCATTTAGCTCTGAGCACTGATGAGTATAAGCCAGTCGAAAGGGGCGATATTTCTCCTGTATAATAAACGGCAGATCAAGAGCGATGGGGAAAGCGGGATTCTGCCGACTTGCCTGCACTCGATCCGAATGGACAGACCCATGGCTCTGCCATTTCAGTCTCCAAACTTTGTGAGAGACTTGAAAACAGAGAAGGCGGTAGCGAGTGTAGTATGGAACTCATGCTCTCAGTGAGAGCACTTCATTCTGCATGGGGAAGGTCAGACAGTAATGTACAAGTTCACTTGCCGGGGAGAGGTGTTTTAAGGTCTTACCTATTAGAAGCAAGCTCTACGTGTGACTTTTCTTTCTCGCCGGATGCCGGCAGGGGAATTATCCAGCTGCAAGGGCATTTTCCATCAGCGTTGGCTTCTTTAGTCAGAACAGCAAAGTTGCACGGGGAATTTTCCCTGCTTATTAAAAAGTTAGGTTCATTACAGTAGCGAACATCAGATGAACATGATAAACAGATGTACACCATCTCATTATCAAATGCCAACTCTTTTAAATCTTAAGAAAGTTTTATGCTTTGTAAACAAACATACCTTTATTTATTGTTTATATAATTATGCAATTGTTTGTTGGTTTATAATTTTGTTATAGTTTTGTGAAACTGCAAATGTTTTAACAACGATTTTGTTCATAGTACTGAAGCAGGTAATGATTTAAACTTTGGTTAAATTAATTATTAATTTAGCAAAGCTACATAATATTTTTCATGTAGTCGTTAATGTTACTAAATTTGCACGATCTTAGAGAGCCTAAAATAGATATTGCTCTGCATGCATTAAAAATTTTATACACATCATAATTTAATCAGAGAATTTACTGACAACATACAGTACAAACATTAAGCTTTATTTCAAGGTATTGCATTTAGCTTTTCATTTCAGTACAACATAGAGCAGCAGAGGCAATTGCTTTATTAACTGTATATTCAAATCAGTTTTTTGTGTTCAGATATTCACCATAAATAAATGAGTATATAAAGAAATAGGCTATATTTTGTGTGTAATCGGTTACCTATGTCTGCATGCGCAGCAAACTCACCCACCTAAATGATTTTAATATACCGCTAATCTTGCCCAAAAGACCATAGACATTGCCATAACATCGGAAATAGAAATGAAACATACACATAAGATAAAAATGAATCCAGTGTATATGATTCACTTCAAATCGGGTGATTGTAGATCTGTGACACAATGGTGCTCTCTGCTGGTAGGGAATAGTAAGATGGTGGATCAAACACTTCCGGTGATTTCACTGGCTGTCGGAAGTATAAAACACAATGAGCGATACAGTGATTATATAGATCAATGTAGTAAACAAAACTGTGCATCTGCACCATACATTAACACAGAGACATGCATAATTAATCTTTTTTTGTAGTTAAATATTGAAAAATACTATTCCTGCAGTCTTATTGGCTCACTAACGTTTGATGAGATAAACCTCTTTAGGTAACGAAATTGGGTAAAGAACGACAAGACATTTTCCGATACTCAAGTCGTCACTTTAATTTATATAGCGCTTTTAACAATACAGATTGTAGCAAAGCACTGAACATTATCAAGTAGAAGAGCAGAGTAATGATAATGTATAATGATGAGATTACTCTATTTATTTATCAAATGCAGAGACGGTCTCTGTAGTCAAGACGACGATAATCACTAGAAATTAGGTGTCCCCAAAAGCAAGCCAAAGGCGACTGCGGCAAGGAACCAAAACCCCATCCATGAGAGAATGGGGGGGAAAAATCCTTGGGAGAACAAGGTTTAGTTGGCCCCAGTTCTCCTCTGGCCGGACACCCAGCACCTAATTTCCAGTTCAATCTTAAGCACATGTCAGATTGTGCAAAAGGACTTACAGTGTGTGTGTGTGTGTGTGTGTGTTTGTGTGCATCTGGTTCCGGCGATCTGTTCACGGCGCTTATCAAGGTGTTCATGTCTCCAATGAAGATCATCTCTTTGTGCTGATACACCATCTGATCTGGATACGGACTGAGGAACAGAAAAGAAGAGAGACAGAGTAATATTAGCATAGATGCCATTCTTTTTACGATGTAACAAGTACATTGTGTGTTAAGGGGAGTGTTCCCAGTTCTGGCTGATCTAATTAATGCAGCCTAACAATTTAACGGATTTGATTAATAAATGTGTATTAGTTTGGTAAGTGTAAGCCAGAGTAAAGAGATGTGTCTTTAATATAGATTTAAACTGACATAGTGTGCCTGCCTCCCGAACAGTATTAGGTAAATTGTTCTAGAGGGTGCTAAATAGGAAAAAGATCGGCCACCCCGCAGTAGATTTTGATATTCTAGGTATTATCAAATGGCCAGAGTTTTGAGAACACAGCAGACATGGAGGACTATAATGTGATAAGAGCTCGCTCAAGGACTGAGGAGCTAAGCCATTCAGGGCTTTATAAGTAACTATCAAGATTTTAAAATCTATATGATGTTTGATAGGGAGCCAGTGCAGTGTTGACAGAACCAGGCTAATGTGCTCATACTTCCTGGTTCTAGTAAGGACTCTAGCTGCTGCATTTTGAACCAGCTGTACTCTATTGGCGCTTTTCCACTACACAGTACCAGCTCGCCTCGGCTCGACTCGACTCGGCTCGGCTCGACTCGGCTCTGTTTGGTTTTCCACTGTGTAAAAGTTGTACCTGTACCTCC
>JAUCMU010000097.1:22589190-22600422 GCA_032275025.1 Enteromius treurensis | reverse complement strand
GGGAGTGTGTGTACACAACCACCCTACAATGATAAAGATCCACAAGTAGTTTTCTTTTAATTTAATAAAAATAAGTTGCCCCTTCTGAAATCAAGCCGTTCTCAAATGCATGTCGATGTGGCGTCACACCGACAGAGGCCACTCCCACAATATTTGATGGACAGCAGTGTACCTCAGACCCGCCCTCAGTGAGCCATCATCAGACCGAGACGCAGAGACAAGCAAGACTCCTAAGAGATTGAGCTGTTTTATTGTTGAATGTAGTAATGAACATAGCAGTAGTCATTTACCCCAACATCTGAGTGACTGAAGACGCAGAGGATTAAAGTTACGTTTGGTTCAGAAGGAAATGCACCGAAATGCGTTTATGTTCGCGGGAATCATTCATGATCCAGCCTCCACTACAGAGGCGGTGAGTATAATCAAATGCAAAAACACAGGTGTTCTGAGTATTGTCTGTGTGTACAAATCGATAGATTTAGCTTTTTTCATCAGAGCTGTGAGTATAAATTTCAACTTACAAATACAAATATTAATTTAACAAGTTCTCACATTCAAATTAGCAAGCTCTCGAGTTTTGCTACTGTTTTACCTTCATAATTTGCAGTGTCGGGCATGTTACTTTAAAAAAGTGATTAGTTATAGTTGTTGTGAGAATTACTTCTCACAAATAGTAGGCTAACTGAGTTAGTAATATTAGTCACATTATTAGTAACTAATTACCAGATAAAGTAACTATTATTACTAATATGTCAGATAACTTGGATGTCCCCAGTATAAATATGTTAAATGAATGAAAAGGACACTAAATACAATGAATCATTATTATAAAACATTGTACACTAATCTACACTATTTTAATGTTTCTGTGGGACAATGTGAGAGACATCTATATATACATCAAATATATTAATCTCTATGGACACCTTGGGAATAGAATCATAATATTCTTTTATAGCATTATAATATAATATTTTGCTAATTAAGCTTTATAATATGATATAACTTTAGTAATTAGAATAACCATGAATGTATTTTTGTTTACTGAACTTAGGTCTAATGGTGCTTAAGATATTGTTTGTCATTTAGCGTTTCTATAAAAAAGGGGGAGGGGGGTGCATATCGTCATTTAGCGCGTCAATTTAGCATTTTATGTAAGACTCTCTAGCTCTGTATTTTTCTTTGCATGTGTGACTCAAAGCATCTTCACACTAGTGCGGGGTTACCTAATCCTGCTTCTGGCGATTGACACTCGTGCAAAGTTCACCTCCAAATCTAATCAAACATACCTGCCTTTAATTTTCAAGCGATCCTGAAAACCTTATTTGCATCTGGTGTGTTTAATTAGAGTTAGAGCTGAACTTTGCAGGACAGTCGCCACGAGCAGGATTGGGCACCCCTGCGCTACAGTTTATGGTAGCCTATGTCAAATACCGAAGGGCTACGTTACACTGCGCATCCATTAAGATAAACGAAGCCTATAATAAATTATAGTAACAGCGCATTTTATTGTCAGTAACGGTAATGGTGTTGGAACGGGGGACACAGTAATTTCTTTGATTACATGTTACTGAAAAAAATAACGCCATTAGTAATGCCGTTTGTTTATAACGCCGTTATTCCCATCACTGGTCATGTATAACACCTGGATGCATCACATGGTGGCCAAAGTGATTAGAACACTAGCATTTTCTCCAGCTAAAAATTATTTCAAGTCAGTTATTTCTAACAAGTCCAAGTTATTTCATATTTTAAAAATGCTTTGAAATCTGAACACTTTTTTTAATCTTTTCCATTGAATATGATGTATAAATATATGCCTCTGTCTTGTACTTTACATGTTTTATTTCATTTTTATCTTCATGTATGTATGTTTTTTTATTTAACATTTAACATTTGTTGACAATAAAAATAAATAAATAAATGTTAACACTTTAGGATAGGTAACACTTATACTATTAACTATGACTTTTCCCTCAATAAATTCTTAATTTGCTGCTTATTAATAGTTAGTAAGGTAGCTGTTAAATTGTATTGGGTAGGATTAGCGATTTAGAATAAAGCATTAATATTTGAATATTTAAAATAAAGTGTCACCAAAAAAACATCATATTATAAGCGTTATCCCACAATATTTTGTTGAATACAGATTTTAAACAGTTAAGTTGGTAAGAAGTTAATATTTTTGTAACGCTCAGACAGAGAAGTAATTAGAACACAGGATTTATTAAACAGAACTTAGTCAGCATATAATGCCATGCAAGCAGGCATGAAGTAAACAGACAACTCCATTGAGTAACTTAAACAGTCTGTAGCGATCTCTTGATCGATATCATCCATCCCATCCAGGTAACACAGGTAAGTATAAAGGTAAGTCTCTTACTGGGTTGCTGTGGTGGCAAGCAGAGAATCCAAAACTCCAATCTGTTTGTGAGGCACAGACAGCAAATAGACCAAGGCATTGAGGTAGCAATGTTACCTTGATCTAAGCTGTCAACTAACTGGAGTGAGAGGCTTTTAACCTGTGCAGGTGATTAGTCTCAGGGGCTTCCAATTAAGGTCAGGACACTCAGAGTGAGTGAACGAGGCTGTGCTGGGATCAGCGACTGCTGACGGCTTAGCTGACTGTGAGGAGCGTGACATCTGTTATTTCAGATAGGCTCGAATATTATCTGTTTTTACTTAATTTTGGCAATGAAAATATTACCTATAAAGCCTCAGCAAAACTGTTTCGCTGAGCAACACATAGCTCTAAATCATTCCTTAATAAATCAGCTATTTTGTCTAAGTCAATGAATGACTCAGTGACTTACATTAACTAAATAAGTTTTATTTTCTTATTTAGAGTATCAATCAATCAATTAAAAAAGTTGTAGTTCAAACAAAAATATAAATTCTGTCATCATTTATTCACTCTTATGTTGTTTTATAAATGTATTTCGGGAGGAGTGCACGAAGGTAATCATTACCGATCTCCGCCTTCCAATCTCCCAATTATCTTATCTTCCTATCAGCTTCCTAGCCTCGCCCTATAAATATCCTCACCTCCTTCCTCCTACATCTCGATCTTAGCATCCAGATAGACATGTCGGATCAAGAATACTCTTCTGATGAGTCCGTTTACGAGGACACCGTTCCTCCATCAGCTCTCCCTGCTAACCCCGCCGCTCCTTCTCGAACTCCTGCTACCAAACCAAACGCCCTGCTGGCAAGCTCTC
The DNA here is from genome assembly GCA_032275025.1 of Enteromius treurensis. Lineage (NCBI taxonomy): Eukaryota > Metazoa > Chordata > Actinopteri > Cypriniformes > Cyprinidae > Enteromius > Enteromius treurensis. The sequence continues at coordinate 22,597,204 of JAUCMU010000097.1, read as the reverse complement.
CAAGAGAGCTCGCGGCGTCAACTATAGGCCGCAAATCCTTGCGGCAGCTGTCTGCGCTCTCTCCTCGCCGCTTAAGGTCCCGATCTCCACCACCGCGACGAAACCCTCAGGCCTCGTCGGCCTCATCCCTTTCCTCAAGCCATTCTCCGGCCCCCACCACCGAGAAATGGACCATGCCAGCTTTAAAGCAAGCTCCAGCTAAAGCCGGCGTGTCTTTCCCACGGAAGGCCACCAAGGCCGAGCTTCTATCCCTTCACGCATCATCCACTGCAGGTATTAAATAAGCCAACATCGCTTCTCAAGGAAAAGGAAAGAAAAAACAAAGCATTAACCCACTCACTTAATGTTGTTTTGGTACCAGCTCGGCCTCGCTCCTCTTCCTCCCAAACGGCCCCGTCAGCTAGCACCAGAAAAGCAGTGACCCAAACAGCAGAGCAAACTGCTAGCAACCCCACTCCCTCTACTTCCGCTCCGCCGACGGACGCTCTCCCCACCGCTGCACTCCCGCCAGCCCAGCAAGGCCTTGCCTGGCCAGCCGCTCCGGTCATCGCTTCCACAAGCTCAAACCCAGGACAATTCATCCACTCCGGGACTGAAAACTTCCAATGATATTATCCTGGCCACCGGCTTTCCGGCGCCCCCGCTTCTCAATCATTTCACCTGTCTAACCTTTCTGCTTCCTCACTAACTTTCTCTCTCGCTGCTCCCTCTACCTCAGTTCCCAGCATGGCTGCACCCCCCACTAACCCGCCCACCTCTACTCTTTCTTTGGCCGCCTTACACTCTCCAAACTGCTAGCTTCCTGCCAATCCCACACCAGTTTCTCCTTCCCTCCGAAACCAAATATTATCAGGTGCGGATATCGATTTATTCTCCCTCCTTTCCCCAATCACTCCACCATATGCAGACCACCAAGTTGATTGCGGCGAGTTTTCTGTGACTTTAAAAAACTCAGCCTCAAATACATCCCGCATCTTATCATTGCCCGAATTCATCATAGCTTTTAACAGGTATATGGAAGTCGTCTGCTCCTTCCAACCTCTCTGCAGACGCGAGCTCAGTGATTATTTGCCTATAATAGCTGAGCTTGCGTTATCATAGTGGTTCACACTTCTATACATATCACCGCTTTTTCTCAGCTAAGTGTGCGATTCGCATCACCGAATGGAACCAGTGCCCGTACTGGGGAGCAATCGACCTTAAACTACACTCCAGAGTTTTCACAGGCTGCTGCAACATAACCTGCAGGTTTGCAGATCGGTCTCTCACTCTTCTATCCTCTGTCCGTATGTCAACCCTTCCATCCCACCCTGCCCCGAACCCTCACAGCCTAAATCCACTAGTTACGTCCCCCGGATTCCCTCACTCCTCCCCAGCTCGCCGCGCCAACCTCACCCTTACTCACACACTCCACCCTGCCAAGAGTTTAATGTGGGAAGGTGTAATAGATCCCGCTGCAGGTTCCTACATGTATGTAGCTATTGTGGTGGAGACCATGCTAAATACATCTGCTCCGTGGAAAAAGCATGGAATAAAAATCAAAAGAAGTACCTGGCGTCTCCTGTGAATGTTTTGCAATTATCTCATGAATTAACATTTCACCCCGATCCTAACTTCTGTCATTATCTTTTATCAGGCCTAAAGCACGGCTTCCAACCAGGGGTCTGCTGCCTTCCAACACAATTGCATATCTGCCTCAACCTCCAATCCGCTAATACAGACCCCGACTCCGTCGACCTCCTAATTAAGAAAAAACTCGATTCTAACTTCATGATGGGCCCTTTCGATAATCCCCCTTTCAATATATTTCATGTCAGTCCTATCGGAATTGCTACCCGTAAATACTCAGGAAAACAGCACCTCATAATCGACCTCTCCGCCCCCCACAATTCGGCCGTCCCTAGCATTAACAGCCTCATTCCCTTAGAGGAATTTTCGTTAAATTACCAAGACATCGACCAAGCCATAGCCATGATCAAATGCGTAGGACATTACCTCAGCTTTTAAAGTAATGCCCATCCACCCCGATTTCTGGCATCTTTTTGGCATACGCTGGTGGAAAGCTTTCTATTTTGCAGTTTGACTAACTTTCGGATGCAAAAGTAGCCCAAAATTTTTTGACACACTCTCAGAAGCCATCTGCTGGATTTTGACAAATATTTATCAGATTCCCCACGTCTTGCACTTGTCAGAGGATTTCCTCATCGTCTCGCACCGTGACGACTTCCCAGCAGCTAACCCAGCCAAAACCCTCAATGTCTTCTTTAAACTCGGCATTTCGATCGCAGAAGATAAGACTTCAGGCCCCAACACCGCAATTGAAGTTCTTGGTATCAATTTAGACTCCCAAAACTTTTCCGCCTCCCTCCCAAAAGAAAAAATCGCTCCATCCTCTTAGCGTCCAACCTCACACAAAAAGCTTCTTGTTCTAAACGCGAGCTCCTATCAGTATTAGGCCACCTAAATTCCGCTATAAGAATAATTCCACAAGGCCGCCCCTTCATCTCCCACCTTCTCTCGCTCGCCTCATCCGTTCCCAACCTCGAGGATCAAATCTCCCTAACCGACACTTGCTCACACGAACTAACACTCTGGATTACATTCCTTAAGCAATGAAATATACATTCGTTCTTTTACACAGACCTCCTAGCATCCCCGGTCGACATACAACTTTTCACAGACATCGCTCCCTCAATCGGTTTCGGCGGTTTTTACCGTAACCGCTGTTTTGCCTCCACTTGGCCCACCGAAATTCTAAACCTACCCCCGAACCTCCTTTCTTCGGCCATTTTCGAACTTTATACCATAGTAGTAAATGCTTTCCCATGGGGCAAAGAGTGATCAGCCAACAGCATCATTGTCCACTGCGATAACGAAACAACCGTTCAATGTATTAATAAACATAGCTCCCATTCCCCTGCTATCACGCCCCTCCTTAGACGCCTTATTTGGATTTCTGACTGTAACCAATTCATTATGTCTGCTAAGCACATCCCAGGTACCCACAATCTAATCGCTGACTCTCTCTCAAGTTTTGCTTTCAAGAAATTCACAACATCGGCGCCAGAAGCTAAGACCCAGCCTATGCCAGTACCTCCATATTCACAGCTGATATTCCCCTGAACCACCCGCTGAGGCCCCTCCACGAGGCTTCCCTCGACTCCATCCTCCAAGCTGTCTCCATCCGAACTCTAGAATCTCATCTCACGGCCTGCAGGAAGTTCAAAATCTTCCACCTTACTTATAACCTTAATTTCCCAGACTTCTCCCTTTTAACTATCAAGTTAGTTCTATTAGAGGCTACTTAAGCGGGATACAATTTTTTCATAAGATCATTTTCGGCTCCCCGGCAGAAAGCTTAACTAACGCTGAAACCAAAGTGCTACTAAAAGGAATTCAAAGATGCAAACCTCCCGGCCCAGACAAAAGGCAACCTCTGACCCTAGTGATCTTAACCTCCTGCATCTCCCTCCTCCAATCAGGTTATCTCTCACTGCACATCGATTGAACATTAGACGCCATGTTCATGCTAGCCTTTTTCGGGTTTCTGAGATGCTCTGAGCTCACCGTAATCTCCCAGTTCAACCCGAGCATCCATCCCACTATCACCGACCTTTCCGTCCTAGACAGCAAAACCATTTCCTTTTGGATAAAAAAAGAGCAAAACCGATCAGTTCAGAAAAGGTCATCACATTTACATTTTCAAATTACAATGCCAAATCAAACTCTTCCAAACCATGCAAGCTTCCTTCACTATAGAAAATCAATTTCCGTCTCCCTAGCCACCGCTCTTCATCCACGAAAATAAACAACCCGTATCTCGCTTCTAGTTTCAAAAACACCTAAAAAATACCCTAAAGCTCATCGGTTTCATCATTTTTCCCCGAGGGGAAATCCACTTCATATGATCAAGGTCTCTCGAGGATGCGTGCAAGCCTTAGACATGTGGAGAAAACCTTGGTTTCTAAATCAGGGCCCGGTGCTGAGAGCTCCTTGTCACCATGTGATACTAGCAACGGACGCGTCTCTCACCGGTTGGGGAGCAGTCATGAGTGGCCGCTCAGCCAGCAGCCCGTGGAGGGGCCATCATCTCACGTGGCACATCAACTGCCTAGAAATGCTGGCTGTGTTTTTAGCATTGAGACATCATCATGTTTTGGTGGGCACCGACAACGCAACAGTGGTCTCTTACATCAACCATCAGGGGGGACTTGGGTCGAGGCCACTGTACAAACTGGCCCGCCAGATTCTCCTGTGGGGCCAGGACAAGTTCCTCTCGCTGAGAGCACTTTACATTCCTGGTAACCTGAACGTGGAAGCAGACATCCTGTTGAGACAGGGGCTGAGGCCCGGGGAATGGATGCTTCACCCAGATGTGGTGAAGCAGATTTGGATACGATATTATCAGGTAGAGGTGGACTTCTTTGCAAGTCACCAAAATTCACAATGTCTCCTTTGGTTCTCTCTAGCTCCTCCAGCTCCCCAGGGACTGGACGCTATGGTACAGACCTGGCTGAGGCTACGGCTGTACGCTTTTCCCCCGATTGCACTGCTTCCGGGAGTTCTGGCAAAGGGTGCGTTAGGACTGGTCAGTCTACTACTCGTAGCGCCGTTCTGGCCCGGCAGAATATGGTTTCCCAGGCTAGACTCTCTGCTGGGGTATCTCACTCCACTTTAAAAGGGCATGTGGCGGCAATATCAGCCTACCACTCCCTGTATGATGGTAAAACAGTGGGCAAACACCCCCTTGTAATATGCTTCCTCCACGGTGCGCTGAGGATAAGACCGCCAGTACGGTCTCGTGTCCCTACATGGGACCTGGCAGAGGTGTTAGAGGCTCTTACGAAACCTCCTTTTGAACCTATTGAAGAGATTTCCTATTGAAGCGTTTTATCCTCCTCCCTACCGGGGATCCAGGCCATGAGAAGCTGAATTGTATGTGTCCAGTTCGAGCGCTGGAAACATATGTTCATAGAGCTGCCCTATGGAGAAAGTCGGACCAATTGCTCGTGTACGTTGGTCCGCCGAGGAGAGGATGCCCTGCTGCTAAGCGTACTATAAGCCGCTGGATTGTTGAGACGATCACGGCTTCATATGAGTCCTCTGGTCTCCCCTCACCGTTGGGGGTCAAGGCTCACTCAACTCGGAGTATTGCGGCCTCCAAGACCTTCTTTGCAGGTGTCCCAATCTCTGACATCTGTAACGCTGCGGGCTGGTCCACCCCTTCCACTTTTGTCCGGTTTTACGGCCTAGACCTAGGTATCAACCCAGGCTCTTCGGTTCTCTCGTCCTGATGTCGAGGCACAGGTCAAGGACTTGGAATTCTGGGGGCGTGGGCATCTTGTTCCCAAAGCGTTATGACGCAGCTCGAGTTCCCAAAAAGGAACGTCTCCAGGTTATGAATATAACCATGGTTCCTTTAGGGAACGAGACGCTGCGTCTCTGTTCCATACTTCCGGCATCCCTGACAGCGCAGCTCTTAATGACATGAGGCTGACGCCGGTCTTACTTTGCTTATATTTATAGCTTCCTGGTCTCTGACGTCACCTGCCCATGACGTCGCGACATTCCATTGGACTGATGCAATAGCAGATTCACACAGCAGTCACACTAGGGCGTTCCCAAAGCGTTATGAAGCAGCTTGAGTTCCCTAAAGGAACCATGGTTATATTTATAACCTGGTTTTTGATCAAGTAAACTAATACAGAATAACTGCAGTCATATTTTCAGCTTTACTTGATTCTCCAACAATCATTTTCCAGAAGAATCAGTTCTCTCAAATCTGATCATCTGGATCTTTTGAGGAGCATTTGTTTCCAGAAGCTTTACTTTAACTGTTCCTGCTTCTATCATCTGATCGTGGTTGTATCTCTTTATTCAACCCAGGCTCATCTCAGCGCTGCGTTCGACACTATCGACCACAACATTCTCTTGAATAGACTAGAAAACTTTGTTGGCTTTAGTGGAAGTGACTTAGCTTGGTTCAAATCACTTATCTGACCGTCATCAGTTCGTAGCAGTGAATGAAGACGTATCATATCGATCACAAGTGCAATATGGAGTATCTCAAGGCTCAGTACTTTTTACAGTTTACAGGTTACCCTTGGATATATTATCAGGAAACATGGTGTTAGCTTTCACTTTTATGCTGATGATACTTAGCTATATATTTCTTTCTTTTTATGTTTTCGGTGATGCATATCATCGAGACCACGAGATACACAACAATATTTCATTGTATGTAAAAAGATGAAAATAGCTGTACGTATTTCTAGCATCTCATCTTCATCCAACTCCGTCATCGACATCCAATTCTCCATCTGCTAGAAAAAAACACAGAAGAATGCTGATAACTCCAGAAATTAACCTTTCGAAGCAAACGTCCCCATGAGAGGTGTTATGAATAGCAAAATAAATGAAACTGAAACAGAATCCAGACAATACGATGCAGGGAAATCAGCAGGATAGAACAAAGAGTGAATTTTAAATGTCTTAAGACATTTCCTGAAACTGTATGTCCTGAGGGAACCAGTTTCTTAACTGTTAATTGTTGGCGCTGAAATAGACACTTTAAGATACGTTTGGTTATGAATCGCTTGCTCCGAGTGCTCATCCCTCAGTATTTTAAGTCAGGAATGTCCCTTGATGCTCCAGCTCTCTTGAACAATGCGGGCCCAAGACCCCGTGAGTCCCGCAGGCTTTGGTGAGCGCAGGCCTGAGGGCCGGGTGCTGAGAGAGCCGCAGCGTGCTGCTAAATGTGGAGGGGACAGATAAGGGCTCAGCTGCGCTGTGAGGCCTTTTCCCAAGAGCCCGAAGGGAAATTTGCAAATATTAAGAAGAAGATGAGACTGATTAAATGTGCTTTGTGCTCTTGTTCTTGTTAACCATTCTGCTTTTCTTCATTTTTTTTCTCTGTTTTCAGTTGCAGAATTTTTGTCTTTATTTTATTATTTATTTTTAAAAAAATAAAAGTGCATAGGGAGAAGTGTTATTATTTAATATTTATATTAAATATGTAATATTTAAAGTTAGATTTTATTTGAATTTTTTTCTGGTTTTATTTTAATGTTAGTTAAGTAAGGACATTTTGTTACAAAACACTAATTTTGTTGTGTTTTGTAATTTTTACTAATTACAAAAAAAGTCTGTATTATTTTTATTAAGTTTTAGTTATTTTAGTTTTTTAACAATAAAAAAGTTTTGACAATTAGCAGATTTTATTACTATTATTATTAAATTTATAAGAAACGATAAGAAGTATTTTAATGTTTGTTAGTTTTTTTGTTACGACAAAAACCCTATGGGAGATTCTAATTTTCTAATTTTACTCCTTCAGTTAATTTCTAGAGGTTTATAATTAGATTAAAATAAAATATACAATTACACACAATTCTACTAATTATCACTCAACTTTAATTTGTAAATAGGTTAACATTAGGATTTCTGAAAGAGCTGTTTGTTTTAGTGACAAGAAATGGTATGACTCTGTGTGGGATTGCAGTAGAAAATTTATGTCCTTTAACAACAAACCAGTGTAATTAGTAACTTCTTTTGAATTAGAAGTGATGTTGTTGCTTATGTGTGTTTTTGTTAGGATCATTGCTGCTGCATTTAAAAAGAGCTGCAGGGGATTTAGTCTGAGTCTCGCATTACCACATCACTATTAACAAGCAGCAAATCAGATGATTATTAAGGGAAAACTCTTAGTTAATAGTGAATATGTGTTCTCTAATATAAAGTGTTACACATTACATATACGTAATGTAAAGATCAGGGGACCTATTACAGAACCCTTTGTAACACCATTAGAAATGCCTAGTTCCCTTTCAGGAACTCTAGCTGCGTCTAGTACGCTTTGGGAACGCCCTCCAGCGTGACCGCTCTGAAATGGGTGTAAAACCAGCCAATCGTGAATAGGGACGTCAACGGCGGGTGATGTCACCGGCCAGGAAGTATAAAAGCACATGGAGCCAGCTGGCCGGCAGCTTCAGTCATTCAGCGAAGCTCTGTGTGT
>JAUCMU010000097.1:22550623-22562837 GCA_032275025.1 Enteromius treurensis | reverse complement strand
GCTGACTTGGGGGGTTGGCGCACTTGGCTGCTTCCCAGTTTGTGTGAGTCGTCACAGCGGTAGGTCATGCAAATTTGCGCAGTTACTCAATTGAGGCTGTATTTAGTAAAACAGATAAATGCACAGGAAATAATTGTGACTGTAATCCTTTCTGTGATACATAGTCAAATGTTCTTTTATTATTTTTGTTTTCTTATTTTATCTGTATCTCTCTCTCTCTCTCTCCCAGCGTCGTGCATTGTTGCCGCACGCTGAATTGTATGCTGCACGAGTCCTCATATGTGTTTGTTTATGTTATCCAGGTACATGTGGTTTTGTTATATGTTCTTAGGGTGAAGTTTTGTAAAAGTATACCCCCAGTTTGTGTGAGTCGTCACAGCGCGTCGTGCATTGTTGCCGCACGCTGAATTGTATGCTGCACGAGTCCTCATATGTGTTTGTTTATGTTATCCAGAAATAAATGAAGACGTGAAGTCGGAAATTCATGAAGTTTAATCGATAATATTCACACAACGCAGAAATCAAACCGCTACAACTGGTGCCGTGACCGTTGCTTCACTCTTCGTGGGACCGAAACTACACACGAGTGGAGGCGTGACCGAGGAATAGGCCATGGAATGAACCGCTGCAGCGTGACTGAGTGTGTATGAGGTTCGCCATTTTGAACTACGAACTGGGATACTAGATTCTTGAAAACTGCTGGTGTATTTAAAGGACTGAAATATCTTAACCCTTGAATTGAATCTGTTATTTGAATGAGTTTAAGTGATACATTATTTTGTGAGTGGTAACATTTCTAAAAGAAAAAAAAAAGGGGCCTATCGCAAGAAATTTATACATAAAATGGCAGATTCAGATATGGAGGGCTCTGTTAATCGGAACAGTATGGGACGGGGAAGAGGTGTACTGAGGTTTGCCCATAAACATCAGATTAGTGGGGCAAATAAAACGGGTCCACTTTTCTCAACACCTATTCACACAAGAAGTGTTGATGTTCAGACGCCCACTGTGTCTCAGTTTGGTGCAGTTTCTGATGATTCTGTGCAGTTATCTGATTTACACTCTGTACCAATGAACCTGATCAATGACATAGTGAAACAGATAGGCAGTAGCATTGGCCAGAACATTGTCACCTGCCTCGAATCAGGAGTTTTTGGCCAAAACAAACAGAGTGATTCAACTTTAAATATGAATGATCTGTCAAAAGTTAGCTTAATTGTTAAGCAGGATGTTAATGAACCTTCATATTTTAGAGGTGACGGGGAGGAGAAGATTTCTGTTGATGAGTGGGTGGAATCAGTAACAGTGTATTTGAGAAAACGTGAAGTGCCCCTAAAAGAGCAAGCTGATGAAGTACTGGCTAAGTTACAGGGTAGAGCACGTGATGTGGTGAAGGTTGGGCTGAGAAGTAACCCATTGATCAACCTCAGTAAGGGTCCAAAGCCAGTTTTTGACCTACTCAAACAACATTGTAGCGACACAGTGTATTCGTGCATGCCTTTGGCAGATTTTTATGCCACCTTGCCCTTGCAAAACGAGAAACCTTTCGACTACTGGATTAGGTTGCACAATGCTATTGACATTGCTGGGGAAGGACTGAAGAGGCAGGGTAAAACTCTGGATGACCCCTGTCGTGAAGTTACTGTAATGTTTATCAGGAATTGTCCTGATCCGGAGCTGTCTCTAATATTCAAGTGTAAGCCACTGCATGAATGGACTGCAGCTGATGTGCAGGTCAGACTGGATGAGTATCAAAGGGAGAATAAGCTTCAACAACGCACGTCTAAAGCGCATGTGAGTGGCATTGCGTGTAATGCTCAGTCAGTTGATGTTTTGTGCAACCACGCCCATAGTTTGGAGACCGCTGCTGTTTTGGTACCTCCACCTCTAGTAACTGAACAGTCTAACCAGGATCAGTCTCTCAGTCGAGTAATAAGTCTGTTGGAAAGAGTTTTGGATCAGGGATCTTGTCAGCAGACTACAAGGATGTACAGACCTCAGCATAGAGGAAGGAGTGTTGGGCTCAAACAAAGTGCAGTATGTGAATTATGTGGTGATTCAAGTCATGATACTTTTTCACATTGTCGACTTAACCGTCTGTGCTTTAACTGTCATGCCTCTGGCCACAGAGCATCTGATTGCACTGCAGGGACCACTAACAAACCACAAGTTCAACAGAGTAGTCCTGACTCTTCTCATCTGGGAAACTAGATGGCCCACATGAGGAGGGGACTAGTGGAGGGCCATCTGTAATGTCCCCTGATAGCGAGGATATTGACTTAGAATCGGTTTATTCTGACTTTTGCCAGAATGTGGATGACAAGACAAAAGTGATTTTTCAAAATGTGCAGAGACTTAACTCAAATGATGATTTGTTTTTCACTGATGTCATGGTACAGGATGCTGTTTCACTTCAAGGAATGCTTGACAGTGGGTCTATGGCCTGTACTATTAGTTGTCGAGCTTTGTCCATGCTCATGGAAGCAAAAGTTCTTACCTCAAATGATGTAGCTCCAACAATGCTCACACTGATTGGATGTGGTGGTCAAAGAACAAGTCCACTAGGAGTATGTGATATCCAGATGACAGTATTCAACTGCTCCTTCTCTGTACCTGCTTTAATTGTTGATGGACAAAATGCTGACCTAATTCTAGGAAGTAACGTCATAAAACATCTTATTCATGACATGAAAGTATCTGGTGATTTCTGGAGGAAAGTTTCAAACTCAAAAGACAATAAACCTGATACGGGTGCGTTGATGCAACTTTTGTGTAACGTTCAGTCATGGAAAGGAACGGAACCCCCTACAAAAGTTGGTACTGTAAAACTGCGGCGTGCTGTCACTCTGGAACCCATGAAAGAACATATAGTGTGGGGAAAGCTATTCAGTGACAAAACCCTTTCAGCAGGCAGTACAGTCATTGTGGAACCTAGCACTGCACGCACCGCACCAAGAAATGTGTTGGTGGGCAAGATAGTAGTGTCTCTGTGGGGTGATGGCAGCACTCCAGTTAAAGTTATCAACCCATCGAACAAGCCTATCTGTCTAAGACGCAACTGTAAGCTAGCTGATGTTTACACCTGCATAGCGCTTGAAGACTTTGACGTTGACTATCTTGACGTGTCATTTCAACCAGAGAAAGATCTTAAGTGTAATACAGCGAACACTGAGAGAACGGCTAATGGCAACCATAAACTGTGCGAAGCGAAGAGACAAGTAAGCATGACAAATGACTTAAATAGTTCGGCACTGTCTAGCCTGGGGCTCCAGGATATTGACATTGACTCAAACTTTTTGACACCTTACTGGAAAGGGAAGTTGGTTGATTTGTTAGTCAAGTATGAGCCAATATTATCACGTCATGGGCTAGACTGTGGCAAAGCCAAAGGCTTTGTTCATAGAATCTGCCTAAGTGATAATAAACCTTTCAGACTCCCATACAGAAGATTATCACCATCGCATTATGAGAAACTGCGTGAGGCTTTGGATGACATGGAAGAGCGTGACATAATCAGGAAGTCAGCAAGTGACTATGCATCACCTCTAGTGTTAGTCTGGAAGAGGAATGGTGATCTGAGACTGTGCACTGACTTTCGGTGGCTAAATGCACGCACTGTTAAAGATGCTCATCCTCTTCCACATCAAGCGGATGTGCTTGCAGCTCTGGGTGGTAACGCATTCTTTTCCACAATGGACTTAACATCTGGATATTATAATGTGGAGGTGCACGAGGATGACAAGAGATTAACAGCTTTTACTACGCCATTTGGTCTCTACGAGTATAACAGGCTTCCTCAGGGGCTATGCAATAGCCCTGCAACATTTATGAGGATGATGATGAACATATTTGGTGATCAGAACTTCATGAGCATGCTGTGTTATCTTGATGACATCCTCGTTTTCGCTCCTGATGAACAACTTGCTTTGGAACGTTTAGAGATGGTTTTTCAGAGACTTCAAGCTCACAATTTAAAATTGTCTCAAAAGAAGTGTCATTTCATGAAACCTAGCGTTAAGTTCCTTGGACACATTATAAGTAGTGAGGGTATAGCTACAGACCCTGACAAAGTCAGAGCTATCGTTGACATCACTGAACAGGATCTTATGGAAGACGGCTCTAAAATTCCATCACAAACAAAAATAAGATCCTTCTTGGGGATGGTGGTTTTCTACCAGCAGTATATTGAAGGCTGTTCTCGCATTGGTAGACCCCTCTTTGCATTAACGTCAGGCATGAAGAAGCCAAGGCATACCAAAGGTCAGAAACGCGTAATGGCAGGCAGAAAGCTTACATCTTTGGACTGGACACAGGAATGTAGAGATGCCTTTAACGGGCTGAAACAAGCTTTGTTGGAAAGGGTTGTTTTGGCTCACCCTGATTTTGATAAACCCTTTCTGCTGTGTGTTGATGCTTCTAGCAATGGACTTGGGGCAGTGCTTTCTCAAGTAGCGAAGGATGAAGAGGTCGCCCGCCCCATAGCCTTCGCTAGCAAGTCACTAAATTATGCCCAATCAAAATATCCAGCACATAGGTTAGAGTTTTTTGCCCTCAAATGGGCGGTCTGTGAAAAATTTAGTCACTGGCTCAGGGGTCAGAAGTTCTCTGTATGGACGGACAACAATCCACTGACCTACATTCTTACAAAGCCCAAGTTGGATGCATGCGAACAAAGATGGGTCGCAAAGCTTGCTCCATATACTTTTGACATCAAATACATTCCTGGGCCTACGAATGTAGTTGCAGACGCCCTTAGCCGCGAACCATTTGTGCGACCCAGTGTTTTCCACCGACTTACCAGAGTGCCGTATGGTGCTCTTTTGGAGGAGTCTCAAGCAGTGAATCCAGAGAATGTCCAAAATGTGTTCCGCTGGTCATGTCACCCTTTCGAGAAACAAGCACAAGAAGAGCTCTGTTCAGATGTTGAAGTGAATCATGTTGTTTTCTCTGAGAAAGTTTTTGTCCCTCAGGAGGATGTTTCTGCTGTTTGAACAGTAGTAAAGAACAGGAAAATCAAGTTCAATCATATGCTTACCTGCTGCCACAATTAATTGAGTCAATGATTCCATCTCAGCTATTGGATTATCCAATACTGACAAGACAGGAGCTGATTGAATTACAACGTGATGATCCTGTTCTGAGCAGAGTGCTTTATTTTGTGGAGCGTAAGTGTAAACCATCTAGAAGGGAGCGGAACAAAGAAATACAGAGCGTGCTTCAGTTTTTGAGACACTGGAACAGACTTTCTGTGAGGGGAGGCTTGTTGTACCGGGTCTCCAAGGATGTCATCACGAAGAATAAGACTTTTCAATTCATTGTACCGACTGCCCTTCGTGATAAAGTGCTTAAGGGGGTTCATGATCAAGCTGGGCACCAGGGTCAACACAGGACGCTTTACCTCACCAGACGTCGATTCTACTGGCAAGGAATGGAAAAACAGGTGAAAGAATACGTCCGATGCTGCAGAAGATGCGTTGTCAGTAAGTCACCAGAGCCTGACGCAAGAGCTCCGCTTGAGAGTATTAAAACATCGAGACCTCTTGAGCTGGTTTGTGTAGATTTTTGGTCCGCTGAGAACTCATCTAATAAGTCTCTGGATGTCTTGGTCATAACAGACCATTTTACCAAGCTGTCACAGGCTTACCTCTGTCCTAACCAATCAGCAAAGGCAGTGGCAAAGCAGCTGTGGGACAACTTTTTTTGCATCTATGGATTCCCAGAGCGAGTACACTCAGATCAAGGAGCCAGTTTTGAAAGCAGTCTAATTTCTGAAATGCTTCAACTAGCTGGTATTCAAAAATCGCATACAACCCCTTACCACCCGATGGGTAATGGCGCAGTGGAGAGATTCAACCGAACTTTGGGCTACATGATTCGTGCTTTACCACCAAAAGCCAAGCACAGGTGGCCTCAAACTTTGAAGTCTCTCACCTTCTGTTATAATGCCACAATTCATGAAACGACTGGTTTTCCTCCATTCCAGCTGATGTTTGGAAGAACACCTAGGTTGCCCATCGACATGATGTTTGACTCTGCATTGTTTGATGACCAGGTGGTTGACTATAACAAGTATGTGCAGACTTTCAAAGAAGATCTTGCACAGGCTATGAAAATGGCCCAGTGCTCTGTTTCAAAGCAGCAACAGAAACAAGCAAACCTCTACAATAAGAAGCTCAAAGGTGCTCCAGTGAACATCGGAGACAGAGTACTCTTGGCCAATAAGGGTGAGCGTGGAAAAAGGAAAACTGCTGATAGATGGGAGAATAGTATTTACATCGTGACAGGACTGAATCGTCAAGTCCATACTTTCAGAATCAGAAACACTGTGACGGGAACCGAGAAAGTGGTTCATAGAAATCTCATTATGCCAGTAAATTTCCTGCCCCTGCACAGTGAAGGGTCCGATGAAGACACTAGTGAGAATGTCTCGAGCGGGTTAAGTCGGTCTGTGGACGAAGATGTTGAACTGAGACTACCTGTCGATGAGCTGGACGAGAGAACTGTGTCATGGGTGTCTGAGCTCCCTGTTTACCAAGATGCTGGCCCCTTTGAATCTGACTCTGTCCTGTCTAGTACAAATGATCAAATCGCTTCTTTGATTGTACCACGTGATACAGATGACAGTAGACAGACGACCGGGACAGACTGCAGGTCTTTAACATGTGATCCTGATGACAATGAGAATGTTGTACAGGCTGATGAAGGTGTAAATACTGACTTTTTAGGCACTGGTCATGTACAGCACTGTTCCAGGACACCTTCCAGTCAGGGTGGTTCACTTACAGTTAGGACAAGATGTGGGAGGGTGGTGAAACCAGTTATTAGACTGATTCAGAATATGCATCAGAAAGTTTTGTCTGGGTTGTAGTGTAGTTATTTGTTTTTGTATTTTGGGTTTTTTTTTTTTGATATGGTACCTTGTAAGAAAGAGTACAAAAGAGTGATCCGACAGTGGATACAATTTTTAGGAATGCTGTTAAGGATAAAATCGGTGGTCACTAAATGTATGTAATATGTAACAGGCATGTTATTCCTGTGAGTGTTTAGAGGATTTGCAACCCTCTTACATTTCTAATTCTGAAAAGAATGGTCTTGCGACTGGAGTATTTAGTGGTTCATGTGATTTACAGTATTATCTGTTGGTACTATGATACAGATTTATTTATTTTTTTTCTTCTTTCGCCATTTATCAAGTACCTGTTTTGTTTTTGTTTTTTTGAGGAGCTTTGTTGCATATTTGGGGTTTTATGTAGTATTGTTTTTTTTTGTTTTTTTGGCATGTGCAAGTGGAAGTCAGCAGGGGGAAATGTAGCGGGTGTGTTTAAGAACTATTGGTTGTGATTCCACTTGCCATGACCATATTTGGGGTTTCCTGCCGCCATGCTGACTTGGGGGGTTGGCGCACTTGGCTGCTTCCCAGTTTGTGTGAGTCGTCACAGCGGTAGGTCATGCAAATTTGCGCAGTTACTCAATTGAGGCTGTATTTAGTAAAACAGATAAATGCACAGGAAATAATTGTGACTGTAATCCTTTCTGTGATACATAGTCAAATGTTCTTTTATTATTTTTGTTTTCTTATTTTATCTGTATCTCTCTCTCTCTCTCTCCCAGCGTCGTGCATTGTTGCCGCACGCTGAATTGTATGCTGCACGAGTCCTCATATGTGTTTGTTTATGTTATCCAGGTACATGTGGTTTTGTTATATGTTCTTAGGGTGAAGTTTTGTAAAAGTATACCCCCAGTTTGTGTGAGTCGTCACAGCGCGTCGTGCATTGTTGCCGCACGCTGAATTGTATGCTGCACGAGTCCTCATATGTGTTTGTTTATGTTATCCAGAAATAAATGAAGACGTGAAGTCGGGAATTCATGAAGTTTAATCGATAATATTCACACAACGCAGAAATCAAACCGCTACAACGGTACTTTGTAGAAGCGCCATTTCTGATCGGCTGCTGATGGACGCTTGCTCTTTAAAAAACAAAAACGTATATTTAACGCACAAAAAATACTCCAAACATTTTTCTAAATTAACTTAATAAACAAACTAAACGAAATATAATAATTTTGAAATTAAACACAAAACTGAACTAATTTAATTTTCTTTGCATTCAGATTAATGTCTGCCTGACAGCGTCTCATAGTTTTATTTTTATATTGCATCACTCATAGCTTTAACGTTTAAAATAGAGTTCAGGAAGATGTATGGAACTGCAATTATTAGCTTTGTTTAGCTCGTAGAGCCTTGTCTCTTGTCAAAAGCATCATCAGCGTCTGTATCAGTACCATTCACATGAATGAGAGCGTAATCGCCCTGCCCCCATGTGAATGATGAGAGATTCACACCTCTATCAAACATCCACCCCCTCCAGTTAGAGTCAGAACAGTTAGGCTACTTCTACCTGTGGATTTTGGCAAACGTAATGCTTGTGTTTGAGCGCGGAATATAAGTCTCATTTAAATAAACTATAAACTTGGAATAAGTTGAATAGCGACTGAATGAACGACGATATAAAGTGCAGTAGTAACCATAAACATCTTTGCTTTTTAACTGAAATATGGCATCATTGTATTGATAACGATGTGTATGAACCCTGATAACAGAGATTGATCATTACACATGAACAGGGGTTGTGTGGTCTTTTTTTCGCAGAAGTTTAGTGTGTGTGCGTGCGCGCAGCCATGTTGCCTAGTAACGGACGTGCTGGCAAGCTGGCACATCGTATGCCTGCGCCTCGTCTATTAATTGTACATACAAGTTATAGTTATCTCTTACTTTTCAGAGTGAGAAATACAAGGGGTGGCGTGAGAGTGAAATGCGTGTGTCTCACGGTGAATGCATGAGACTTGAGAGCCCTGATATAATGTATTTATTGAAGATGGTCTAATTGTAGATTGTCTATAATTTACAGGGTGTCCCTCTTCAGTTTGGAGGAATTGATTGTGGGGTATTCATGTTGATGGAAAGTGATCTTATAATTGCTATACAGCTGTGTCTGTGTGCTAAACACCACATTTGTTAATAAAGTTTTGTTTTTTAGTATGCACTCCATGTTACGCTCTCAAAGCCATTCGATTTTTCTGCGGTGAGTTTGCGGCAATTTATGGTTATTTGTAAAAAAAGAAAAAGACTAAGCCTTTTAATCGCTATCTTTTATCAGTCCGACATGCCTATAATCAGGAAGTGGTGGTGCTATCAGTTAATTCAGACATTTCCTGTGACATGGTATGAATAACTATTGTTTTGATTTAAACATCCATACTGTGGATTTCCAGTATGCAGACAATATATAAACAACGCATGCCTAAAACATTGTAATGTTTGTCACTTCCCACAGTCAAGTCCAATGACTAGTCACCGAGGACCAAGAACTACCAAATCCAGATGACATGATGGAAGTCACTCCAGCTGAGTCACACAGCATGGAGATCACCCCAACCACATGTATGTAGACACGATGTTTATGTATTGCTTGAATTGTTTATGTATTAACCTTTTCTGTTTTTACATAGGTGTTTATGAGCAGAACTTAACTAATTACATTAATACTGGAATCCTTATATTGCACACAGGACTCAGCGGCGATGAAAAACATTTTGCTGGCCTGTAAGTGGGTGAAGGAGAACCAACACCACTTTACTGGGAAGATTGAACTGCCAAAGATCCTGGAGATGAAGGAGGAAGATGCATTGTTGCCATCACAATGTGAGACTTGTTCATGAACACCATGTTTTATGAAGGTGAAAGGGATGAAAAACAAATTATGGACTCCCTTCCTTTTCACTTTTCAGAGAGTAGAGGACATGGGCATTTTCTTGCAGGAAATACGAGACAAAAGAGATATCCGCGTGTCTTGTTTACACAACCCTCACTTGTGAATGTACTAGTGGGGTGCTGTAATGTAAATATTGATTTTTGTTTTGTAAAATTTCATTAATATTTTGTGTGAAAAAGAAGTGTTGTGTTTTTTAAATTTATTTATTTATTTATTTTAATATAGTTATACCATTAAAATTTTGTGTGAAAAGAAGTGTTGTGTTCTTGAAATATATTTAGATGTATATTATTTTATGACTTCTTATTATGACATTTTATCTAGATTTCAGATTTGTTTTGTGTTTAGATGCACATTTTGCAATTTTAGGTTAACAGAAACGACTAAATCCAGCACAAAACGTGTAGGACAGTGGAGTATGTGACCATTAAATTAAGTTGCATGGCTGGTTTTAGACTACTGGTCACTTATTTCCATTAATAATAATAATAATAAAACACACAATAATAGCATAATGCGTAGCCTATCACATGAAGGTTGATTCTGTCTTAAATTATAGTCAATGTTCTATTTAAATTTACAATAAAAAAAAATACAACCAGCCTGTTGGAGTTCTTCATTTGTGCATTGTGCATCACAAATGTGCATTCACATTTACAAACAAAAATAGGCAGATTATATAAATTAGTCAAATTTCCTTATTTATTCTCATTATTTATTAAATTATTAATCAGAGGATTTAGAATAGTTCATGAATTAAAGCGGGGTGCACAGATTATAAGCTTTTACATTGCCTGCTAATTCTAGTAATTTACATCATCATATAGCAGATGCTTTTATCAAAGCGACTTAAAAAGTGAGGTTACTACCCATCTTTATAAGGAGTAAATAATATGAAAAGCTTACATAATTACAAAGTTTAAAAAGGTATTAGAAACACATATAGAGTGAGTAATGTTCTCATCAAGTATTTGCGTAAAACTACACTATTTGTGGGAAATAAAGCATTTACGTAAAGCCAATTGTCACAAAAATGGTGCAGACCATGCTGAAAATAATCAATCTTAATCATGACAAATATTAGAGAAAAATAAGCGTTTACTTCCATTACAGTTGAACTTGCACTGACATTAACAGCCACTTAGTTGCGCTTGATAGCGCTTCAAGCCCCGCCCACTAGATCGAGCGAGGGGGAGCTGGAGCTCTGGCTCCTCCCATTTGGCTCTGCAGCGAGCACCACTGTTTGGGTTAAAGTGATAAGTCAACATTGACTTTGGTTTCAAATGATTCACCAACAGCAGTCTCTAGCTTTTAAGCCACAGCATGCCATTCACACTTCGGCTGTGATTAAGGTAACAACCACATGTTCACCTTTGAGCTCCTACCTATGGTTCATGCCATTGTCTGTATCTCTTTGCTACTCAAGTCTGTCTTACAGAGCTACCGGTCTTTACTGCTTGACTTACCTGGAATATCTGGAGAGAGTATAACCTCACGCTGCTGAAGCTCTTTCACCTGGCTTTGTTCCACAACTGAACTATTCACTTACCTGAGAATACTCACCTGAGAGTTGGAAGTGCACTCCTCAAAGCCACCACGGAGCACGTGAGATTTCCATGTCACTTACCTGAAGTTTACTCCCCTGTGTTATCTATCTGTTTCCTCAGACTGCATCCAACGAGTCTTCCCAGGATTCCTCACCATCAGCAACGGGAAAGAAACAGAGATAAAATATTACCACCAGGGAACTCTCTTCATTCTCTATCCATGAGTATGAGGAATTACCTGCTCTGAGATCGCTTCTCACTCATCCCGGTGAATTCTGGAACCACTTGATCCACTACACAAGCTTCCATGAAAGAGACTTTTCCTCTGCCCCAAATATCCCTAATAAATTACTTCTCTTTAAACTTACATTGCTCTCCGTCTCCTTGATTCTGAGCGTGACAATTATATATCGATTGTTGTGATTAATTGTAGCTGGAATAGTAACAAAGCTATAAAAATAGTTGCTGAAACTGAAATGTATCTTCATCATGACTAGATAGACACAGTGAGTTTGTCCAGATTCGTTAGATTTAACTCATAGTAACAATCCTGTCATATTGTCCATCCATGTTGTGAGTGTACAGGTCAGCCGATCTGGTTTCGTCTGTTAAAGTTGAACTGAAGGGGTGGGGTTAGGATTAATATTGATTTCAACAAGCTGAGTCATAATTTGGCAGGGAGTCAAAATTCAGCACAGCACCAGTTAGAAAAGTGTCCGAGTTACACCCACCTTGCTCTGATGTCATCCTTACCTGTGCCAAAAAACTATCCCACTGTCTGTTTGAAAGCAGTTTCTTTAAACATATGAAATACTATACTGTTTTCTTTGAATAAGTAAATGAAATGATTTTCACATCATTTTAAAGTAAATATTCTATCCTTAAACTGGTTAC
>JAUCMU010000097.1:22404150-22421141 GCA_032275025.1 Enteromius treurensis | reverse complement strand
TTGTAAATGGTAACCAGGACGGCAGTGATGAAACTGATGAGCGGACTGAATCGGATTCATTGTCAAAGGGCAATGAAGATCCGAAAGAGGACGCATTGATCAGTCACACTGAGAACGCGGAAGAGCGTTCCGGGAACACTAATGTATGCGCTGATGCGAGCGGTGGATCTGAGACCGTCGCTGCGGGAAACATGGACTCCGAGCACCCCATGGAGGCTGATGAGCTCGTGGGAGTCGGAGAGTCTCGGGACTCGCAAGCATCGGTTGGCCTGTCACAGGTGGATGTGGATCAGTTTTCTGAGGGAGGTGAGGCTCAGTCTGCAGATATAAATTCTGAAAGTGAGGAATCTGAGGTTGGTGATTATTTTACTGATGTCAGTTCCCAAGGAAGTTGTGCAGAGAAAAAATACAACTTTCAAATGAGGCCACCTTATTATTCAGTACAACAGATTAATGATTTTCTCAATGATACTTTTAATCAGCGAAGACCAAAACTAGAGAAGTATTTCTCTGATTTGCAGCTGTTTATTGACTCTTGCGCTTTGGCTATGAGGAAAGCTTCATTGGAAGAACTTGACCAGCCTAAAAGATACAGACTAAAGAAACATGTCAGTGCTGTAAAAAAAAAGACTAAAAAAATGAGCTAATGCATATTGAGGTGATTTATTATTATATATTTTGCTTTTTTCTATTTTTTATTATGACAACCATAAACATTGGGACGTTTAATGTTAATGGTTGTCGGTGTACGAAAAAGAGAGCTGCTTTATTTGATTATCTGCGGTTAAAACAGGCAGATGTTATGTTGTTGCAAGAAACGCATACAGATCAGCAAAATCAAGCACAGTGGTATAGTGACTGGAAGGGCAGTGCTGTATTAAGCCATGGTACGAACCTCAGTGCAGGTGTTGCCATCCTTTTTTCCTCATGTGTCAGTATGCAACCAGATGTGGTAGAAGTAATCCCTGGTCGGATTTTGAGAGCTGATATTGTTTCTGGGGATGCTCATTTTTCCTTTATTAATGTGTATGCACCAAAAATAGGTCAAGACCGGATCTCCTTTTTTAAAACACTTTCTGATTCCTTATTACAGTGTCCTCAGGGAAATATTATTGTACTTGGAGGTGATTTTAATTGTACTGTTGATTCATTTTTGGATAGAAATCATGATGAACCTCACCTTTCTTCAGCTGGAAGTTTAAAGAAATTAATTAATGAGCATAATTTAGTCGATGTGTGGAGGGAGGCTTTTCCTGGAGTTAGACAGTACACATGGTTAAAAACCAATTCCAACAATATTTCAGGAGCTAGACTTGATCGCTTTTATGTTGAAAAGGGATACAGGGGTAGGATTGTTAGCAATTCAATTACGCCATCTTTTCTGTCAGATCATCACTATGTGTCTATTGCAGTTTCTGTTTCTATTTCTAAATCTTATAAATCACATTGGCTTTTTAACAATAGATTATTAGAGGATTGCACTTTCATTCACTCTTTTAATCTTTTCTGGAAAGCTTGGAGAGAGGAGAGAAGTAATTTTCAGTCACTGAGTCAATGGTGGAGTGTTGGTAAAACTCAAATCAAGTCTTTTTGCCAGCAGTACACAGCACATAGTACTGGAATGCTTAAAGCAAGAATTAAGTCCCTTGAACAAGCCATCCTTGGGGGAAGCAGTGACTGTACCCACGATAATTCAACGTTTATTGACTCTGTTGTGAATGATAAACTTCTTTTAAAGAATTTATTGGAGGAACGAGGGAAAACTGCCTTTTTGAAGACCAGATTTGCACAGCTAAATGATATGGATGCTCCAACATCTTTCTTTTTTGGCCTTGAAAAAAAGCCACGGGAACAGAAGAGTTTTCATCAGTTGAAAATACCAGGAGTCGGTGTGATAACAGATCAACGGGAAATTCAATCTTATGCTCTTTCTTTTTATGAAGATTTGTACTGTTCTGAATTGTGCGATGATAAAGCAGTTGACACACTTTTATGTGACTTATCCAAACTAACGGAGGAAGAACGTAATGAGTTGGACAAGCCTTTGACGTTTGGAGAGATATCACAAGCGGTTCAGGAGATGTGCTCGGGGAAGTCACCTGGATTGGACGGGCTTACAGTAGAATTCTTCAAATCTTTCTGGAATGTAATGGGACAGGACATGTACCAAGTTTTTCTTGAATGTATCGATCAAGGGACCCTTCCTTTGAGTTGTCGAAGGGCAATTCTTTCATTAATCCCAAAAAAGGGGGATCTTGGGTATCTGAAGAATTGGCGTCCGGTGTCGCTGTTATGTGTCGATTTCAAGATTTTATCTAAATCACTGACTAATAGACTCAAGAAATATATGGCGTCAATCATTCATATGGACCAAACATTTTGTGTTCCCAAGAGGACAATTTTTGATAATTTGTTTTTAATGAGAGATATGATTACAGTAGCAAAAATGCACACCTTGGACATTGGTTTTCTCTCATTAGATCAAGAAAAAGCGTTCGACAGGGTTGATCACCAGTATTTATTCAAAACTCTGGAAGCTTTCGGTTTTGGTCCTTATTTTGTATCCCTTATCAAAATGTTATACAATGAAATTTTTAGTATGTTGAAGATTAATGGTTCCTTAACTAGGCCCTTCTCTGTAACCAGGGGAATAAGGCAAGGGTGTCCTCTTTCTGGTCTTTTGTATGCAATTTCTATTGAACCTCTATTAGTATTACTCAGGAGACAGTTAAATGGTTTTAGTATTTCTAATAATCCCAGTGTAGCCTCAGTCAAACTTACAGCTTATGCTGATGATGTAACGGTAGTTATAAAAGATTCAGAGGATATTACGAGATTGATTTCCTCTTTAAACGAATATCAGCGAGCTTCATCTGCACGCATTAATTGGGAGAAATGTGCGTCCTTGCTTTTGGGTGACTGGCAGGGTGCAGGACCTCCTACATTGCCACAACAATGTAGTTGGGCCAGAGATGGTTTTAAAATCCTTGGTATTTATTTAGGAACTAATTGCTACACAGAAAAGAACTGGGAAGGGCTAGCTGATAAAGTAATTCATAGGATTCAGAAGTGGCGTTGGATTCTTCCACATCTCTCTTTTAGGGGTAGATGTTTGATTGTTAATAATCTAGCAGCTTCAATGCTGTGGCATAAATTTACTGTACTAGATCCTCCAAAAGAATTACTTTCTGGAATTCAAAAAGCATTTGTTAATTTTTTTTGGCATGGCTGCCACTGGCTCCCTCCAGGTATCCTTTATCTCCCTGTAGCTGAGGGAGGTCAAGGACTAATTCATTTGGAATCTAAAGTATCAGCAATGAGGTTACAATCATTACAAAAACTTCTGTTTAGTTCAGATCCGGTGCCTTGGATTGTGGTTGGTTTATATATACTCAAGAAAGTTGGAGGATTTGGTTTTGATAAACAGTTGTTTCTAATGCAGAAGACTTTAGTGGATAAAGTGTATTCTTTACCTTTCAGTTTTTATTTAGGTTTGATTAAATCTTGGAATTGTTTTAAAATATTGAGACATGAAGATGAGCATTATGGTGTTTTAGAGCCTTTGTTTTTTAATCCTCTTTTTCAGTTGTCTGCTAATGTGTCATCATGTTTAATCTCTAAATTTCTGAATGCCGGGTTAACAACAGTCATTGATTTAATTGATGTAGAGGATGGCCAATGGAGAACTGTACATGCAATTGCTAATCAAGTTGGGGTAAATTCAGTAAGAATTGTGGAGGGATTCGTGAGGAATCTTAAGGCATCTTTTCCTCAGAATTTCATGGCTTTTATCAATAATGTTCTTCTGAATGGTTTTACATCTCAGCCTTTTACTGAGTTTAAGGTAGTTGCAAAAGAGTTGGAATCTGATGAAAACAGTCAGACAAAATTGCTGAAAGGTTATGGTGCTTTGGTGTTTCATTGTATTGGGAGAAAAATGTTATACCATGTTTGTGTTAAGACTGCACATTGTGGACAATTGACGCAAAGACAGGACACTAAATGGAGGTCTTGTCTTTCTGTTTCAGATGAGAGTTATCCATCATGGAGGTTACTGTATAAGCCTCCTATATCTAAGAGATGTGGGGATATTCAGTGGAGGATTTTACATTGTATTATAGCCACAAATTCTTTTGTGTCTAAAATTAATGAGACTGTTTTACCAGTATGTCCTTTTTGTAATGCCATTGATAATGTGTTTCATATGTTTTGTGAATGTTCCAGACTCAACCCATTATTTGGAATGTTAGAGAAAATCATTGTACGATTGTCTCTCTCTCTCTCTCTCTCTCTCTCTCTCTCTCTCTCTCTCTCTCTCTCTCTCTCTCAAGCGGCTGAGAGGCTTGTGGAAAAGGAGAATCTCTGCAAAAAAATAACATGCATAAATATACATTCTTAAATCATACTTGAGTCATGTTTTGTCTCTTTACAACCTTCAAAATATTTGGCTGTAATTAATTGATTGCATATGGTGATTGCATTATTTTATCTGATATTGAGTTGTTATTTAAATTAAATTAAACATTTTTCATTTATAATTTGTTTAAATTGTAACTCAAAGCAGGTATTGCACACTTTGTAATTAACATCTGATGCATTTTGAATCATATACATACATACAAAAAAAAAAAAAAAAAACTACTTGATACTATGTACAAACATTACTACACCAGGGTCCCCGATCTGCCGTCCTGAAACAGCAGCCGCCATTAAATCACCCGGTCGCTAGATGGTCCTGAAACTGCTGCTCCTCCAGTCGTGCAGGAATATACTGTTGGGTGTCACAGTTGGTGGCTGTCATGCCCTGGACAGACAGCAGAGGGCTCCTTTTTGTAGTTTTGTTTGTGTGGACTTTGTGCACCCCTGTCTTATTGTCACCAGCTGTCTGATCACTTCCACCTGTTTTTAATTATTCCACCAGTTCTACCCTATATATTCTCTGTTCAGTTTGTGTTTTGTTGCTTTAATGTTTGTCATGTAACCCTATGTCCTGCTCCTCTGGATTTTTGTCTTGTTTTTGAAGTTTATTAAAATACTTACTGCCTTTGGATCTTTTGTTCTGTGCAGTTTAGCAATCTAGCAGTTTTGTGTTTGTCTTTTTATCCTAGGAACCATGAATATCTGGGTTTCTCCTCCTGCCACTGTGAAGGAATGGATGGCTCGGTTTCAACAGCTGGTGGCTCTGGGACAGGAAGGAGAGGAGGTTGGGAGTTTTGCTCTGTTTTTTTTGGACTTTGGCAGCTGGGCTGGGCTATAATGATGAGACCCTTAAGGATGTTTTTAACACTTGTCTGAATGATGTTTTGCTTCAGTGGGAGATGGAGGGACTCAGGATTTAAAAATGTTGGTGGTTTGTCAAATACCTTGGTCATCGAATATTGTGGACAACACCTGATCTCTTGGAACCCCTCTGCAGAAATTGTCCACCCAGTCCTGAACCCCTGGCTCCAACCAGGAAACAAAGGGTGAGAAGGGCAGTAAAACTGACTCTGGTGGTCCCAAAGCCTATGGTCCTGGAGGACCTGTCTCTGGTGGTCTCAGA
Organism: Enteromius treurensis; assembly: GCA_032275025.1. NCBI lineage: Eukaryota > Metazoa > Chordata > Actinopteri > Cypriniformes > Cyprinidae > Enteromius > Enteromius treurensis. The sequence goes on along the minus strand of JAUCMU010000097.1, from coordinate 22,415,599 downwards.
CTTCGTTACAAAGTTACCCAATCTCACAGCTGCTGCCATAGTCAAGAGAGTGGTCTTCGCCTATTATCTCAGGGCTGTTCTGCATGTGTGGACTGCTCCAGAACTTTTTCCACTTCAGAGTCCACTCCAGTCCAAGAGCCCTCAGAGTTCACTCCACAGCCAGATTGAGTCTGTGAACCCTCATAGTCCACTCCAGAGCCCACTTTATTTTGGGAGCCCGCTCCAGAGCCCTCTCCAGTCCGGGAGCACTCAGAGTCTGCACCAGAGTTTACTTCAGTCTGTGACACATTTACATTTTCAAGTTGAACTTCAAATAATTAATACATGAAATTACTAATCCCACCAAAATCACTCATTTACTTGAAATGTGGGATTTACCTGTAAACAAATATTTGAAATAAAATCAACAGAACTCAAATTTCAGATTTACGTGAGTGTAACGGTGTTCTGTTCCTGACGTAATTGGGCTTGATTAATGTAACTACCTTGTGAATAGGCCTTTCTAAGTTGTTGTTCAAGTCATCTAGTGTCTCTACAGCTCTACAGCACAAGTAAACAGTTATCTTTTAAATTACTTTCTTCCCTCCTTTACAATAAAGGGGCCGAAACAATCTATGCCATATTATGTAAAGGGAGGGGTGCTTCAGTTATTTCTTCTTGCAAATCTGCCATTTATTTAACCTCTGTAGTCCTTCTGTATCTTCTACATTTCACTCACTTGTAGGTGTGTGAAGGAACCACACATCCACATCCGATGATCCATATTCCATTCGCACTTAACTCATTCACGGTCATGCCTCTTCTTTGGTGGTACACAAGCTAGTGATAATGTTTGACGATTAACAAATGACAAATGAGATTTCCTTGAAAGTGTTGCAGGAAGCTTTATGTCATGATGCAAGCTCGACTGTGATAATCATTCTCCCACCCTGAGGACACCGTTTTTGTCCAAGAAAGCATTTAACTGATATAACTTGTTGCGCTTGCTCAGAGAGCCGTTCCTTTGTAGTTTGATCCTTTGAATATCTTCAGCAAAGGCTTCTTCTTGAGCTAGTTTGATTATGATTATTTCAGCTTCCTTTCTTTCTTTTAATAGACTTAATAATAGACTTCATTTTATAAAGCGCCTTTAAAGAGGCATCTCAAAGCGCTGTACAAGGGGATAATAAAAATAATAATAAAAAATAAATAAAAAGTAGCATACACAGAATACAAGTAGTAAAATACAAAATATGAAAATAAAAGACACTATGATCACCTAAATCACATCAAAAGCTACCCTAAAGAAGTGAGTTTTAAGGGATGCTTTAAAAATCTCAAGGGATTCTGCATTTCTAATCTCAGTGGGCAGAGAATTCCACAATTTAGACTGGTTGCTTCATTGATTCTTGGCTGAACACCTTTGAATTCTCTTATAAACGTCTTCAGCCTGGCAAAAGCCCTCACCACTCAAGACCAGTCAGAAAAGTGGTTCACCATCTAATTCCCTTCTTTCGTCTTGATTGTGTTAATGTGGCCCTTGTGAAGCTCAGGGTCAGACATTTGTATTTCTCCCACCATTCTCTTCTCACATGGAAGATCTCTCTGCCACAGAAAGTCAGGACCGTTAAGCCAGTGTGACTCCTTTAGCTGAACTGCACTAATGTGTGGTCGGCTGGGTTATTTTCAGAACTGACATGTCGCCATTGTTCAGGGCATGTACTGGACCTTATGCGCTGAATCCGATTAGCTACGAATGTGTGAAATCTTTTGCCATCGTTGTTCACATAGCCGAGAACCACTCTAGAGTCAGTCCAGTAATACTCTTGCAAATGGTCAATTTCAAGCTCCCTTTTCGCAAAATCTCCTTTACAGACTGAAGTTACAGCTGCGGATAATTCAAGCCTTGGTATGGTTGTTAGCCTTTTAGGGGCTACTCTGGCCTTCCCCATGATGAGTGAGCAACTGATCTGACCTGTTTTACTTCTCTGAGATACGCACATGCACCGTATCCAGTAAAACTGGCATCAGCAAAGACACAATCTTGTCGAAGTCTGACGGAAGGTAGCTTCTTGGGATTTTTAAGACAGCCAAGTGAGGCAAGCCTCGAAGCCATGACTCCCATTGTGATAGGATATGCTCATTGAGATCTTTGTCCTAGCTTACTTTATCCTTACAGAGTTCCTGAAGAATCTGTTTACTGACTAGTAGAAAAGGTGCAACAAAACCTAGCGGATCATAGACAGAGGCCACCATTGGGAGGACTCCTCTTCTTGTGAGTGTGAGTGGACTACAACTCTGAATTGGAATTTGGACTTGGAAAAAACTTGATGGACTCTTCACTAAACTTTCCATGACCCTGTGATGCTAGGTACTTGAGTCCAAAGTTGGAGCAGCCAGGGGATGAAGCTGCCCCAAATAGGTGTACCTTCATTCTACTGTGTACCTTCATACACTGACAGTTTGAAATACAGATTCCCATCATCCCTCCAGATAAATCTCAGATCTATGAACATTGTTTGTTATCTGGGAGATTAAGTGTGTCTGTCTTGAAAGAAAGTGGGAGTTTAGGGTGGCCATCTTCCTTCTGTCTTATACCTTCCCTCACCTTGGACAAGAATAGAATATCTTCCTGAGAAACTGCATTATTATCTGCACTGTGATCTGTGAAGTCTGGTTCAAGTGCCCTGATTATGTCTGTGGAAATGACTTCCTTTACAAGGGTCTGGCAAACAAAGTTGACCTCTTTCTTCAATACAAATGATGGCTTCTCTGCAGGCATCACTTGTTGCATGCAAGGTTCTATTAATGACTTCTATTGCTTCACCAGAACCATCGACTATGCTCCAGCCGAGATCGGTTCATTGTGCATCTGGTTGATTTTCCTTTTCAGATATAGTCACAACCATCTAGAATAAAGGTTGTGTCACTCTGTGTACAGTATCTAAGAGCGCATAGACAAGGACTTCTTGATCTGGCTGATTTGTGGATGAGACCCAGACGGGTATGACTGTAGATGTTTGTGTACTTGAAGCTACTTGTTGGACTGCATTTGGTAATTGCTACCACAGCCATTCCTCTCTCATCAGTTTTGTCCTTTGAGCTTTCATTTTCTTTAGAATGACCAATACTTTGACAGCTCCTTGTCATCATGCAAACATGAAGGATGTCTCTTCTGACACTTTTCACATGTACTTTTGTTATCACATCTCCTTGAATGATGACCAGTCTGCAAGTATCCAAAGCAAATTTGCTCTCAACGTACAAACTTGACAGGATATTGAACTAGTCTTCTCAATTAACTTTCTGCACTTGGCTAAGACATGTTCAGTTCTTTTACAAAACACACATGATGAGATGGTGCGCTGCGCCATGTTCGTGTACAGTGTTTTTGAAAGGTTTGGTTTCGTGAATGTTTGGTTTCCCACTCTCCACACTCCTATGTGCCTTTACTGAAGATATAGGATCACAAGCAAGATCAGATCCTTTGATAGAAAGTCTACAAACTTCAGGCGGAATCATATGCAGCTTTGGTACCCTGCAAGAAGAAACCTTCAACAGTTTACTTTGCAGCACCAGCTAAGTACTTTCTTAAGTAATATAGTTTTTTTTGTTCTTCGGAATATATTGCAGATGCAGATGCAGCAGCTTCAGCCACAGCTTCATTTCTTTTGAGTGAATGCTAGAATGGGTTGGACTGCATTTTGATTGAGACCGTGGTCTTGATAAGGAGCCAGTTGAGTCCAAGATCAATCCAACATAAGGTCAAGGTTCTTCCTCTTCATTTGCTGCATGTCCTTCACGTTGCCTTTGTCGATTTCTAACAGTAAATCCTGACTTGTGATCTGTGTTTTATGTATCTCTGTTCATACCTGGACTGTTCTGTCTATGTACTCATGTCTCCGACCATCCTATCTGTTGTCCCGGTTACCCATTCATGTCTCTGCCCCCTTGTTTGTTGCCGTAGCTATTCATTCAGTCTCCACCCACTGATCTACTTTCTACGTGTATAAAACCCCCGCATGTCCTTGTGTTTGTTCGGATCATTGTGTTTATGTTATGGTGTTCACTCGTTGTTCTCTCTGTGTTTGGATTGATCGTTGTACTGACCTACGCTTCCCTTCTGTGACCATTCTACTGTCTCTGCCTTTATTGTACCTTTTCACTGGTGATCGACCCTGCTCGTTTTAACTCAATGTTTTCAAATAAACAGATGCATTTGAATCCACTCGCCTTGCCTCTGCATTATGATACTGCCTATCATCAGTTCATCAGGTGAGCCACTGTACATAATTTCCACCAAAGTGATGCACTCTCGCACCGAACCTCTTAAAGCGCACCAATGCAATTTATATCACACTACAACACATTTACAGTTTTTAATTTAGCTTCAAATAATAAATACAAGAAATTACTGAGTTCATTACAATAATTAATTGAGTTATTAATTATTAATTTCAGTTGTACTGCTGTCTATGGAGGAACAGTTGGCTCTCTGATATTATAAAAAATATATTAATTTGTGTTTTGAAGATGAACAAAGGTCTTATGGGTTTGGAACGACATGAGGGTGAGTAATTAATGACAGAATTTTCATTTTTCTGTGAACTTACCCTTTAAACACATACTATAAAGTAAGTTTTTCAACTAGACTTCTAATATGCAAAGTCAAAGGTAATTTATTCCTAAGTCCAGGGCCCACCACAAACGAATGGTCACTCCTGCTTTTCAGCCATACATGAGGAACAACAATAAATGTGGGGCTGTATTAAGTCTGAGAGATACATCTGTGCCAGACCATTTAGTGATTTAAAAACTAAGATTACAATTTTAAAATCAATTCTAAAATGAACAGGGAGCCAATGAAGAGAGGGTGAAATAGGGGTAATATGTTGCCGCTTTCGTGTTATTGTTACCAAATGAGCTGCAGCATTCTGAACCATCTGCAGTCTTGGTGAGGAAGGCCTAAATAATACCTACATAAAGTCCATTACAGTAGCCAGGACGGGATTAAATAAAAATGTGTATAATCCTTCCGAAGATTTAATCCTAGAGAGCTGAATGTACTGGGGAAAAAAGTAGATTTAATTATCAAATTAATTTGTTTATCCAGTTTAAAATCATTATCCATTAAAACCTTTTTTTTTTTTTTTTTTTACAGATGGCTTCACAAATGGTCCAGTTCAGGAAACCCTCAGGCTGTCACAATCTAGCTGGTTGTGGCAGCCCAGGTCACTGGATGACACTCCAGCGATCGTGATCTGTGTTTTGTGATCTTGGGCCATGTGATTCTGTGTTTGTTTTCTTACTGTTTCCCCATGTGCTCATCCAATTTGTAACCCCGCCTTTGTCATTAGTGTTTCATCCTCTGCCAGCCGTGTTTGTCCAGGTGTGTTTGATTAGTCCATGTATATATACCACGTCCCATGTCTTTTAAGTCGGTAACATTACATTTGTGATTGTCTTACTCTGCGCTGCTCGTCGTATGTATTCTCGTTTTCTTGTTTTGTTTGTTTAATAAATGTCTAGTTTGCACTCTATTCCTGCCTCCAAGTTCTCCCTGTTCGTGAGGAAGCACGAGCGCGAGTCTGTTCAGCTCTCATCGTTACACAGGCACCCCGGGAGTAAATAATATAACTTATATTTTATCCTTATTGAACTTTAAAAAAAATGAGTGATATCAGGATTTAATTTCCTCAAGCTAACACAGGAGTGGTGCTATAGAATTTGGATGTTTTTTGGATGTTCACTCTGACAGCCCAAATGACATCATTTAAATTGGACAGTCCTGACTGGAGCAACAGTATCTAAAATATTTTTGACAGGTAGAGTAAAACAAAGAAGAATTAATCGGTATTAAGACCACAGGAAGACACTGAATAATCCCTATTAGTGCTATTAAAGACATTAGAGAAAAAAGCTCAGCAGTTATTGCACTAATTGTCCCGACAATGACACGTTGGGACATTTGGTTCAGTTTTGAGAGAGTCAAATCTCAAGTTAAACCGGCATGTGGTCAGAAAAGGAGGTAACACAAATTTTAATTTTAGAAACAGAAAGAACACATGATTATACCAAATCTAACACATGTCCATCCTGGTGTGTGGGACTTTCCACACAGTGTGATCATATTTAGGTATAATTCCAGCCAAAAAGTCAGAGAAGTCATTTATAAAATCTTATTATATTATAAGTTATATTTTAGGTGGTCGATAGACAACCGTCTATAAGTATGTGCTCTGACATGTACTTAAGTAAAAAGTACCCATTTCTACTACCTGTTTTAGTGTCACACTGGTAACTGGAACTGACATTGATACTGTACATTAATACAAAATAACTAACATTTAATGTTTTGTTATCTAATGAATGTATCAACAACAAATCTTACATTCATCATTCATTCTTCTGGCTGACTATGGAACAAGGTCTTTGAAGCCACAACCTACTGGTGAAGGAGATCCAGTATGAGCACAGCCGGGACTGACTCCGCTCTGAGTACGCCTGTGGGGCAGGAGGATCGGGTTCGCCTTGGCCTTGGAGAACCACTGAGAAGCACAGCTGCAACTGGTTTTCCCGCTACCTGCTCGTCTGATTTAAGACATGGGAAGACACAGCCACTTCGCGGAGGTCATAGAACCTGGCGAATGTATTGCCCAGCCTGCAGCCCTACAGATATCTGCTAGAGAGGCGCCATGCATCAATGCAGAGGTGCCGGACACAGCAACTCTAAGGTTGGGTCTGCCTCCTCCTGGGGCAGAGCTTGCAGGTTCTCTACCTGATCTCGTAAGGGTTTGGTAGGAACCTTGGGCACGTAGCCGGGCCCCCAGGATGAAGTGAGAATCAGCCAGACAACAGAGAAGGCTTGTAGGTCCTCTACCCTCTTGATGGAGGCCAAAGCAATCAGGAGTGCTGTCTTCAGCGACAGGTATTTTATCTCGACTGATGCTAAGGGCTCAAAAGGAGCTTGCCGCAGGCCGGTTAGGGTCACGGCAAGGTCCCAAGAGGGTACATCCGAGGAGAAAGAAGAGAGGTTAGATTGGGGACCTCGGGGCACTGGGCCCAGAGACGAGCAATCCCCATCACCCCTGGGCTGCCCATCTCAGGGGCGCTTCTTGGAGCTACGGGTGTTCCCGGCCGGGCCCTGAGGAACGGGAGGCGACCCGTGCCCGCGGCCAGCTCGACGTCGTGTAGCCAGCCTAGCACCGTGTGCTCCAGCCGGGGACCGAGCAGAATGTCTGGGTGCCGCGGGGGACGCCCGCAGCAACGAGCAGACTTAGGCGGGGCGCTATGGGGCTTGGCATACTCCCTGTGCAGTAGGACGTGACCTACTGCCTCCGTCTGCTGCTGGACTGTCGAGAACTCCTGGGCAAAGTCCTCGACAGTGGCGGCGAAGAGGCCAACTTGCGCGATGGCGCGTCAAGAAAGTGGGCTTTGACCTCTCAGCGAGGTCGAGCCAACAGTGTCGCTCCCAAACCACTAGTGTGGACATCACCTGACTAATGGCACGTGCGGCAACCTTCGTTGTCCGAAGAGCGAAGTTGGTTGCGGCACGGAGTTCCTGCATAACTCCTTGGTCAGATCCACCCTTGTGCATATGTCTCAGCGCTTTGGCCTGGTACACTTATAGTGTAGCCATTGCATGCAGGGAGGTAGCAGCCTGCCCAGCGGCGTGGTAAGCCCGGCCTGCGAGAGCAGACGAGATTTTACGCGCCTCGCCACAGCGCGTTTGACCCCCGCGTTTGAGAGGGAGGACCTCTGCGCAGCACCGCGTGCACTCAGTGGGAGGTCTTTTGCTGGTGAGCAAAAGATTGCCTTTGCTCGAGCCTTTAAAAGGGCTACCAATCTTGCAGGGTCCGTTGTCAACTGCCCAGTGAAGTGTTGAACGGGCGAGAGAGCGTGAACTCCGCAGGAACTCTTTTTCTCTATCACTCTTCATCCAGCAGACTCAAACAGCATACAATGCAGCGACGAGTGCTCCGAAGCGAAAGGCTGTGAGTGCAATCCAGCCATGCCCTCTTATACTCACGCCATGATGAGATGCACCTGGCTGTGATTATTGCACGCCAATATTCATTTGCCTTTTTCCAAAGACTCGAAGACGATTGGTCTCTCATGCGAGATCCCATATGTAACGTCTAAGTGATTACACTGAAAGGGTAACAAGGTGGTGAGCTGCTTTACAGTAGAATTGAGGGTGGTCAAAGGTCATTAATGCCAATTACGATATAAATGATTTGCAGTAGGATATTCTAAAAAACAGTAAAGTTTAATGAGAAAATAAAAATAAAAATACAATAAACTTTACAAGTAATCAAATTCAAGACAAAACAAAACCATAAATTAGTCCATATGGCTTTCAGTTTTGGGAAAGCTTCTTGCTTAAAGAATCATATAAACCTTACACTGATTATTATTATTCTTTTAATTTTTTTCTAGAAAGAACTGCAAGCTCAAAACAAGATTTTCATTCCCTGCTCTGTTCCCCCAAAACACTAGCTAAGCTGAGATTTGTAAGTCAGGCAGTAAATTAAGTAAATAAACTTTAAAATATTATTTTGTTAATATTTCAGCAAGTTTAGTCTCCAGCATGCTTCCTACCTCTTATGCCAAAAATAGAGTGCACAATACTTTTTTTTTTTTTTTTCGTGGTGCACTAAAACTGAATGTGACTGCAGAAGGGGAACGCAAGTGCTAATTATTAGCTCCACAAATATAAAATTACCAGGATGCACTGCGTTGAAAATGCACTAGTGTGCTTTGGCCTTTAGGGTCTAAATGTAAATAAAAAATCCTTCTACATACAGTATAAAAGAAACTTAGCTGTAGATGCAAATGTGCCCTGAAAATTAATAGTAATAAAATTACCAGCATTTACTGTGTTGAAAAAGAACCAGTGTGCTTTTGCCTTTAGACTCCAACAATCCATTTTAAATATAAAATAATTATATCTGTAAATGTGCCTTGAGAAGAGTTCACTTTTTTACAGCTTTCCTGAAGTCTCCAGTCAGACAGTGACAACAGGTTCGATATAATGTTGGCCGTGCACTTAAGAGCTCTCATGGCTGGTCTTAAGCCTCTTTTAAACTGTGATGAAAGCTTGCCATTCTGTCAGCGTTGAAAAGTGGAAAACGCTTTTAAATTAGAGACATAGTGGCTGTGAGATAAAGTCTAGAAACTGGAGTCTCTCTTTGACATGAAACAATGATGTCAGGTTAGATATGTCAGCGTGTGTCTGAAAAACACTGCTTTAAAGGGTTTCGCTAAGTATGGCACATCTGAAACGGATGTCGTAAATATTAAAGAAACACATGGCCACATGAGAAAATTGTGTTTCTTTTTATTCAAGTGGATTTCTTCCCCACTAAGTGGATCTCATTGGTTGCCTACTGCTCTCACTCTGTTGGGGTTTCCAATATCTTTTGCTAATAAACAACCTTTCCATTATGTTATTCAGAACATTGACTAGTGAATCATTCAGACTGATTCACAAGTCTGCACGGCTCAACTCCCAGATCATTTTGATTCAAACACAATTTCAGTATGCAACACTGCTGAATAATCTCCACTTCACTTTACTTTTGACTGGTTTTATAATTGATTTATTAATAAAAGCTATTACAAAGTATGACGAAGCAAGATAACATTGCATTCAAATTTTGAAAAAAAATAAATAAATAATGATAATTAATAATACTGACACCTAACAGTATATTTTAAATTATATTGTTTCAGAATTTAAGGAAAACGTATACTCTTAATGTACATTTCTTCAACTGTCATCATGCATTTATTTTTTATAATCACAATGCATTCCATCGAGGAATGCAATTCTGGTTTGAATTTTTTACTGTCGTCTTTTTACTGTCAAAGACGACAGTAAAATTAGATGCCAAGCTGTAGACAGACTTTACAGCACAGACCTATAATGCATTAAGGTGCCCCTATTAGGCCTCTTCAAATATGATATTTCATGCAGTGTGTCATGTAGCTGTATGTGAACATTAACTATGTGCAAAGTTGTGACGCCGACAGTGCACGATAAATTACGTTTTTTTTCTATCAAAAAAAAAGAGTTGGCTCACATTCGCCTAAACGAGTGATCAGCAATTAAAATCTTTTTCTGTTACGGCCACATGTCACAAAGTAACATATCTGCATAATGTCTACCCACGTTTTACGTCCCGAACAACTTGCCCGCCTACAAACAGTACATGGGCGTTTCATTTTCCGACACACACTGTAGTGGTAGACCAATCATAAAGGACTGAACCATCTGACCAATCACAGCAGTGAGGGCTCACGGAAAGGAGGGTTTATACTGACTGATTCTTCGAACTGCTTCCCACGAGTCGTTTATGGATCATTTAGAAATGGGGTAAAATTAAATCTATTTTTGGAGAAAACTCCAAAAGTGTTTTTTTGACCTTGCATATATTTAAACCTATTTTAAGAGACTGATAAAGCAATATTAGCAACCTTTAAAATGGCATAATAGTGGCACTTTAAAATGCTGCCTTTGTAGACTTTGAACAATGCATATGTGTGTTACAGAAATAACTATTATGTTTCCTGTCTACACGTCACTCTATGAGAAAACAGTTCAATCACGCTATGCTAATAATAGAGGTACGACCAATAGATGACACAGCGAGCCCAGGCAGAATAAGCCTTGGAATACAGTCACATAAGTAAGCAGGGGAATGATGCCCCGCTTATTAGATCGTCATGACACTGAATTACATGTAGGTCCAACGTTTGGGTGCGTGTCAAACCTGTAGTAGTAAGCCCTTAAAAAGAGAGAATCCTGGTATGTAATTCCAGAATATAAAACCTGGTGAAAGTGGACAGCGAGGAGCAGCCGGCCACCTCACAAATCTTTGATAGTGAATTGCCGCCAGACCACGCCCATGATGAGGCGATGACTCTAGTTGAATGGGCTTGAAGGGACGGATGAAGTGACGTTGTATGGAGAAACCATATCCTTGCTTCTATTAATTTCTTTCTCTTTATTTATTTTTTATTTCAACATATTAATGTTTATTATAATCATACAACGAATAGCATTTAACTGATTAAATTACATAATTATATTTCATATGTTTGATTTAAGAAGTAATGCGATCCACAGAAGTCTCTGTGGATTTAATTGATGTGTGTCGAGACAGGCCTGAGCTCAACGGAGCCTGGCTGCCTATGTGTTGTTTTATCTTTCCTCAGATCATGGTGTTCTGGAGAATCAACTGTGACGTTTATGTATAAGATATTAGAGTTTTTGCGAAATCCAGTTCTAGCCTGTTTTGCACTTCTTTTTGCATAGACTGTTTAACCTGCTACTGATAAGATGTTTGGTTGAGCTAGTTAGCCTTGAGAAACAGACGCTCTAAAGTCTTTGTGATGCCCTGGTGGCCTGTATACAGTAGCCAGTACAAACATCACAGGGGATTTATAACTATCACATGTTTCTCTA
>JAUCMU010000097.1:22302520-22313383 GCA_032275025.1 Enteromius treurensis | reverse complement strand
TCTGTTCTTCTACTTGATAATGTTCAGTGCTTTGCTACAATCTGTACTGTTAAAAGCGCTATATAAATAAAAGTGACTTGACTCAATACTTTTCTCATTCGCAAGGCATTATGATTTTGCTCAGCAGATTTCTTAGTCACAGCTAAACCAATCAGGCCAGCCAAACCCAGGCCAATTCCACCAATAATTGCCATTCCAACCAGCCCATCTTAAAAACAAAATAATGAGAAGCATGTTTTTTTGTTGTTGTTTTTTTTATTGCAGGTTTTGACATGGGTTTTCAAACATCCATACAAGCTGTACATATTTAAGAAGATAGATAAACAAATGGTATGGACATCAACATAAATTATTACATAAGTTACTAAACAAGTAAATGAATAAATAATAATAATGAAATAAATAAAAGGGTAATAGAGAAATTACATAAAAAATTAATAATAATAATAAATAAATAAATAACAGTATAGTTATTGCAATACAGTACAATAGGGTAGTCTTTCAACCTTTCCATGCTAAATTCTGGATTCCCAAAGTTAATAATCGTGTTTCTTTCACCCCAAGGTAAATGAGAAAAGGGTCCCATATCTTATAGAAATTGAATGGCTTATCTTTTAATGCGGTAGAAAAGGCTTCATGGGGAATAAGAGCTTTAGCTGTGTTTATCCAATGAGTAAATGACGGAGTCTGATCTGTTACCCAACATATAAGTATGCATTTGCAGGCACAGTATAACAAAATTTGGAGAAAGTGAATTCCTTGAAATTTGAAGGGAAATTCCTGACTTATACCTAGAAGGCATGCTTTTGGTCCGAGTTGTAAAGGACAGTTGAATATATTCTCAAGTTCCTTTAGGACGCCCTTCCAGAATTGTTGGATCTTAATACAACTCCAAAAACAATGAATTAGGGTTCCCTCAACTCCTTTGCATTTTTTACAGAGATTACATAATTTGGGGTTAATCTTATGCCTACGGACTGGAGTCACGTGTAGCCGGTGGAGAATTTTAAACTGCATTTCCCAGGCAGAGTTGTTGGCAAGATAAGAGGGCATCTCACATACAGCTTTCCAATCAGCTATCTGAATTTCCTCCCCAAGATCCTTCTCCCATAACTCCCTGGTTTTATCTGAGCTGTCTGTATTTGCATTTATAAAAATTCCGTAAAACTGTTTAGACACTGACCGAGATGAAGTGAGTTTATTTATGCGCTCTTCCAGTGGGGATACACCAAAGCCACTCGAGTGCATTTTAAGACCTTTAGTTACAAAGCTGCGAATCTGAAAGTATGTGAAGAAATCTTTTTTATTTTGGTTGTATTTTACAATGATTTGCTCAAAGGTCATTAGCTGTTTGTTTTCCACTACATCTCCAATGATACAAATCCCCTTTTCCTTCCAATGTATTAACCATCATTCATCCCTGGGGGAAAATCTGGATTATTATGCAGTGGTGTTAGCAAAGAGAGATGGGAGTGATAACCTTCCGTTTTACGAACAAGCCTCCAAATTTGTATCATATTGCTAAGGATTAAGTAACCTTTAATTAAGGCTGGCAATTTTTTTGATGAGACATACAGCAAGTTATGTAGGGGAACAGACCCAAGTCTCGCAGCTTCAGCACAGATCCAGGTTGAGTTTGGGTCATGTATATGCCATTCCAATATAAAGTGGAGCTGGGCAGACAGTTGGTATAACTTGAAAGAGGGAGCAGCTACTCTGCCTAGTCTGTTAGGTAATGACAAGAAGCTATATCTCAATCTGGGCCTTTTTTTCCTCCAGATAAAAGAAATAATAAAACCATGCAGCTGTTTTAGGGCTCTATTAGGAATGAGAACAGGTAACATTTGAAGCGGATATAAAAGACGGGGCAATATATTCATCTTAACAAGATGAATTCGACCTAGCAAAGACAAAGGTAAGTTACACCATCTATCTAAATCTGTTTTAATTGTCTTAATAATTGGAGCAAAGTTATTTTGATACAAGTCATCTAATTTTGATGAAATCTTTATTCCCAAGTAGGTGAAGCCAACAGGAGACCATTTAAATGGGTAAGAAATAGTAGAGTCATTTGAGTACAAATTCTTTAGAGGCATTGCTTCTGATTTTGTCAGAAGGCACCAAAACTGGATATCGGGCAATTAAGTGTGGAATAGATCGAGGAATCAAGTAAAATTAAAATATCATCTACTTAGAGGGAAATCTTTTGGGTTTTCTTTCCTAGACAAAGTCCCTCGATAGAGGGGTCGTCTCTAATGGCCACAGCTAGCGGCTCAATAACTAGAGCAAACAGATGCGGTGACATAGGGCATCCCTGTCTGGTGCCGCGTGATAAGAGAACATTTTGGAGATTTGAGACCATTAGTAATGACATTTGCTGTGGGGAAAGAGTAAATGAGATGCATGTTAAGTTCCCTATTTAATAATCATACATGACGATTATTCATACAAAGGATTTATACCATTATACAAGGGGCTATACCAGGGGGCTTTAAAAAAACCTTTCCAGGAGGTCCCCCTGCTCTGCGCATTTTCTGTCCGTCATTAACTTATGATTCAACTTAGTGATATTGATAAACAAGTTTCAGGGGGAGCAGGCACGAATAATCAGCCTTACGTCTCATCCAATCAGGTCCAAAAGTATCCGCTTTAAATAAGCCTGTTTCCTTCCCTTCCCCATCTAGTTTTAGCATCTCTCCTCCTCCCCTTCTCCGTCTTCGTTCCTCACCTTTCCCCGCGGGGGGTATGTGGGGTTTGAACCAGACACCGAAATCTGCCTTTTACTCTGCAAATATCTTGCCCGACTGGTATTATGCTTTTCGTTTCTAGTCCTTGGAGATTTAACTGAAGCCAAATTAGTGTATTTTTCAAGCCTATAACGTAATGTTAAACATATGAAAATGGGTTTTTTTAAAAATGAAAAAATAGTGCGTCACAAACACTTTTTGTCAGAGTCTGCAGTCCTCTCTTTGGTGCCATCTCTGTTTGAAACCTACAGTTAAACCTTGCAGTTATTCGCACAATTTTCTTTACGTGGGTTGTGCTTCAGCATGGCTCCTCAGCGTGAATAAATTGAATGTTTTGATGTGTGGCTGTCAGTCACATCACTGGTGTGGATATTTACTGTACTTCAGAATCACAGATTATAGCCTACGACTTGGATAATGTTATTTGAACAAGTAATTTATCAGTCACTTTTGTTCTGACCAACTGATGAAAAAAGAATTTAAATATTTCACACTACCAATGGTGAATAAATCTAATGATCTCTTAGCTCAAATCACATCAAACCATACAAATGATCAGTGTTATACTTTGTTCTCAAATTGTTCATGTTAACAACATCAGCATGTGACTAATGTGTATGTAGTGTGTATTAGCGTTACAAAATTCAATTTATGTACAGTCTAATGGATAATTGTCATACCATTCAAATTTCATATAAAGAGGCTCTTTTAGCCTAAAATGAAAAGTATTCTTCCTAAGAACTGGTTCTCTTTAAAGAGGACATCAGGCTCCCATTTTCTACAAGTTGATGAGATTCTTCAGCGTCTTAATGAAAAGTCTGTAAATATATTTTGGTTAAAATTTCTCAATGGTAGTGTAAAACACCACCCTTTTTACCCTGTCAAAAACAGCTCTGTTCACAGCGACCCGTTTCATCCCTTTAAATGCTAATTAACTACTGTTTATACACCCCTCTCTTCATTGGTTGACGAGCCGATGCTAGATCTGAAATAGAGTTAATTATTTTTGGGGATTAAAAAAAAAAAGCACTGGGAAGATTTTTGTCATTATAGGGTGATTGTGTACACACACTGCTAATACACATTTTTGCACAAACACCTAAAAGTGAATTTTGCATCTGATGTCCCCTTAAAATACAAAATGTGTGTAATCTCACATAAGCTATCTGTAATCACGTGCACAATTAAAACTGGAAAATAATTTCAGTCACTTACATATATTTCAGAAATAAATAATCCTTGCTGGTTTACAATCTGCCCACATATATGTATTAATTCCAGCAGCAGTGAGAAAAGGTTATTAATGATCCACTACCTGCAGCATCACGCACACTATAGCCTACTAACTGGGACTCCTTTATGTTTACAGATGTGACATTCTGACGCAGCAGCATGCTTAAATTTCCAGTGAAAACCTACCAGTAACACTCAAATTAGAAAATATTATTGTTATTATTACCACTGTGAATCGGGCTAAGGTAATGAGATAGTTTTGAACACTGACTGGTTAATGTATGTACTTAAAAATGAATTCTGGATATTTTTTAGAAAAAACAAAAGAAGTTAATTCCAGCTTTAATTCATTTTATGTAAAGCACCTTGAAGTAGCATTGTGTTTGTAATGTGCTATATAAATAAATTGCTTTAACTGCACATATATTTACAGTGTAAGTACAGTTTACCTATATCTAAAAAGTAATGTTAATGTAAGGTAACTACAAGGGGTAGGGTTAAGTTTAGGAGTTGGTTCAGAGTTAGTACCTTCTACCATTATTACTATGCTCTTGAATTAAGAAACTGACTTCCATTATGCAATAAGCAATATCAGTCCTCACCTTTCTTCATGGCTTTATCAATGAGTTTCTCCAGTTCCTCAGCTTGGGAATTTCCTGGTTCATTTCTCAGTGAAGTCCTGATGTATTTCAGAGCTTTCTCATATTCCTGGAATTAATGTAAAGAGGAGAATAAGTAGCAGCAAAATCATTGCAATATACTTTTCCAACATAAACATATGAAAACTCTGATAATAACTTTGATGGATAAGTTCTGGTGAAAGATAAAGCGTTTCCATATTTGGAATTATTACCAAGACAAAATTACGTATGTAAGAATATCTGATATTTTAAGGGACTTTTTGGCCTTGATATACAGTCAAGAGGGTCTGCAGTTGAAGAAAGTCTGCCTCCACATGAATCAAACAATAACATTTATGACATTTTATTGTCCCTCATATAAGATAAGAAAGTACAGTTGTCAACTAAAATCCAGATAACAATAGCTGAGGCACTAAACTACTGTGATGTTGCAAAATAAACCCATGCTTTGAGTAATGTTTATTGTACTAATGTGATTCGATAGCTCATTGGATAGCTGAGGAGTGAAAGAACAGGAAATTGGACAAGTATGGTATGGACAGGAAGCCACTTACAGCACCCATTATGACATGAGTTTAAACAAAAACGTATTGCTGAATGGCTACACCATTTAGATTTACCATGTGCAAAATGTTTCACCCAGTCACAACTTGTGATTTTCACGTGGACACTTCAATACTCTGAACTCAAAGTAAAGTTCAACAATCCTGTTTGAACGTACGCAGCGTAATATGCGTCAGCGGATTCGTTAAAGGACTGATGCATTGCATAAAATACAAAAAAAAAAAAAAAGTTTTATGCATATTAGTTTTCATTGAAATATTAGCATTTTAAAAACATTTAAAGTGTATATTGATCTGTTTACAACAGTTAAAGCGAACAACAAAAAGATATTTATGACAATAAAACAGCAACATCTGCTTACGCACATCGTGCTGCGTTATCGCAGGAACATCCCAGCTAAAGATAATGAAGATAACTTTGACAAGTGCCTTCCAAACGACTAAATAATGGATAGGGATGATCGCTATGATAGGGAAAATTGCCATGAATCGTACGATACGCGAATCGTTACACTTCTAACAGAAGTTACAAATTATTTTTTCTTTTCCCGAATAAATTAACTTTTGTTGGGCTTCTGGTTGCTATCGCAATATTGGAAAGTGTTTGAAAGGGGTAAAACTAAGTATTCAGATACCACTAAGCAATACCCTAGTCGATGTGTTTGCTACTGATCAGACACCACGCTTAACTGTTACTCGAACTACGTGTCTTTACAAACAGAACCCTTTGATACCGCTGCCTTGTATTTTTTTTCTTGAGTTTCTGAAAATCAGAAGAATACAAATTTAAAAACGTATCCACTACAAAGCATTGAAATTGCAATTTAAGGTTATTGATCCTTTCATACAGACATGGTTTTCCCCATCACAAATTACCTCCAGATCATCTGGGGCTACAACCTCACCAACAACTGCTTCCATGATAACGAAAATAATGCGTTTACACCGGAAGTTTCACCGGATGGTGATTCTTCTTCTTATGGGATTCGCGGCAGCAGACTTCACGCAACACCGACATGCGTCTCATTTGGAAGGCTGCGTCGTACGGAGGTTGCGTTTGAAGGCTGCATACGTCATCGGGGAAGTCTCATTTAACAAAAGTACCCATTAAATTGCAAAAAACAAAGTATATTATTTTTCTATAAAAATAACCGTGAATTTTATTGTGGTTAATATTCTTAAATAAGACATGCTTAATGACGCGTGCAGCCTTCAAATGCGACCTCCGGAGGACCGAAATAAGACGCCGGTGGCGCCCTCCTCAGGACCATATGAAGATGATTCTTCTTTGGATTTTAATGACCGTTTGCGTTTGGTGTTGCATTGCTTCCATCTTCTGGAGCTAGTTACTTCCCATGTACAGCTTCTTATTTTTCATTTTTTAGTCAAAAAACAAATCAAATATTTAATTCCTTGCCAACTCCTACAGCAGTCCAGTATGTCTCCATATATTTTATCATAATATTGTGTGCAATACACAAGAACATGTTCTACATGCTTAGATATTTGGCACTCATCACAAGTATGAAGCATACTATTTAACTTACTGTGTGTGTCCTGTTCTTAATCTAGTTGGAATAGTCTCTTGTCTCCATTTACTTTCCACCCTGTTCCGCTTTTTTTAGTGCATGTGGATATCTTCCTTTTAGTACATGATCCTATCTTTGCTGCCATTCTTTACAGTTACCTGATTGCAAAAGATTTGTGTCAGAGATTTTCTTATGAAGATGTCTGTATTACTTACCATTGGATAAATAAATGTAATATTACAGGTGCCCACTTAACAGATCATAGTGTTATAATGTCATTTTAAAACAAAATCAAATATTTCAAAATATTATTTGAAACATAAAACAAGATTATTTTGCTTGTTCCAAACTAAACTTATTTAATTTTTACTTGCTTTTTCTGAAAACAAGCCTATAAGATTTACGTCTAGAAAAACCTTGATTTAAGAAGTTTTAGATACATTTTGGCTGGAAACAAGACAAAAAAAGCAGAGAAAAGCATTTTTGTGGTGTAGATAAATTCTGAATCTTTTGAACCATCTGTATTAATTTGTACATTGTCATTAATTCCTTCAATATAATGATTTACTTTAATTTACCACTTTTTCGATTTTTCAACTTCTAATTTCAGATCGCAGGCACACACACACATATGTATATATATATATATATATACACACACACACACGATTATTGAGGTCCATATCTTCCATGCCTTTTAAGGTCCGTTCACACCAAGCATGACAACGATGTCTCATTATATATAGGCTAAACCACTTTTGCTTGTGGGTGAAAATTCATATGAATTGTTTATCAAAAGAACTTTAGCATAAGTTTAGAAGCTTCGGTCGGGTGGCAAGTGCAAATGGCTTCCGGTAAAACGTGTTCAATAAAAGGCCAACAATGTTCAATAAAGTAAAAAAAAAAAGTGTTCAAAAAAGGGCAAATACATGACCACGTGATGTACAAACTGATTAACTAAGCCAATCTGACAGGTGCTCTTCCCAGTCAAAACGAAGCGCCACGCGACTTCTGATCTATTGGAAATAAAATAAGAAAAGAAAAGATAATATAAAAAATTCACGTTCTGCAGGATCTTTTTTTTATTTTTTCTGAGAATTGATACTTCTATTTTTGTTGTAAGCTACTCAAAGTTTATACACAGCTGACTTTTTATGAAAATGTATTACGTTTATTTGCTGTGGTAAGTTTTTAGTTGTCCCTATCATTTCGCATAGGAGAATGTTTCAAAGACATTGTAGCCTATTGCTAAGAGTATTTCTGATATCGTTTTGTATTGCAGTTTACCTGTAAATTTAAAAATGTTAGTTCTGAAGTGAAATTTTGCATTTTTCAGGTTATTTCTGTTTGGCTTATGTCCTATTTCTGTTCCTGATTCCATACCTATTGGTAAGAAAATGCTTTTCTTATTGTTTTTATAGACAGTTGCAATGTATGAGCAATACAATGTAAAGATGTGTTCGTTTCTCAGGTATGTTCAGGACAGAGTGCCATGATCGTCATTTCTGGTTGTCTGTCAACTCAAATTTCCTTGGCCACAACTTTAGGTTTGATGTTCAAGGTATTCAGTTTTTATTAGGATCTCTCTTTCTCTCTCTCTCTTTCTCTCTTTCTTTCTTTCTTTCTTTCTTTCTTTCTTTCTTTCTTACAATCACCTTGCACTGACTGGATGATTTGTTCTACATTTGGTCCAAGTTTGAAGCATGATATGTGTGTAAATGATCAGTGACACTTTTGCCATTTGACTTCTGCAATTCATCGTAGTCACCACAGCACTTAACAACCAACAAATGACACCTCAGTAACAGAAGAAAACAATTACTTTTTCTTCTTTTGATTAAGGTCAATAAAATTATGATAGTTGACTTATGGTGCCGAAAAAAGTCAACATTTAAACATTGCTCTGATTACCCCAATTCACCCTCTATTTTTAATTTTTTTTTAATGGTGTAATTGTATGTACTCTTACAGCAGACTCTGAGGTCCATAAGGTTTCTGGTCAGTGGGCAGCAGAGTGTGGCTATACTATGGCTCTTGACTCCTGGGGTGATCTCCTGCTGCGTGTTTCCTATATGGCTTGTCTGGTGGAGAATCTGGTGAGAGACGCTCAAGAAAGGTCACCTAAAATGTATCAGTCATCTTTTGTTTAGTTAATGTTTACTGCAGCATTGTAGTTTTGTGTGTTTTATCTTGTAGGTGTTTTTACTTCCCTGTGCACCACCTAGAGTATTAGCCATGTTTTCAGGAATTTTTTATAGTCATTTGCCTTTAGTTTTACCACCTGTATTAGCATGGTGGTTAACAGTAAAGATTATATCACTTGATGAAAAGTGTATAAGTTGTAAAATATACAGGCACCATTCCATTACATAATACATGAAGCATTGTCAGCACTTTTGTTTCTGTGAATTTCCATCAACCACAGCAATTTTTTTTTTTAACAGGATATTTTTACATTGTGAGTTACATTGTATGGTAATTGATCAACTTTGGAGCACAACTGTTAGCAGTGTTGATTATTTGTTGTTTCAGAGGGAGACTGAATTTCGGTTGATGGTGTGGTTTATAAATCAGGACTCAAATGAACAGGAGAAATCCTACCCTTTACTGCTCACCTGCCCTCTCCAGGTCCCATGGGCACATCGGGAGCTTGTCTGTGAGCAGAATTACATGGAGGTGACAAAACAAATCTCTTTTGTATTATGAAGTGTGCATTTCCTGATACAAACAAAACATTATGTGGAAACACACGTGCCCTCCACCCACAGGTGTCTGTTCTGAAACTGCTGCCTCCTGATAATCACATAGGCACAGCATGGGTAACACCAGCCCCTGTGGTAAGAGACTGTGTGTGAATTTTTACTGTTTGAATTTAATGAATCTAAATAATACACTCCTAATCCAGACTTGTGCCATTGATTTACTGTACTGTAACCAGGCTTGCTATGTAGCCAAGGGAACTGGCTCTTCTCGCATAGAACAGGGTATACTCCCAAGTTTTACTTGTTACAACAAAAACTTCTGGCTGGCTCAATGAAGAACTACATTGCTTTTTCTAGCCACGTCCTGTTAAAACTGGATGTTACGTAACTTAAAAATTGGGTGATAGGACCTCTCTATTATTTTAAAGTCATTTTAAATCATAGTAAGGAACAATATGACAGCATTTTTTATTTTTATTTTGTTTTTGGTAAAAGAATAAAATTAGAATAGAGAGCACTAGAGTTAGTCTCAAATAAAGATGGAAGAGATGTGTTTTTTTAGCTGATTCTTTAAGATGGTCGGATTCTTGAAGGACTCTGATTGTTACTCCGATTGAGTTGGGCAGGTCGTTCCACCACGAGGGAACATTTTAAAGTAAATGTCTGTGAAAGTGATTTTGTGTGTATATAATAAAGAGAGAGAGAAAATATTGAAATTATTTTTATAGAAAAATACTGACCAATGAACGCTACCATTTACCTTAATCGCTGTGGCATTATGTGTTGCCGCTAGATGAGTAAAGCTAGATCTAAGATCCGGAGGATCACCTGTATAATTGTTCTATTTTAAGGTATTATACCACGACTTTCTGTAAAGCTGCTTTGAAACAATGCATATTTTTGCTTTACAAATAAATAGATTTTTGTTGGGCCACTCAAACAGATTGTAGTTTTTTTGTTGTTTCTGTTGTTGGTGCACTTTTTACTTTTAACAAAATCTAATTTTACAATTGTTTACTTTTATGGAACATTGCAGTTTATAATGTGCACTGTTAAATCATTATTTTTTTTAGAATTCATCTGCCCTCCTAATCTTTACTTAAAATAACTTTGCTACCACATCTTATCTCTTCTCTGATAACAGGTTCACTGGTGTGTGGAAGGCATAGTACTCTGCAACTCAAATGCAATAACAAATAACAAGTTACCATCATTGATTTAGTGCTTTATACAGTACAGATAGTCGGATACACTACCGTTCAAAAATCTGGGGTCAGTAAAATATTTAATGGTTTTTAAATATGTTACTTATGCTCATCAAGGCAGCATTTATTAGATTAAAAATACTGAAAAAATTGTAATATTGTGAAATATTTCAATTTAAAATAACTGTTTTCTGTGTGAATATATTTTAAAATGTAATTTATTCCTGTGATACAAAGCATCAT
>JAUCMU010000097.1:22280054-22291773 GCA_032275025.1 Enteromius treurensis | reverse complement strand
AAATACAAATATTAATTTTACAAGTTCTCACATTCAATTAGCAAGCTCTCGAGTTTTGCTACTGTTTTACCTTCATAACCTAGAGCCCCGACTTGAGCCATGCCACGTTTCTTCGGATCAGCAAGAGCCACTGCAAAAGATGGCCACCAACCTAGAGGTACTGCACATGACAGTTGCCACAACATAGCCTCCAGCCAATACGGATGTTAAGTCAGTCTTCAGCCACCACTGATGCTACACCTGTGTACCCTAGCATCGTGGATGTTGCACATGAAGACACCAGGGCATTCCCAGTACGCATGAGGCTGGTGTCCAGTTTGGCAGACCCCCTTTTAAGGTCAGTGAGGGCAGCCGGTGTCCCCAAAGGTCCAGAGACTGTAACTTTCTCTTCTGCAGTCACCATTTTTAATGGTGTGGGCCAGCCCGTGGGTCTGCATTCGAGACTTTGCCCATTCGTGATTTTGCCCCAGAACCACTGGAGGTGTCGGCCTATGCCGTAGCTCCTTTTGGAGGTTCCCAATCATGGCCAAGGAGGCTCCTGTGTTCTGTGTTCTAGTTAGGTCTACTCTGTCCTGGTGCCCTTTGGCTTTGCCCTGTCCACCTGCTCTGCCCTAGAGGGCGTCTACTCGGTCCTGGAGGGTGTCTGAGCTGTCTGCTCCACATTGAAGGATGTCTGTGCTGTCTGTTCCGCACTGGAGGGTATTTGAGTTGTCTGCTCTGCCCTGGAGGGTCTCCACTCTGTCTGCACCACCCAGAAGGGCTCCTGCTCTATCAGCTCCACCCTGGATGGAGTCTATCCCATCTGCGTGCCCACCCCCAAATCTAATAGATTTCTGCGAATGGATCCACTTCTTTCTGACCCCTTTGTTACATATGTATTTAACACAATTATTTTATTAGTTGAATCATTAATTCATGCTAATAAGTGGATAAAATGTTTTAATGATGAAAAAGAGGTTGTTTTATTAAAGATAGCACTTAATAATATCTCATTTAAAATGTTTTTTTTTAATTACACGTTGCTTCACAAGGTTTCAAAGGTGTGCCCCAGTCAATTTTCACATTTTCAAACATTCAATAAAATGTAATGACAGCTTTCACTCTAACAAACCGCATTTCCACAATTCACCTCTGCAGAGTACATCAGTGTCAGGCTATGGTAGGTTTTATAGAATATTTTAAATCTTAATATTAATATTTCCTGTCTCGACCATGATATGTCAACCCCATCTTCCAATTTCTGAGGAAATGATTTGAAGTGATCTAATAATCTAATTTTATTCTCCTCAAGCAGGTTCTATTAGCATCTAGCATTAACAGAGAAAACAAAATGCCAAATTTGTCACCACCGTAAGATTTTCTGTTTGACGGTGGTGACAAGCTAATGACGGAGTTGGCATTCATTGTGAAGTCATTATATTTTTGTGGTTTTCAAATTGTAATCATATTCAAAATAAAACAGTGTATAAATACTAAATGTACAGCATCTGCCTATTGCTTTTGTGAATTCTATTACATCCATAAGTTGGAGGTAGTTTCAACCTTAGACGTCATGCCCACAGAATTTTGGCTAAACGTCTGATGCATATGGGGCACTAACCTAAAAACACTTCTGAACTTAAATGGTTTGGTTAACTTGTACTGTTTTTCCTATGTGTGTCACTTTAATGTTCCACCTTGAAACTAAGACTCCGTCCACACGAAGCCGGTGCGTTCCCTATCCGATAATTTTTTGTTGTTCTAAAAAAAATTTGCGTAAACATGAAACCACTGAAAACGGTGTAGTATATATGCCAGACCAGTATGGGGGGCTATAATTCTCCCATAGAGATACACTACGCCAAACTCCCTCATTAAAGATGAAAGGTGTTGTGTTTACAGTTGTGACAATAAGCACTTATCAGTATCAACTAAACTAAACAAATTTCGAAAAATATTTTTTAATCTTTCAATTGCATGGCATAGAATCTTTAAAATATGTCCACGAGATTTACACACTGGTCTGTAATTGTGGAAACATTTCCAGGCCCCTAAACATGATGCACCACAAAATTAAGCATGTTTGGTTGTTTTACCTGTAAGTCAAATGGCCTCTTGGGCGGGCCTTGGCCATATAAAGAGGACAAAGTTCCCAGATCTTTAGCCATCAGTGATATACATACTACCATGTTTTCATTGTGTAAGTGGTTTTGTAATACTTAATATCAAGTTTTTAAAAACAAGATGAAACTAACATAAATAAATAAAAAATAAATTTTTAAGAGCTGGTTATGTGTTTTGAACTAGGTTTTTAAAAGATTTTTCTTTCTTTATATCAATCTAGCAATCAATCACCTTTATACATATTATTTCAAAGCACTGAACAGTATCAAATTGGAGAATAGTGTCAGTAATGTAAAATGACAAGATTAAACACTCCATTTTCAACTAAAGGCATTTCATTATTAAATGCAGAGATGTCTAGATCAGCTAATTTTTTAATAGGATCTTTGTAATCAAATTAATGATAATTGCTAGAATTTACAGTAAGCATCCTCAACTAAGCAAGCCAGAGGCAAGGAACCAAGACTCCTTCTGTGACAGAATGGAGAAAAAAAAACTTGGTAGAAACCAGGCTCAGTTGGAGGGCCAGTTTTTCAGTGACCCGTTGTAAAACAGATTTGAATGTGATTCCCAATCCCAAGATTTTGGATTTATAACTTATTTATATTCACGCAATATCACATGAGTAAAGGTACTTGTGTACTGTTTTACTTTGGGACTTATTCTTTACTTATAATTATATGTGATATCGATTTAAAACAGTAAAAATTGATATTTCAGACAGAAGCAGCTAAAGAAGCAAATTCAAAGTAGCAAACACTAAAATGTTTTACTGCTGTTATTCTAAACATCAGCACTCAGTCACTCAAACTCAAGGATCAATTCTGATTGTCTTCATTGTACCTTGGAGACTGAAGCAAGGGCCTTGGAAGCTGTTTCCTCTTCTTTAGTGCCCTTTCCAGTTCGCTTTTGTATATTCTACAAAAGGTTGAAATTAATTAAATGACTATTGTCTTATCATTTCACATTTATTGGAAAAATTTAATGGAAGTTTTTCTCACCTGTATAAGGATTTTAATGCGGGTGATTCGTTGGAAAGGCAGAAGCATAAACGATGTGAAGGGCAGACGTTTGCAGAGGGGAGATGACTCTAGCCGCCTCATCACAAGAGAAAAATCTCTGTTACTCTCCCTGCCAGTACCACACATACACATAAGTAACATACTCTACAACACTGTTTAATTATCTCTAATATATATGTAGTTTTTCGGTCATTCTACTCCAAAAGGGAATGTATTGTAAAATGTATTTTATGGTTATTGTATTTTTTTATTACTTCTATTTATTTATTTATGTTAGGTATGGGTTAAAGTCTCACATAAGTCTGCTGTATGTTTTCTCTTGGTACTGCTGATTTCGGACATAATCAATAAAGATTGAGAAATGGTTCTCTGAGTGCTCATAAATGATGTCACAGACGTCAGATATCACCACACTCTCATCTACTCGCTTCAGCAGATCCCCTATAAACCTGAGAACAACAGAGATGTGCATTCATGCCTGTGGGGTAGAAACAGAATTGTCACTTTTTCATTTGTTATGCTCTTCAACTTGTCTCCCTTTCTCACCTCTCACTGACTTCATAGACCTGAAAGAGGTTGGAGAAGAGGGCCCTCCTATCATGAATGACCAGAGTCTCATTGAGTTCCCGTGAGCCCAGGAAATGATCCTTTAGAACACGCAGGGAGCGCAGGTAGGAGGCCTCAGAAGTAAGCACCTCAAACAGGCTCTAAAAATAGTTTAAAATAAAAATATGTAATAAAGCTCAATTTAGCAATAAGATGTAAAGTTATTTCTAATAGTAGTAAACTATTACTCTCACCTCTTGTCTCTGTATTTCAGTGCGAGTGAGTTTATGTAGCAGTCCACTTTCCTTCACCACTGGTAAATTCTGCCAGAGTGTAATCTCTTCAGGGCCTCTCTTGAATCGGGTGCCAACCACCCCATGCCCTCCGGGAGTCTCTAGACCCAGGGTTTCACTAACACTCCTCCTGTTGCAATCAGGACTATCAGACTGGATCTGACTGGCTTCATTTAAGATTTTTTCCTGGTAAATCTGATATAGAGGTTCTGAAGATGACACATTGTTTTGGAGAAAGCTTAGTTGGACAGCAAAACATTCAAGTAAATGTTATTGCACCTTATGTTTATTTGCTCCAACAAATTGTTTAACTGTTGTTTCTCTGTTTGTGTATTTTCTCACCATAGTCACCGTTTGGTTCCCAGTCACTAGAGATTCTCCGTGGACTTTCTGTTTTGCCACACAGTCTGTAAAAAACCCACAACAACTGGCAATACATTACTGGGCTCAAATGAATATCTATCACAGATAAGGCCTAATAAAAAAAGACTGCCATTTTTTAAATGTCATTGGTCAGGTAGGAACAAATTTCGGGAAATGTTGGGAGACAAAAAAGGACATTCTTGCCACTTCATATTTTCGTTTTGACCACTCTTTCCTACTAGAAGTGAGTCAACTTTAAAATTTCTCTTTTTCAAATCCTTAAAGGCTGGTATGTCGGGGGGGGTTTATTTTCGGGGAAAGAGGAATTAAACTCTTGACTCTACTTTCTGATTTTGCTGAGTTAGATGTGTTAACAAAGTTTGTTGGCCCTGGAACAACATTTTAATACAAATATTTAATCTTGACCATATCTATACACCTAAACTTAACCTTACCCATGAATAATGCCTAAAATCAGATAGAAATTACAGATGAAACTGATGCACAAGCACCAAACACTGATTGTAAGCCTAAATTATAAATTGGTTCTTTAAATCTGGTTTTTCACAATGTTGATCCAGTGACATGTCACACTATAAATAAATATAATTGTAAGAATAAATAATTTTGGGGGGTAAGAAAATTATGCATTCATTTTACATTTACTGTAAGAACATTTCAGTAACTACAAATGTTAGTTCGCAAAGTGACTAAAAAGGCGGTCACAAATGGAAGTCTTGATCATGTGCGGGGTCAAGTATAACTACAGACTGTTTCACTTCCCTTTAGGAAACATGTATTTGAGCAGACATCAACAAAGATAAGCAGTCATTTCATTACAGATTTAACAATGTCTTGAGTACAGTATACTAGAAGCAACACAAAACCTATGACGTGAAAATTACTGATATAAATTTTTTGACCTCTCTAAAAATCATTGGATAATTTTTGCACTTTTTAAGACCAATTTTTTAATGCTGTAAACTTACGCTTCCATGTCAACTGACTCCCAGTCATCAAAATCCCCATTTTCATAGCTCTTACCTAGAAAACAAACATGAAGCTTTAAAAAAAAAAAACTATAAATATGTGTGTTTCTGTATTCAAGGCAGATATTTGAAACGTGCTTGTAACTGATACCTTGATGGCCACATTGATTTTGGTAAATAGGACATGTTTCTGGATCAATTCAGGGTAGGGTCAGGACTAGGGCTGAGGTTAGTGTTTGGGTTTAGGACTATGTTTATTTGACAAGAATGTTATTTTAGGATCGCACCGATCCAAGATGTTGATCCAAGAAGATGCTTGGCAAAATCTCAGTAATTTTTTAAAAGACCATTGTTAAAATATAGTCATGCACAATTTATATAATAATCAACTTATACATTTTTCTCTCTGTTGAAACTGCTTTGTGTGATGTACTTTAGTAAAAAGCAGTCTTTGGAAATTCTTCTGCACTTACCTGATGGGTTTGGCATGGATATGGGGCGAGATGATTTTCCATTCTCAACACCGCTGGTGTTTCTGATTGGTGGGCCGCCGCCTCGAAGAGACACTACACATGCCAGGGCTGGGTGGGAAGACCGTTTCTCTGTCCTTTTGGAGGACCTAGGATGTAGCGGAAGTCGTGGGGGAGGTCGAGGGGGGACAGCTGGAGGGGTAACTTTATTGTCGTTTGATGGCAAAATATCCAAATATATTTGAGCATTGGTCTGCTCCAGCTGTGTATACTGTTGGATATTTTGATATTCAGGTGACTGATAAGTCCTTGGTGGTAAAGGGGGTTTCGGATGGCTTTGGAATGACTCATTAGCATGAACAAATCCACTTCCTGCTAATTTATGAGGGCTGTGGTGCAGCAGAAAGCTTTGGCAATTTATACATGGAGGCAACGGTTGGGGTTTTGAATTGAGAGATGGGCTGTTCAGTGGCCAACTGACTTCATTGCTGGTTAGGTGTGAAGCATCCTGATTTCTCTGACCTCCTATGTTTCGATGTTTCTGATTCTTTTCAGTTGTAGTTTTCATGTCATTTTTATTCTCGTTTAAAGGAACCCAGACTAGTTTCATACCAGGCCTTTGAAGATGGCAGAGGCAATGACAGTGTTTCTCCTCTAAGTGGGTAGGTGGCGCAGTTGAGCCCTGATGATTATTCACCTCACTGCCATCAGGAGCTTAGGGAAAGAAGGGTAGTCAGGTGCTTTATTAAACTTATCAACAGACTTAGACAGTATCTACTTTTTTTCTCCCCATATTATTTTTTTTTTTGTGCTGGTAAAATGGTGTATCAATCAATCAATCAATCAATCAATCAATCACTTTTATTTTTATAAAGCTTTTAATAATACAGATTGAAGCAAAGCACTGAACATTATCAAAAAGGAGAATAGAGTGATGGTAATGTATAATGATGAGATTAATATATTTATTAAGCTATTTCTTTATCAAATGCAAAGACTGTAATCATATAGTGTATATGAACACTGTATAGTGTATTAAACAGAGCTGAGAGTTCTGCATCCTTTTTGTAGGTGAGAACATAAGCTAATAATTAGCCAAAATATTTAATAACTGACTATGGAAAGGGAAAGGGGGTTGTGATCAGTTCCCTTTTACAATGGTCAAAGCCAGTGGCCCTTAATTGATTGGTCAATGACAAACACAAGGTTTTTGAAATAAAAAAAAAGTAAAAATCTTTTGGAAATGTAAAAACATTTTACAAGCAAATAATGTAATTTTTCGCTTTTACATTGGTTGTATTTGGTTTTAATTTAAAGGTGTTAAACCTCCATCATATGATATCTGCATCACATTAACCTACATTGCATAATAGCAAACACAAAGTAAAACAATTATTTCATATTTAGACATATGTTAGAAACGGATTTCAAAACATACACTACCTGATCGACCTACATCCACATCATTTACTGCCGGTTGAAGATTACTTTCCCCCAGCATCTGTCCATTTTTCACAAGTCTTGAAAATGAAGTTATATCCTCTGCTTGGTCCTTTGCCCTGGGTGAACATGATAATCTAGTTCCAACTACCACAGACCTTCCATCTTGGCTCATATTTTCAGAGTATATTCTCACTTTACTGTTGAAGTTTACTGCCGTTTGCTTGCCTGTTCCTTGCTCAAAGTTATTCAAAGCATGAGCCACTCTGCTAGGGGAACCAAAGTGGCTTGACTGGTGTGAAGCATTGAGGTTTGGTTTTGGTGGAATGGTAGGTTTTCCATTGGATGTGTTAAAGATTGATTTATCCATCATTTGATGCTCCAAAATAATTTTCATGTCCAAATGAGAAAGATTTACACGTCAAACTCCAGAGATACGCAGATGCACTGATATTAACGTGCAAAACATAGCAATAGAGGCAGCAACTGATTGTGCTGATTTCATAATCAACAATGTAATTGTCTTCTTGGTCAGTGAAGCCTGTGTTGTCACACTCTGTTCTCTTGTCATAATAAAAATGTTTAAAACAAAAAAAGAAGCTCATTTACCTTCCATTGAGCATTCAGGGCTGTCACACACAATATATAAAGAAATGTTTTCCCTCCTCCGGTGTGTTATCCTTGTGAGGAAAGTTGTTATGAGTGTTGTTAATAAATGTCACTAATAATGGTTACTTCCCCTTTCAGATTTTGTCCTCTGGTCCCTCACATGGCTTTAGAGGGAAGTAGGTCAGCACACAAAATGGACTGTTGAACATTCAGTGACATATATATATATGAATTTCCAGGTCTCGCTTTAGCTTTAAACAACTCAAAAACATCCAGTTCAACATTTCACCAATGCAGCTGATTCCAGGCTTACCATAAAGGCATAAGACTCAGCTTTCCAACTTAAAAATATTTTATTGTTATAGTCAAGTTTAGACTACCATACAATTAAATGTATTATAAATAAAAAAAATAAATGTGTTGACAAACAGTAAACAGAATATCTTTTGAAATGTCTAGAAAAATATATTTTACCATAAAAGTAAACAAGGATCTCACTTCCTCTATGACATATAAGCTGATATGTTTTACTTTTTCAGTTCCTTTATTTTCCATTTACTAGATTTAATTCCTCTTTTTATGCTAACATCTTCCCATGACCAAAAAATTCCCTCATGAAACTGTAAACGTACAAACAGACATTATAAGTAATTTTACCTCATGTATAGTATATTACAGTAAATCACAACTTTTACAAAATCTCAGAACTTGGAGTGATTTGCTTACGTTTTATCTATAGTTATCTATAGAAATATTATCCCACCACACACATAGGGAGACCTTCTTGACTAACTAGACAGAGTCAGTCTTTGTTGATTTATGTCACCTCAATTCATTCCTGTGCACCCACCAGTTTGTTCATTTATTTTTCTTGTTCACAGTAGAACACATCCCCCTCCTTTTGCTTCCACATAGTTGGGATCAAGATCGTTCGGGAGTTTTCCATTTTGTCCCCAGACGTTAAGCTCCCCAAACACACCTGTCTCAATCATCTCCTCCTGCCATGGAATTGGTACGTTCCCAGTTGCAAACTCATCGTAGAATTCATTGTCATTGTTGTCAATCACAACACCTTTTATTGTGCTGAATGCTCCTACATCATCAATGTCTTTGGCGTAGACCATCTTAGGATCTGGGACAAAAGGAGGAGGAAGCATACCTTTGCAAAATAAGAAAAGAAAATATTTTTTAAAATGTTAAAAATGGTTTGAATTATAACAAATAAAAAAGGGAAGTACCATCATACTTTGATGCATATTTTTTTGGTATGACTACCATATTCAGATACACTTTATTTTAAAATGTTCTTATGTAGGCTAATATTAAGTAAATAAATACTTTAGGTACTAAGTAATGTTAATTAACAACATGTACTTAGAGTTAGGGTTAGAATTGGGGCTTGGTTTAGGTTTAAAAGCATGTAATTATGCAGAATTTACTTAGTAAGTTCATGCATTGTGTAAGTGTTACCCCAATTTGTTTTTTACATGTATTTAATTTAAAATACTATTTCCAAAAATAAATAAATAAACTCAAAGCCATGTAAAGTTTCTGATACACATCCTAACTGTAACTCTGATGGACCGTACCAGCCTCTAATCTTCCCCAGTTGAGCTGTTTAAAGAAGGACTGGTTTTTCAGGTCAGCACACTCATTGTTCTTGAAGCCAAGCCTCTTCTCTGGATCTTTCTCCATAAGTCCTTCACAAAGGTCTTTAAGCTCTTGGCTGAAGGTTGGAGGGTATGAAACAGGGTCATTCAGGATGCGTCGTGTCACTTCATTGTTATCCACCTGTGATACAGAAAAAGATCAGAGGTTGAGCAAAGATTGCTCAAATTGCCATCAGTTGTTTTCTCTCATTGCAATTCATAAGTTCTGCTTTGTCACTGCAAAATCACTGTCCCTGCAAGCCCCTTAACAGAGAGCCTAAGTGTGCACAGGAGTATGTGTACCTGCTCTCCACGACATCTGAAAGGTCCCTTAGCAGCAACCATTTCATATAGAGTGACCCCAAGAGTAAAGTAATCAACGGTATAGTCATACTCTTTCTTCTGTAGCAGTTCTGGAGCCATGAAACCTGGGGAGGAGATATACCTGTTACTTACATCTAACCAGGACCTTTTGTGATGCTTGTTTTTCCCAAAGTTTTTCTCTTGCTTTTCCAGAAACAGAAATAATAGAATCGTTACAATTGTCACTAATGACATTTTTGTAAGATCATTGTACAGACAATTTTAGGGGGAAAAAAGTGGGAAAGACTAGTCATTAGACACGTTTACATATTTTCTTAATAATATAAAATTCTGATGTTTACATTTTTTTTTCAAATGAATGATGTTTAATTAATAATCTATGTGTATTTATTATTATTAATCAAATTGTTTGTGTATTTTAAAGACAAACATATACTGTATACAAATTATACATTACATAACTGTGTTGTGAATTTTCTGATTTGATCTATGTCTTATGGACGTCTCCCAACTGCCTCCAGCCCATTATTCTGACTGATGCCCCCTGGCGAGTGCCACCTCTTAAGCACCTATTGTTTCTTCTACATTGCAATCGCATAAGTGGTCTTATTAGAACTTAGGATTTTGTTTTGTTACTTGACTTGTGTCCTGAGTTGCCCGCTTAGATAATTGCCACAGACAAAGTACTGTATGTGCATTTTGTGCAAGTTACTTGAAATTAAAATATGTTTTTTCTTATATGGTACCTGTAGTATATTAACATTTATGTGTGCAGAAGCAGTGTTTATTCAAAGCACCTTGTGGGTCAGTAAACAGCTGTCTAGAAAACCCAAAGCATTGTCATAAAAAACACTCAGAACGCTTTAGCAACCATCCAGAAATTTATTTTAATTAGCAAAGCATTACAGTAACTTGTCATAAGTATAGTAATTGTATTGCAATGTCCAGGCAACCACCCAGAACACTCCAGCACTGTTGCAGGGATTTTGCATAAACAAGTGCATGAACAAGTTTTCTTAGGAAAATATAGTTCATATATTCATTACAGGTGATAAGCAGTTGTATCCAGTTACTATTTTTTTATATTAATCAACTCAAATTTTAACATTGTCAGTGAGTGTAGGGATAGCTACATGTTACCTTTTTAATTGATTTGATTAACTTGACCTCAAAGCCATGATGAACTCAACTGTTTCTGTTACAGCTTTACTTGAACTAACGCTATCTATAAAAATCTTAACATGCTGTAAACTTTGACATGACTTCAAAAACACTACTGGATGAGACTTAAACTAAGCCTGGTGATGACATCACTGTTTTCTCCAGAGCTGCTTTATAAATGATTTACACTCGTTCTTTAATTGATGAACTTTACATTAAGTTATTGAACCGAAGTGAATCAACAATTAACTTTTTCAAAAATTCTAAATACTGGCAGTTTACTATTGTCTTTTTAGAGTCGCTTTATAACAGAATTTAATTCTGTTTACTAAATCACTAAATAATCTTTTACTGTTTATCACTGCTTTGAAAATCTGTAGTGGTGACAATATAGAAAAAGTAAATTTATCCCCCAAATTGAACTCTCCATGTACGAATGCGTTTTAGTGCCTAATCTAAAATCTAAAACTATGTGATTAAAGTCTTAATATTACGAGAATAAAGTCGAAACTGTCACGATGAGGCTGAACAAACTCTCGCTCGCGCTTCCTCGTGAGCAGAGAGAACACGAAAGTGCAAAGAGCTAAAGTGCAAACTGGACATTTATTAGAACAAGAAAACAAAGAAACGAGGAATGTGCAGCGAGCAATGCAAAGTGAGACAAACGACATGCAACGTTAACGACTGACAAAGATACAAGACATGGGACGTGGTATTTATACATGGACTAATCAAATACACCTGGACAAA
>JAUCMU010000097.1:22265814-22276900 GCA_032275025.1 Enteromius treurensis | reverse complement strand
TGTGTGGATACGTTTGTGTGTGCTCATCATTTTGCCTACCTGCCTGTCTCTAACCATTGTGAGTATTAAAAGGAACTATTATCGAAGTATCTGAATTCTCTACTCGTCTTTCCTGCAACACAACCGTGACACAGACATACAGTACAAACACAAGCAATCACAAACACATACAAATTTATTTAAATAAATAAGATATAAGTATCACCTGAGGTCTCCACCATTCATGATAGTCATGACCAGGCAGAGGTCGGTTTTGGTCTGGAAAGCATAGGCTAGGGTCACAATAAAACGACTGTGCACTTTAGCCAGAATGCGCTTCTCAATAATAGCACCCTACGAAAAAGAAAGAAAGAAGAAATATGAAAACAGACAAGGGAAAATTATGTAAAAGAAAAAAGTATCCATTTAGCTATGCATGTTGGTAAAAAAACAAAAAAAAAAATTCTTAGAAAGGCGTAGTCCTAAAATTATTTTTTTAGGAGGTGTTTGTTGACCACTTACATTGTTTTTCTCATTTTGTCCTTACAAAACTTCTATTCATGCAACTAGGGTGTTAAAATACAATCAGATATTTGTTTTTGGTTTTTTTTGTTTTTTGAGTTTCTGAATTGTTCTGAATTCATCCAATCATAAGCGAAAAAATAGGTGATGAGAATGAGATGAAATTCCAAGCAAGAAAGTATAAGCAGTTCTTGGATGAGACTATAAATGTTAGCAAGAGGTTAATTCCATTTACCCTGCTAATGCCTTTTTAAGCAAGTAGGTTAGCTCCTCTTGGTTCTCTAGTTTCCACTGCTTTTCACCTTTCTGTTTTGAGGTGGACATTAGTGCCAGATTCCAAATGAAATCTATTATTTTCTCTTCCTTTAACCATTAAAGATTCCTCCTCTTTTTCCTTATCTGTAGTTTTGCTTCTCAGTTGCAACTGAGCTGCTATGTGGAGTATCAAGCAGAGCCTGCAAGCCTCTTTGCACTGAGCCAATACACTATGATTAGAGCTGCTTAGTACCATGTTCTCAGGTTAATCTAATCTCATGTCTCAATGTGTCTCTTCCCCTTTTTCCAAATTGCTCTTTTACCTACAGTACTATGTAGTGAAGGAATCACGTCGAATTCCCAAAAAAAGGAATTGGTCCACTTACCGTGGATTTATAGTTTTTGAGATATCCATATTGTGAGGATTTGAGGTCTGCAGTTAGGCTGCCAAACTAAATAAGGTTTGTATCATGCATTGGTTTATCTAGTAATAAACTAACTCTCTCCCTTACATCATAACCTTTACGTTTCTTCAACCTCTTCTTGTTCAGTTTCTTGTTAGCATACATCTTCCCTGTCGCCTTCATTTGGCAAGCATGGACCTCACCAAATCCACCTTTCCCGAGCACTCTGAAATCCATGAACCAATCTTCAGTAACAGGCTGGCTCTCCAGCCATTTAAACTGTACGTAACGCAGAAAGTACATGCTGTCCTTGAAGCCATTGAGTGCTTTAGCTTCCAGGTGGACAAGAAGCTGCCGTTCGCTCTCTTTAAACAGATCTCCTCGAATGTTCTTGAAGTCCTCTTTCACCCTGCTCACAGCTTTGTCCCCCAGGAAGTCGCAGAAGTTCTTGGAGGAAGACTCATAGTATTTGTTGACCATCTTTTGTGCTTTCTTAGCTCTGTCATTTTCCTGGGCAACATTGTAGTCTTCAATGTCTTTCCACAAATCTACAGGATTCTTGTGAGTAGGTTCACTTTCAAGGTATTGCTGAAAGAGGCGCTTACCAATTGGTTGGCGTACACACATACTGTCAAAAGAAGAATCCACTGTAGTCTTCATATGTTCACATTGTCTGATGTGTGGCAGGTTGAGCTTGGTGCGGTATTTTTTGTCACGCATAGTTGCTGCGGCAGCGCTGTCTATACTCCCGCGTGCTGACACATAGGCCGAGTTGGCCACCACAGTCTCCAAACCTCCAATATCCATGTCTGCGATATTCAAAAATAAAAAGAGGGGTTAGTCTTCTAGATACTGAGCGTAAATCTATTGCTTACTAGTTTTTACATATATTTTACAATTGTCTTTTATTTATTCTGTTTTGAGGTCTTGCCTACTTTCAAGGTGGCCTCAGCCTTTATGTCAAGTAGGGATCAACCACAAACTTAACATCCAACAACTGTGTACTGACCTGTCAATGGGGTTAAGAGCAAGGCTTGCCATCACAAATGCTTATCTGCTAAACGAGAAGTAATAATCTCTCTTTTATCTACTCAGAAGTTCTGTAAAGAAGTGCTACCCTTAAAAGACTGTGCCAGGCAACAGCATGCTGCCATTTACCACAGAAAATCATTTGCACTTACAGTGGAGGTTTTTGGGGAAAGAAGAATGAAGAAATGTTAAGCTCATATTTTTGTTTAAAAACCCTGACATGAATAATTCCATTTAAAACCAATAAAATCTAAAGCTGTCTAAACTGATCTTTAGAGCTGGGAATATATTTCTAGGTATGTTTATCTTGCAGTGTGACCTGCTTTAATGCTGTCTGCTATTTATTAAAACAATGACTCATTTTAAGATTTTGTCACAAGCATACTATATAATCTTGATGGAAATACTATTTGATTTTTTTTCATGGTAATCAGCAGCATGTTGTCCATAGCAGCCGTTGTATTTAACACAGAAAATTACTTCAAGACTCATCTTTTATTCTTCACTGACACCATTGATTGCTCTGCACTCTGTCATAACATTAAAGGGGCCTGCTTCCTGTTCACATTGGGTGTGGGTAATCATTCTTACAGGATTCATTCTCACAGACAATAATGCTAAATTATACACAGCAAAAAATGCTTTGTATGCTTTTCAAACGGAAAATATGATTATTTTGCTCACCCCATTGGCAGATTATTTTGCTTATTTCAAGTAAAAACTCTTTATCTTGGTTTTTCTAAAAACAAGACAATAATTTTTTCTTGTTTAGAAAATCCTTCTTGATTTAAATTTTATTTAGATATTTTGGTTGGAAACAAGACCATATAATTACAAAAAAAAAATTTCGCAGTGTAGGCCCGTTGCTCAGACTCATACTTTCTCATCCAATTAATGCTCACCTTTAATGTTGTTGCCAAACTAATGCTGTGAATGTAGTGCAAGCTTAACAGCATGAAGTAGGTCTTTAGCTTAGCCTCGATCAACATCTTATTTGGTAAAATACTACTATGTCAGGTTATAGTTATTTTATTCTCCCCTGCATGGTGGGAAACATGTTTTAGTTGACTGTGCGACTTGGCAAGTTGACTTTTTAAACAAATTGTGATGTTTAAAATGTGAAAACAATATAAATAACATGTTAAAATTTCATTGTTCTGCCAAGACCTATGCCTAAATGTATCCATTAAAAATCATACCAATGGATATTGCATTTTTTTTTTCAATACGTTGTACAAACAACAGAAAAAAAAAGCAAATTAATGGGTAAATGATTGTGCATTAGACTTACATACAAAGTAGATAGAGACAGATTAAAAACAGATAGAGATAGATTAAAAAGTCATATAGTGTGAAAAATCTCCACGTTTCGAAACGTTTCGATTAAAATCACACAATGTCATTATTGTGTAATTGTTAACTAATTTGAATTTCAACAAATATATCTGTGAATGTCCTGTTGTATGGACGAGTTCTTTCAAATACTTCTCTTAAAGGAAAATAAATCCTAATTAATGACGTACTTTTCTTATTAATAATAATATATATTTTTTTGTATTATCAGTTTATTAATAATTAATACCTAAAAGATATTGCATAACACAGGAGCATAGATCTGTGTATTTAGGGACATCTAGAGACTATTGAATAATCTACTATTGTATGCTTATGTTTCTTTGCTTTTTATTTGTTAAAGGCCTTATTTACACATTTGGTAATGTCAGACTTTTTAATCAAGTGAACATACTTACACTGTTTAAAGTAAAACACTGAAATTTCACTTTTTAAAAAGCTATAATGCCAATTCATTGGCTGTTCTATGTCTACCAATATTAAGAGCAAATCCTGCAGCCACACCTGCACAAACTACGAACAAAAACACAAATTATCATACTACTGTAAATAATTAGTCTTTAATGTCCCTACCTTTACTTTGTTACTGTCCCTTCTGTAGAATCCCTGTGACAAAGAATTGTGGATTAAAAGTTCCAAAGGATGGGCCCCTCGGTCTCAGAAGTGTACAGACCAGGTAAATTCTAAAATTCAGACTGCCTGCTGGTACACCTGCCTTCAGATGACGTCATTCAGTGGCTTGCCTCATTCTCCCTCTCCCTCCCTAATTTCACTCTCACTCTGAAAATAAGTGCGGAGAGTAAGGAGGAGTTTATAGTCCATCTGAAATCCAAACTGATTGTTCATTAGCCTATGTGGATTATGGTCTGTGGATTAGAATGGAATGAGACTTGTCGCAGTATATTAGTGTAAGTCTGCTGTGGGTCAGATCAGTTATCAAAAGGGCACTGCATGAGCAGCAAGCCCCTGCTAAGGATGATTTACCTACTGCAATCATCTTTATCTCGATCTCTGTCATTCAGAATCAAAACTGATGCATGCTATCTGTTGTTCTTAACCTATATGTTTGTAGCTTTATGAACCAATACTATACATTTTATAAAACATTCTAATTCACTTTTTTAGAAATGAGTAGGAGCAGTTCGATCCATGCCACTGTCATTTCACAAATGCAATTGTTTTAACCATAATTTCAAGCCTATGACAAAGAATATTGTGGTTGATAACAAAGGCAGCACTAATGTCAAGTACCACAAAAAAGATGCAACCAAAATCGAATTAAAGTGTAAATCATTTGTAACTCTGATGACTGCCGTTTCAGTAGCCTACTATTAAATGGGGACTTGATAGTGACTGGAATCTCTCTTGACAGCAGATGCCATTTCTCTCCATCAAGGAACATAGACAAAAATAGGAGATTTGAAATCATTCTGTAGTTAACTAATTCTTTAGGTTTTTATTTGCAGTCAGAATCTTAAAACAATCACATTTTGGGATATGTCTAACAACAACAACAACAACAATAATAATAATTAACTAATCATTTTTATTATTCTTATTTTTCAATTATAATTATTCATAATATATATAATAATAATTATATAATTATTACTACTTGGTTCTATGAGTTCTATGATCTGTAAGCATCTCTTTGGATAGTATGTAGCATTATACAGTTCATGTAGTCAGCCTGTTGGTGCAGGAGATATGGACAGAAGTAGTCCTGCCCAAATGTCCTTCACCAAAACATTCACATGTCACCTTGTTAGGAGATGAGCAAAAATATTTACTTCACCTATGAATAGCCAGAATGTTTTGACCACTTACAATTGTGTTTCAACACTGTGGAGTACCTCATTTCTGTACAAAAGCCCAGACTTTAACCTTATACTGAACACATTTGGAATGCCAAAAACAAGCCTAGCTTAGCTGACTTAGCTGGTGCTGGTGGAAGCTTAAC
This sequence comes from Enteromius treurensis, assembly GCA_032275025.1. Classification (NCBI taxonomy): domain Eukaryota; kingdom Metazoa; phylum Chordata; class Actinopteri; order Cypriniformes; family Cyprinidae; genus Enteromius; species Enteromius treurensis. The sequence continues at coordinate 22,271,398 of JAUCMU010000097.1, read as the reverse complement.
CCAGCATAATAGAAGGAAGGAATTAAAGCTGGCAGTTTGAATGAAATCTCAAGCACATTATGTGTGCAGGTACATACATGTGTGATGCTCAGAGTACTTTTGGCCACACAGTGTAACACAGAGTATTTAGCCACATAACATAAATTAACCTTCATTCTGGCTTTCTCTTCTACATTTCTGTGCAATAATTATTCAGGTCAAGCTAGTTTTTAAGTTATCAGGTACTTGCAGGTAAGACCAGATTTAGCACATGTTCTTTAAGAGGTTCAGAGGAGGGAGCTATCTTCATGTGGAGACTGAGAGCATGGTGCTAAATGACAAACATGTGTGGAGAGACAGGGGAAGATTAAGTGGGATAATTAGGTTAATTGAGGTTTGACCTGTGACATGGTTTCAAGAAAGAGTTTGGAATTGCTATCTGTACTGGAGAACTAAAACAATGATTGCACTGTATGTGTAGCTCCTCCGGACCTTCCACCAATTTACTGGCAACAGCAGGAGCTCAAAATCCTAAGAACAAATGTAAACCCTTGGCCAGAGTGAGCAGGGTCTATCTGTGAATGTATAGGTAGGCTGTAAGAACATTGTTTGGTGTGGAGTGTTTGATGTTTGGCCTTATAATCTGGCTAAAACGGTCTAATAGATCAAATAGACTAACTAAGAACATGCACCTGAACGCCCCCTACTGGTAAGAAGATAATGGTGTTACTGTATTCTAATAATTTTATTAGATTGACTTTAAAACCATTGTAGGTTATGTAATACATTATCATGTTAACATTGTCTTTTTAATAAAGTAACATATTAAAATCACACAGGTACGATTTCATGTTGTCATTTTAACATGTATAAAAAGTCGATTAAAGGATGATTTATAAAGATTCTGTAGGTTGCTTCATTCTATACTTCGCTAATATAAATGCTGTGGAAGAAAAAAAAAGTGTTCTTCGGTATGATGCTTCCGATGTCCTCAAATTTACTTTTAATATCATTAGTCAAAATCCCCTTAACTAACACAAGCTAGTTCCCTTAATGAAATCATCTTCCAGTAAGTGACAAGGTTTTTTTTAAACAGCAGCACAAAAGTGTTTAAATAAAAGCTATGGATCTGATACATTATTTGTGATGTTCTATGTAGGTTTATGTCACTATAAAATAATGTTTGATAAAAACTGTCGTTATTACAATCAGAATCTTTTTAGAATATCAGAATTTTAAAAGTTGGTACTGATGTTGACACACTCACCTATACTTTCCCAAGGGTTCCATTACGCTCATTTACTCACTTTTTTATATGTTATGGTTTCAGAAGCTAAAATAGAAATTACCCTGTTTCTGCAAAATATGTATTTTTGTGGAGGAATGTGTATGCATGGTGAAGACAGGGTAAACCTCAAGAAGAATGAAATTGATTGTTGCATATATGGCATGTCAAACATGTTGTATATAAAGTATAACCTAACGAAACATGATGAAAAAGGCAGGGCTTTTGCTTTATATTTAATGTCTATGATCTTGGCAAACTCCTGTCAGATTTTATGCGAAGGAAGTATGTTTCATTTCCACTTCATGTTTCATGAACTGAATCCTGATGATGTCTCCATGCCACATAAGGGACAGGACAGCCTGGTTAGTGGCAGATGAGGAACTAGAAACCTGTATGAAAACATGTCTGTGTGCACAGTTAACTGCAGTAATTTGTTTTGACAAGTCATGTAACCTATTTTTTCTTTTTTTCAAAGCAGCCAAACTTTGGGGTTCTCTAAACCATCTTAAATTAATCCTAGGAACTATTAAAACATATGTCCAAACACTTTTCAAACTATACAATATTCTTCATATATTAGCATTGTATATGCATCATCAATATACATTTAGATATTGTGAAATGGAGCTGGACAAATTGGTATTCCTTCACAAATGTATTGTCAAATTATTTTAGACAGTTTTTTATAGATAGGAGTAGTGATTATAAAAATATAGCAAATATGTCAGGATGGAATGATAGAAAATAGAATAATGACAATATATAATGAATATACTGCAATTTATACAGATGGATCCAAGAGGATGGATACAGGAAAAACAGGTTTTGGTGTTTTTATACCAGAAGTGGGGTTTTCGATAAAGAAAAGAACAACAGATCAATTATTAATATATACAGGATACATATTTCGGACGCAGCGAGTTTTTTATCATTTCAAGTTGATATTTCGTTACAGCCCCCTAGAGGGCACGCTTGACCTCAAACTACATCACATCCGGTAGCTGATGGAGGGAAGTCAACGCGGCTTGACACTTGTGAGTCTTTTGAGGGGATTACAGTATGTTGAAAGTATTGATATGACCTTATTTTATTGTAAGTTGAAGTCATATGCTTATCTTACTTTCTGATAAAATTACGATGTGTTCAGTAAAAAAAATACGTTTTGACTTAAGGGAAAGGGTTGTTGTTTTATTGAAAGCACACTGAAGGAAAATTAGCCTATACTTTTCTTTGATGTGTTGTGCGATGTAACTTATAAAATGTCATGGTAAAGCACAAATTGGGTAAAATCTTTGTGAGGCAGGGGGCTGCCCCAGACCCCATTACTCCTAAAGGTGGTATAGCTGCATTCTGGGTAAAAACGGCGGAATTACATAATGGGTCGTCTCAAACGAAAGGACGCGACCGATGTTGCCAACTTTAAGGTAACGTTAAAGTTAGCTTTTAAGGAAACACTGGTAAGCCTTTAGCAATAAACTTCTATGTATATTGATGAAAGGTGTTTGTTTTTGTTGTTTGTTTTTTGGCTAAAGGCACGTCGAATTGTTGTTTTGTTTTTTTATTATTATTGCGAATGTAAACAAATAACCGAAGACAGAGCAAAATAAATAAACGGGTCAATGTAAGATCAGATGTTTAACGTTAAAATAACGTTAAATACATTTCCTTTAAATTCTATGTTATGTTTACAATGAGAAAAATAATCACACACAGTTAAATCAATGTCTACATTGGCTTTTGAAGAAAAGGTCGACATATCAGACCAAAATTCCTTAACAAGGGGGCATCAATTTGTTGCTAAATGATGATGTGATATCAAAAAGGAATGACATTTAACCACGATGACTCAAATCTTAAGGTTTATTTTATATTTTGTTCATACAATAATATAAACTATTTGTAAAAGTAATACAATCTACATATTTTTAGTAAATGTTTTTTTTAATTGACCATTTAATTGTTAATAATCAGATTTTATGTATTTTCTTATTATTAAGTAAAAACTACACATTATGAACAATTATAGTTTTAAGCAGTTCGTTGGTAGTTGGTATACTACACTCTAAGAAATGTCCATTAAAATAGAGCACAATGTCCTGAGTTAATATGATGGAATTTTCCATATTTGTTTATTTATAAATTTATTTGCAGGTTGCATTTTGTGTTTGAGGGTTGCAGGATATGCTATAATTACCGTACTTGGATTTATGCATAAGATTTGTAGACAAAAATAATAAATAAATTTAATAATATTCTTTGTGGAAGGATGTCATAAGTGGGGGTAAAATAAATAAGAATAAAACAAAGTTGAGTCAGGGATGTTTTGATCTCCAACAAATGCACAGTTCTGACCAAAAACTGGTTGAATAAGGACAAAACAAATGGAAAAATGTTCAATTAATGATGTTCTGGCATACAATGGCCTTTTTCAACACTGAGCTTGTTCAATTTCATTATGTATAAAAAAAATATATATATATAAATAAAAATTAGGTAAAGGCATTAGGTTTTGTTTTGTTATAAATTAATTACATAGTTCTGAACTATGAGTAATGTGAACCACTGGGTTACCACAAACTGGTCATTCATTACATGTACTGCGTTAACAGGAATTTCTTTTATCTAAATTATTTTTCAAATTATATTTTTTATAATTATTTTGTGCTATGACTGCAGAGTGCAAACATATATGATGAAGGCATGCGCCATGTACACTAGACTCTCATTCTAGCATTGCATTTCATGATGCACCTATCAGTTTGAAGGCACCCATTGTCTAAGGTGTCAGACAGATTAATAATAATTAAAAAAAAATTGTATAGAAGAAGACCTGTTGCACTGTCTATTTGTATACACACATCTATCAGATTGGCTGGGTTGGCAAGTGTAGGGGTAGCTGCCTTTAGCCCTGGCGGGTTTTAGGGCAGCTCTACCTGCCTCACAAAGATTTTACCACCCTCTCTAAACAACATTATCATTGCAGTGGTGAGCACAGCTATGCCTCAGCCTTTGTTTGGTGGAGCATTATCAGCTGTTATTCCCCACAGTGCCCAGGATGTCAGGTAATTATATAGATGCAAACAAAAAAGTACAAAGTAACATCTGGTGCAGTACTATGCAAAGACAGTATGTCACAAAACGTCTTTTCTACATTAATCAGTCAAGTAAGCCAACAGCTAACTAGAACAAATCAATTGTTATTTTGTGAATTAGCAGTTGTTGTGATTATTCATATTACTTCAAGTCAACTCTACGATTTTCTTTCATTACCATTAAGGTCGCCGCCCTGTACAAATGCACCCTTGTGTTTACATGTTGTGGCTTGAGTTTACCTATTTGTATATTAAAGACCCATTATTCTCTTCCCCATTGTCTGCAGTGAACTGAGACAAATCCCCGATAATCAAGAAGTGTTTGCTCACTCTCAGACAGATCAGAGTATTATCATCGAACTGCTAGAGTACCAAAGCCAAGTGCAAGATGCTGATGCAGCCAGGTAACATGTGATCTTTTAACATTACAACATAACATGGTCTACATCAGGGGTGTCAAACTCATTTTAGGTTGAGGGCCGGATCGGAGAAAAAGTCCCCTTGTGTGGGCCGAATTATTTTTTGTTAAACCTTGGCACATTTGAAATCCTTCGCAAGTTACAAAAATCTAGAAAACCTAAGATTATGGTTATTTTAGGGGTGTGCAATATTGACACATAATGTCAATTTTTTCATTGATTTATTAATTATTATTTTTATAGTGATAATTACCATATTTTTCACTGTGTTTTTTGAGAAAGAACTTGTCATGGATAAATAAAGTCACCATTAGGTGGCAGTAAATGCCCTTCTATATGAGTGATCAATTGACTTATTGGTTAAAAAGATGGATTCAAAACAGCTGATTCGTTAAATATTTGTTGAGAAACAGCCAGTGATTTCCTACATGAATGGGCCAGTGCTGCTCTGAAACGCACAACCGGTTGGCTTTGTTAAAACATTTTTCTCGCCGAATCGGAGATAAACAGACAGCATCGTGACGACAATGTAACACACTTAATACTAGCTGAATAATACACTTCTGTTTGTTGAGCTGTTATATAAAATCAATTAATTTGCGATCGCGCTGACAACCTAGTTATAACATTAGTTAGATCTCTCTCTCTTATATAATTACACACACACACACACACACATATATATATATATATATATATATATATATATATAAAACAGGACAGGACATTTTGCCTCCATATTTAAATGAGGCTAAATTATAACTATTCTGATGGCCTTATTCAATCAATGAAAAACTCATGATTTT
>JAUCMU010000097.1:22226188-22244564 GCA_032275025.1 Enteromius treurensis | reverse complement strand
AAGAAGTTACTATGTGCTGAGCATTAACTGACTGCGGTGACGTGAGCCGGCTAGCAGACGGTCGGTTTAGCCAGTCTTTCTGCGTCCTGACCTGGGCACTAGTTAGTCAAGTTTGAGTTATAAGACTATGAGCCATATTTCTAGAGAGAAGAGCGGCACCACCCCAAGAACGATGAAGACCATCTCTTTTAAACAGGTCAGGTCTGCCCCAAAAACTCGGCCAATCGTCTATAAAACCTATGCTATTTTGCGGGCACCACTTAGACATCCAGCCGTTGAGACCCAGCAGTCTGCTGTGTATCTCATCACCACGGTGAGCAGTAACCAGAGCAAATTACAGTGTCTGACATCGAACTTGCAAGTTCACACACATCTTTAACATTATTTTTAGTAATCTCGACTAGCAAAGTCGAACATCATTAGTGCCTACGTGAATAACAATCTTAATGAATTTACGTTTAGCATTAGCCAGCACTTTGAAATTTGTTAAGATGTCAGGCGCTCTGGCTCCCGGAACACATTGGACTATAGTGGCTGGTGTCTCTATTTTCATGTTCCGTGCAATAGAATCGCCAATTATTCTTTCATCAGGTTTCCCAGTGGGTGCGTCACTGAGTGGGGAGAACCTGTTTGTTGTCATGTTGCTATGCAGTCTCACAGTCACCCACTTGCCCTGATGCTGTGCGGGTGCTGCCGGAACCGAACCATGTACATGAGCTGAACCCGCATCCAAAGCCGTATATACAGCCCTCACATTTTGACTGTCCTCTGTTTGGATGCGTGTCTCTAAGTTCTAAAATCTTCTCTGTCAGCCTAACTATATCCCTGCATTTATCAAATGTGAAACCCTCATTGCTGACAGAGAGAGATAGGCTGTACATGTGGCATGACGTGCAAACAACAAGAGAAGGAGAAGCCATACTCACCGTGATTGATGGATTATTCACTTACCACTGATGTTTGATAAACTTGTAAAAAAACGGAGCAACGGAGCGAACGGGAAATGAGTTAATGGAGCGAGAAAAAAATTAAATAAAAGGAGACGATAACAGAAAACAATAATATTCGCGAGTTTTTAGGATAAAAGCAAACGATCAACAAACAAATAGGTTTGATATATACTAAAGGAAATATCGAGGGAGTTAGGTTGTATTTTTATCACTATAAACAGCAGCAAGTGATACAAAGAAATACAAAGCTTCGTATCCGAGCTACAAACACACAGCAGACTCTCAGCAGAGCGGCAGGCAGGAGCCAATGTCATTATTATATAAAGTGTCAATGTCTCTACCTTGTACTCCAGCTTCGAACCTGACGTGGTGCTAAGCACTTTTTCAATTTATAAATGCCAACATCGGTGTGGATTTTAGCATACAAATGTTCCCTAAATGAGAGCCCTGGTTACAAAGCAAGCATGGATGATCCTCTCTGGTGGTTTGAGTTCAATCTGAGGACACTGTCTCGACAGAAAAGCAAAAGCTAGTCGCTTGTGCCTTTTAATCATTTCACCCTTTCAACAGGGAGAAAGACACTCATTACGCTTTGACCTCTTAGAGGTCTGCATTTTGTAAGAGGTCAAAGGAGAACCATTGAGCAAGATGACTCTCATAAATCGAACTTTATAGGCCGAACACAATAGGCTTTTGCTGTTGCTGAGGTGACCATTTCTAATGACTTGAGCTGCATTTTCAAGGCTGAAAGCTTCCTAGATTACATTTTGTCCTAATTTAATGTAAGGTTATCAATGCTGAAACAATCTGAGACAAAGTTTTAAAAATGGCAAACACAATAAGGTATTTTGTTTATGGTTTGTTGGCTAAGACACCATTCTCAAAAGTTTCAAAATACTAATAATTTCTGTAGCAGTAAAATATAACTTTAAAGAATGGTGTTTTGTTGTCATTAACTGACATGTGCTTAAAATTGAACTGGAAATTAGGTGCTGGGCGTCCGGTCAGAGGAGAACTGGCCCCAACTAAGCCTGGTTCTCACAAGGTTTTTTTCCCCATTCTCTCTTGGAAGGGGTTTTGGTTCCTTGCTGCTGTCGCCTCTGGCTTGCTTAGTTGGGGACACCTGATTTCCAGTGATTATCGTCATCTTGACTACAGAGACCGTCTCTGCATTTGATAAAAAAATTGCTTAATTCTCGTCATTATACATTACCATCACTCTGTTCTCCTATTTGATAATGTTCAGTGCTTTGCGACAATCCGTATTGTTAAAAGCGCACTAAAAAAATACAATAACAGACCACTCTCATTGTATGCATGTCAAAAATTTTCAAAACCAGTGATCTGGGTGAAGGAACAATGGAATCACTCTTTGATCGTTTGATTTATAACATTAATGATATGAGTGATGTTGTCCAGGTGTAGTTCACATTTACACCATCTATCATTACACACATTAACTGCAATTGGTCTATGTCAATATTCTGTAATGTTAAAGGAGTAGTTCACCTCAAAACTTCTGTCATCATTAACTCACCTTTGAGTAGTTCCAAAAAACAGGCTGTTTTGGGTCACCATTGACTTCCATAGTATTTTTGTTTCTACTATTTAAATCAGTGGTGACCTAAAACAGCTTGGTCACAAACTTTTTTTCAAAATGTCTTCCTTTGTGTTCATTTAAACAGGTTTGGAACTACGTTAGGGTGAGTAAATGATGTAAGAATTTTTATTTTTGAGTGAGTTACTTCTTTAATGTACCGAACCATTTCGGTTTTAACAGGTCACCTGACACATAAACCAAAACTCCATCTGTGAAAAAATAGAAAGAAAAAAAACTTCGGGAGAAACCAGGCTCAGTTGGGGGCCAGTTCTCCACTGGCCAGACAAACCCAGCACTTAATTTCCTGTTCAATTTTGAATGCAGCCATGTTAGATTGCACAAAGGACTTAATGTGTGTGTGTGTGTGTGCGTGTAATTTATTGTAAATTTGTAAATAGGTGTAATTTATAAAATTGTTTGATTTTTTTGATTTAAAAGATTTAAGTACTGACCATGAGGCAGGTGACTTCAGCAGCTTTTGAAGAGCATCTATGCATAATTCTGGGTTGCAGTGCTGAAGAACCTTTTCAACAAGTTCACTTTTGTCCTTCTGAGCAAGATCAACAAGAATTTGCAATGCAGAGGACACATGATCAATGTCGGGACATAGAAGCCAGGTCAAAGCATTTCCGTTATGACATGGAGCTGAACAGCATGCTGTCGATGCCATCCTTCAAAACACCCTATTATAAAAAACAAAACAAAACAGTAAATATATAAAATAACAATTAGGTAGTAAGAGGAGAAAGTAAAAGTTATTCTCACATTGCGTTAGAAATGTACTATGGCTTTATGACACAGTTATTACACTGCATGTCAGTACTGTTACCTAATAACAGTATTAGTGTCATTACATTATAATAATAATATTATATTATATATATACCACACAGTATTAAGTGATTACCATAATTATTTACATTAGCCTGCTCTACAAAGAATAGCATGGAAAGCAGTAAGCAAAGTTCATGTACTCTTTAATAATTACATGGTATTATGTCCATCTCTATGTACATAAGAACATCAAAAAGAAAAAACCCAACGACGACAGCATAATGGTACTCTATGAGTAGAACAATGTCCAACATTTTCTGTGATTTTTTCTTTTTAATTTTCCCTATCACACAGTTACGACTTTTACGAAAACAAATAAACAAAACAAAAAGTTATAATTCCGCGCAACTGATAAAATAAATACTGTCATTAAAAAATTCAGCTTACTGGCCTCGACGTTAATACGTGGGCACGTCGTCTGCTGCGTGGCGTTCCTCGTACTGGAGGTATGCAACTTACTGCTTGTTACATTTAAAGTAACCTCGAGAGGTCTTGAAAACTTGCCTGGAGATACAACGAATGAAACAACCACCCCTTAGGTTCCCATGGAGACGTTTGGCTAAAGGTTATTCACGACATCCTTTTTAGACACACATTAAACTGCACTGCTTCATATAAGACGCTTCGTTCAGTACTACATCAGCGCCAAAAAAAAGCGTTAAGTCAGTATTATAACAAAGTTTCTCAATATTTGACTCAATTGAGGCAGAAACGAAACGAGCTACCATCAACAACACTGAGATATGTTTCAAATAGAAAGTCAGAAGTTTAGAACACTACATTTGGTAATACTTTATCAAACCAAGGGACATTAATAAATCCCAACAGCAGGTTAAAGAGGCATTTCAAATATAGCTTTGCCATGTCAGGAGCCACACTTCTAACATCAAAAACTAATTTTAAATTAGTGTTTCTTACAATCCATGTAACATCCTTATTCATTTAAAAGCTACTGTACTTGGTTTTGACCCTTGACACAGAGCTCTAAATGGCACTCATACCAATTTTAATTGCACAGAATGTGCACAATGACAATATTGTCCACATCAAACAGATTAAAGACAACATGGTATGGGCAAAACAGACACTATACAAACAAATTAACCTTTACACATTTGAGATTTTATTTCATGAATTTTATTCTTATATATTACAGTGACAAGAGATGGTCAGTTATCACAAACTTTGTCCATTCACATATTTATGCATTTAATGTTTGTATGGTAATAGCTTAGAAAAAAAATAAAAAGGACAGACACCCCAACTACCCTAAGCTCCCATTTCTCAAAAAAGAACAAGGATCAAAATTAGGATATTCAGTGCACAGTGTTCAACCCCCAACCAGATAAATAAATTATTCGGAACACGAGCACAGACAAAAGTCACATGTATGCGTCTATTATACATGCTTATTTGTGAGTGCACGTCACAGTTTGGTAGAGTTGCCCTTGACGTAAGAGGAAGACACACTTGGAACTTGTGTGCACATATTTTTGTGTCAAGAAAAAAAAATCTAAATTAAAAAAAAAAAAATAATAATAATAATGTGTTAAACTCACTTTGACAAAGATTTTAAGACAAACAAGACGACTAAACATTGAATGACTGGGACCCAAATGACAATTTTAGACATCCAAGTACACGTTGACAATACGAATCAAAGTCAACTTTCCATGTGGGTTTTCAAGTTTTTCCCAGGACATCCCTCTAACTGAGTGCTTGTTATGGTAAATGAAACTAAACATGACATGAGTGTAAAAGCTAAATAGGATTGTAATGCATTTCAAAAACAGGCAGACAGAATGGTGACACCCCCCCACCCCAAAGGCATATTCCCCAACACTGCAACCCCGCTTAAGGAAAGAAAGGAAAAAAATAAATAAATTCAACCACTTTATTCATGTCCTTCAGTCAATAATGGCATTGCACACACAATACTGGTAGTGTGGTTTTGCACAGCTATTGGCTTCATACTTGAAGGTATGGCAGATGAGTGACTATGTGCTAGGTTATGTGCACAAGAAGTCCAACTGGGAGAAGAGGAGGAGGAAGGGTAGTACAGTGTAGAGGTCCGTATTCCATCTCATCAGTACAGCAGTTTTGTCCCTCGGCGGCTAATACTTCATGACAGAAGGGCGGATGGAACAAGCGAGCGCATGACTGTCAATACTCATATGCAGTCCACAGAGACAGAGTTATGACGGCATGGTGTTTTTCTTCATTAAACACGCATCCATAGCAGCAGGTGGAGCCTTTAAGACCTCCCTCTGAACAACAAAAAAAAACTCCATTTCCCATAATCCCCATAGGCAAGTTGTGGAGATATGAAAGTTCTGGGAAGTATGTTTTTTTTCCCCCCAATAGGCCCATTCAACCCACCAAAATTGTCCCCTATCCTATCAGTCAAGTTTTTGAATTTCAACTTAGTCTCACCCCACACCCCCTGTGACCATCGTTCTTCAAATGGGGATGAGGGGGATCATCGCTCCGGCTCAGACTCCAGCGCCAGAACTCGTTTACGCTCACGGCACTGCTTCTTATGGGCTGGCCAATCTCTCTGTTGGCACTGTGAGCCACAGTAGCGTGCCACTTGGCATCGGCCACAGATGTTGAACTCCCTCAGCTGCAAAGATACAAAGACAGAGACACTAGTAGAATTGCCATAACTCAAATAAACAAGATACTATTAACCTGTTAAAAGTGACAACTGTTTGAAAAACATACGGTCAGCATTAGCCAATTAGGAGTGTAATTTCTCTGAACATGGTGCAAAAGGATTACATTTTCCATACAGACAATACATGCTGCTTTTCTTTTTGTGATAGAGCATTGCAGTATTCATAAAAGTCTTATGTGAGGGTTATTTTGCTGTTTTCTATCTTTTTTGTTCTCTGTCCATCCAGCATTTTGAACACAAGGTGTCCTCTGTGAAAATGCAGGACGCTGGACCAAAGCATGGGTATATTTGTAGCAATGGCCAACAATACATTTTATGGAATAAAATTATTTTCTTTTATGCCGAAAATCATTATGATATTAAGAAAAGATTGTGCTTCATGAAGCTTAATTTCCTACTGTTAATATAAAAACTAAATTTTTGATTAGTAACATGCTATGGATTTAAAGGCAAATTTCAATATTCAATAAGTTTTATTTGCACTGACAGCAGTTATTAAAAAGCGACCTAAGCCAGACAGTGACGGCATTTGTGTGTAGCATTTCAAACAATGAAGACAAATGTTAACAAAGGGAGGATGGTGGACTCTGTGATCGGAGCTGTGTTCTTTTGTTTCACAATAATGGATATGAAATGTCAACCTATAAGTCAAGCAATTAAAAAAACAGAAAGGAGGACTAAGAATCTCCTATGTCAGCTGGCATACACATATCACTGAGGCTGATAGAAGCAGAAAAAAGCCGTAAACAAAGTCTTTAGGTAAATGCTGCCTCTAAAAGAAATAAGTTGATACAATTTTTACACAGTACATGTTTACACAGCATTTTAAACCATGAGGGCATTTTCATACGCTTTAGCCAATCAGCTTACACTTACATCAATGCTAGTTCGTAGAACTCGTAGAGTACTACGAAAAGGTTAATGCGGTGTGAAAGGTCCTATAGTTGTATCTCAGCCAAAGATTTTAAAAAAATTACCCAATATCATAATCATCACCAGTCTCTATAGACTACTGTTATAAAGCAAAAAAAAAAAGTTGTTGTGTATTGAAAACCGGTTCCATTTTAGAACCAGTTCCAAATTTCTATAAACCAGGAATTCAATGAGATGAGTGCATTTCGATTGCGCTTAACGATTCCTCTGTTAACATTTTAATTTGATTTAAACTATTTAAGTGCAGGAACGGAAAGAACAGAGGTCTCTGTGTGGGTTCCGATTCTTTGTCCCTTCTGTTCCATTCAGAAAAGATTGTTCTGGGCCCGAACCGACGGCTATCATATTTTTTAACCAAAATCTATGTCAGTATATCATTAACACAGCCTGGGTTTTTTTTTTGTTGTTTTTTTTAAGTAAACAAAAAAATGAGAAAAACGTGTTTATTGTTAAAGAGACAGCAGTCTAATAAATGCACTGCCTGTCATTAATGTAAATCAAAGACCATACACTGATCTTGATTGAATATATCTTTTAATTCATTAGTTTTTTTTTAATAATGAAAAGAAAACTATGCATTATTTTTAAACTTTAAATTACAGCTTCTGTATCTGAAATGTGGTTCAGTTCTATTTATGCTGTGGCTAATTGATTTGTTTGTGGCTATTTTATTACTGACTATTTACTTTTCTTCAAAACTTTAATATTTGACATTTATATTAGTCTAGTTGTTTTTGCTGTGGTATTTTTGTTAAAAGCATAGGCAAAACTCCCTTTTTAGTGTTCTGTAGACTGCTGGGATTTTTTTTTATTCAGCTGCAATAAAACGCTTTGCAAACAGACACAGAAATAAATGTTTGATAGATTAATATTGGATTTTTAAAGCTTTTTTTTTTAAAATCCCATTGGAATCAAAACGTTGAAGCAATAAGCAAAATATTAATAGATAAAAACCAAACAATATCCAACCATAATGACCAGTATTTCAAAAATAAAAAACACAAAAAAGGACAACATAGAATTACTTCTTTACACAATACTGACCCTCCTCTCAATGAGCGAGCAAGGTGGGTAGTGACACTCGTAATAGGTGCAGGAGCACTCCTCCTCTTCCACCAGCTCTCCATTGGCATTGTAGTAGCGTGTGCGACTCAACTCCAGGTACTGCTCTTCTACTGGGTCTGCTGGAACCTGCTGAATAGCCAGCCAGTACAACGACTGCTCTCTAGAGAGGACATTATGCAGGCATAATTTAGAAAACACATTACAGCACAAGTTGACTACAGTTGGATATGTTTTTTTGTTTTGTTTGTTTCTTAAAAGCTGTATGCCATAAAATCTAAATGTATTGATTTTTCATTTACCTTTGTTTGCTGGACAGTTCTTCTGGTTTAGGACTCCATCCCACAGGAACAAGACGCAAGTTGTCTAGACGGTTATCCACTGTGACTGAGTTTATGTGAACTACTTGGAAGCTTGGAGCAATTCCACCTCTGTGCTTTTCCCTGTGAACAAAAAGGTGGAGGGTATCTCAAAACACACCATGACACAATTATTATTAAATAGATTATCAAGTCTGAAATTATGTCAATGTGCTTTTTAAATATAGTTTTTATGCATTGCACAAAATCATTTAATCGTTACTCATCTTAACAATGCATCAATCCATATTGATGTATCGTTACACACCCAGTAAGAAGAAAAAAAAAAAAAAAATGAATTACGTCTTTCACTAGTGGCCTTAATATTTACAGTCGTATCTAAAGATTGTAAACAGTGGAAAAAGCATAAGGAAATGCAACAGGCTCTATAACACTACTCACCAAAGTAACTCATGCAGTGGTCGACCAGCCCATCTACCCTTGCCGATGTCAAAGGCATAAGCAAAGATTTTTGCCCCATTTCCATCTGCATCAACTTCCATGCGTGCCTAAAAATAAAAATAAAAAAGTTTACAGGACTAAATAATAGTATTCAAAACATGCATCCACAACAAAAAAATTAATAATTTGGGTAGTTGTTAAAGTAGGTAAAGTAAAGTTGTAAAATGAACTAGGAAAACTGGAAATGGTCATAACACATAGGGTTGTTGGTTCAAACCCCAGACAAAACAGTTCTCACCTCAAAGGCATAGTTTTCCACCAATGGTATGTCTTGCTCATCAATCAAAGTGTACTTTGTCTAAAATAACAAAATGGTGTTATAATGGAGAGTAAATCATTTGAGACAACAATCCAAAAACATATCAGCTATTATGCTTCTTCATTAAAGACTTAAGTTATACATAATACTCCTTTTCTATTAGTTCGATTTGTTTCTATTTTAAGTGTTACGTATATACATATATATGTGTGAGTGTGTGTGGGAGTTTTAGACATAGAAATCAAGACACTCTTAATATAACTATTTTGGTAGTTTACGACTATAGATCTCCAACGATGCTTATGGGAAACGCACCCCAGACAGGTTTAGCAAACCAGTTCAACCGACTACAAGTCAGTTTACTTATCAAACGTTATTACTATCTCAGAAAGAAAAAAAAACTACTAATGTTACTCGTATAATTACTCAACCCGCTTTTTCTGGTGATTAGGACAGATAATTTGTTGAATTTTAAAATAGCTTTATAATCACTACATTAAAAAGAAGATCGGTAGCTGTCAGTAAAGTAATAAGGGTAAATATTTGTAATGTTACTCTTGCCATTGCAGATTCCAGAATTTAATAAGCATAAAAAGCAGAGTGCCTAAGGAAACTTTCGCGATTATCACAGGAGAAACGTGTTAAAAGTCAGCGGAGTCGGACCAGACATAACCTGTGACTGTCGGATTAGCATGAGCTATATTCCTTTTTATGACAACATAAAATAGGAATCATTAAGACTGTACAGCACGCATCGCGTTTGTGTTTTTCATCCGACTTCTCACATGCTCCTATTGTTTAACCCCTATAGATAACGCTTTACCGGCTGCCCTCTAGTGTCATGGCATAAGCGGCCTGGCATCCCAGAAACAGCTTAGATTTGTTCAGGATGATGCCAAGAAACCGATCAAAATAGTAAAGTTTAATAAACTTGTAACATTTTTCAGAAGGTTTCGCGATACATTACAAATGAAGCGACTGTGCACATGTTTGACAGATAAACCGTGTAAAGACTATGTGCTAAGGCACATCACAGCCAACATGCCGGTTGTCATCCTGCGAACGGTTCCTGGTTGAGGCAATTTCAGAGCTCTCTGAGCCATATTGGATGACAGTGTCATTACTGACGTGGATCAAGAAAACGCAGCAGTCTTGTGTATAAAACCTTCTTAAACTGTAAACGGAAAAATAAAACTTTTACATTGCCTAGCTAACAAGCGAACTCTCGCCCCAGCCGCCTAGCAGCGCTGTAGCCACGCTAGCGGCACAACCACAGCAAAAGTAGGCGGCTCAAAGAGACTAAACCTACTCGGCTGATGAGCTGACCAATTTAATTATCCAACCGTTTCGACGACAACTCTATGCCCATATTCCATATATTCCACTGTAACCAAGATCGATAACATCAAAATGGACAAATCTAGCACTTAATTGTTAAACACAAGCATTTAGCTCACGGATCTCGGATCCCCTCCCCTTCGCGTCGCACATGGCAGCCCTAGGATTCAGCTCACCTTCCCGGCCACACGGCCAAGTCGAACAATCCCGAGCTTAAAATCCGACATTAGAGGGGATGTCAGGTCCGGGATGAAACGTGAGAGCAAATACGACGTTATTAGGTTGGAAATCGGACCGGGCAAACCAACCCTGAGTACAATTTTTAGTGTAATAGGGTCAGTCGTTGCCCGCGTCTTCCCCACCCGCTTCCAAACCTCCGTGATGCACCGCTGAGAGGCGTTGGAAAAACCTGCCAGCTTCTGGGGGGAGGGACTAACACAACTCAGAAATCAACCAATCGTAAACAAGAACTGACAGCGATTTGCCCAATCGTAGCTGTTCATCGTCAAATACATTTGCGTTGGGCGTTTAATCCTTATGCTGACGTATCACGGATAAACGTGAACGCGTTTGGCCGATCTGTCGAATCACAACACGAGATTTTACGTCAATGCCCGCCCTTTGTACAACCATGCCTTTTCGTTGCGTAACTAAAACGCGACATTTTAGCACGAAACAGTTCTCACTGGCAGGGCTGGTGTAATGGGAGCATTAAAATTATTTTTAATGAAGTAGCAATTTAACAATTTTGTGCCACTCGAAGAAATTCTAAAAACTCACAGCTCCATTATGCTACTTAAGGAAAGTACAACCCCATTTCCAGAAAAGTTGGGAAATACTGTAAATGCAATAAAAAAATTAAAAAAATAATAAAAAAATATTATTTATGCTCTTCAACCTGTGACAAAAGTTCAAAGAAAAGATCTCCAATGTTTTCAATGACACGTTTAATTTAATTTAGTTGGACTCATATGACCTCATCACACAATTCGTTCTGTTCTGAGAAAAGAACTTGACAGCATCTCTACAATAGAATTTATATATTACTGTCTTGCAGAACAAATTGTCCATGTCATTGTATTTAACACAATAGCACAATGGTTTCTCATGCAGTGCCATATGAGGGCTCATAGCACATTTAGCCGAGGTTTCCTGCCTTTCACTATTGCTTGAAAATCTTCCAGATGCCCTGAAATCTTTTCACAATGTATGATAGATGCTGAAAGACCTTAAGAAATATTTGAATGGTTTGATAATTCTCTCATTAAGTGACCCAACACATTAAGCTATGACTTATTTTTGCATGCAAAGACTGAGCCTTTGGTGGCTGTTTCGGACCCACTAAATGGTTTTCACTTCAAATAGGGCAATACATGCATAGAGAATTTGCTAACTGAGGGCTCTTCTTTCATTCAGTTCATATGGGGCAATGTAGTTCCACAATAGAAAAGGCATAATAAGTATAGCCTACCACATGATCATATAATTACCGTTAAGAATGTTATTAATATTCTTAATTTATTTATGCTTTTATTGTGGTTCTATAGCTTAAAAGTAATAACCAACAGTTACCAAGATACAATATATATTGTTTTATGTCACAAATATGTTTTTTGTCATACTTAAGGAAAACACATCTCTTATATGTTTACAAAAAAAAGACATCATGAATATGAGAATTGGACAGAACTTGTTACATTTTTTTAATGAAAATGTTTTTATTTGAAATACAAGATTACTCTAAAAATTCAATTAATATGGTTTTTAGTAGGTAACAATTTAGCTCATGTACCAATTAAGCACACAATGTTTGAGACCAGATTTAAAAAGAAAAAATAATGTAGGCTATTATCCTGCCGCTAATATATTACACCACTGGCATTAGCTTGCTGGCTTGCTTTTAAATTCATAATATTAGAAATTGACAATTTTTTGTTTTACACTGCTTTATTTTTTAGTTGTTCATATTAAAATATGCATACATTTAAAACATGGTCTGGATTATTTATTTTGCAAAATCTTGTCATTTTATATTGTCAAAATAGTTTCTGCTCCCATTAAATGTGACTAAAACATTACACCACTATGTACAGTAAATACTTTATAAATAGACTTTAAATATTAACTGATGGTTGTCACTTTAAATTTATATTAATTACAGTATTAATAACTTATTTTAACAGCTTTGAGATCTAGGTGTAAATCTAGGTGTAAATGAAAGAGGCATTTCAAAGGAGACATCGGAAGCCTATTGTCCAGGAAAAAAGTGATAAAAGTCTGGAAAAATGTTAACAGGTTTTTTAAAACACTGACTTATAATAGTATAATATTATTATATAGTCACAATAGAAAACTGGGCATCAAACACTAAATGACAGAGGATGATACGCTACCTGATTATAAATTCTTCAGATCACAACAGACTCACAGAAATGTGTTCACTGTTGGAGAAACATGATGGAAACAATATGAGTTCAGTAATTGGCTGTAAAAAAACAAACTTCTCCGACTGGATGGAATCAAAGTCTGAAGCTAAAAAATAAGTATGAGACCATCATATCTATGGTACAAAAATTTAGGCTACCCATTAAGCACTGCCAGACATTTTGCATTTAATGATATATAGCCTTATATCTTAATTGAAATGCTTAAATATTA
Source organism: Enteromius treurensis (assembly GCA_032275025.1). Classification (NCBI taxonomy): domain Eukaryota; kingdom Metazoa; phylum Chordata; class Actinopteri; order Cypriniformes; family Cyprinidae; genus Enteromius; species Enteromius treurensis. The sequence goes on along the minus strand of JAUCMU010000097.1, from coordinate 22,231,432 downwards.
GCTATAATTGGGTGAGAGATTCACATTTTATTTTAATATAATTTCTTTTACTGAAACCCATAACTTGTGCACTAAAAAGTCTCAATGCACATTTTGGTGAGCTTAATAGGTAAGTTTAACCCTATATATAGCAAATTAACTCCTAGAGTGTTGGTGGCGAGTTACACGTTAACAGAACAGTGCAGATCATGCAAGATCAGATGACAAGTTAGCATATTGCTAAAATAGATAGATAGATAGATAGACCGCACGTTAGCATGTTGCAAGAACAGACTCAAGTTTAACTCGAGTAATAATACAGAACAAAACTTCATTTCTTTCTTCCGCACTAAACAACCAGTCCACTTCCGTGTTATACACCTGCGACAGGTAGGCAGGGCTCTAAAGCTGGATACACCTGCGCCACGGGTATTTTACAGTATAGACATCAGCGAAACCAGGCAAATCATTCGTTTTATTCTGCTAAAAGTATCAAAACCTATTATTATCTCTCGGTACCATGAGTGCGGAATATAGACTTTGTGAACTAGCAACGGTGTCCTTGCATGTCAATGACCCGGAGACTGACTCTCAAATTGACGACCTTTCAAAACATCAAGACCGAATAGGAAATGTGTGTGAAGGCGGCGGGCTGTTTTTACACACCAATGGTACAGTAAATGGAGAATCACCGGCAAAACCTGTGCGCAAATTTGAGAGATCGGAGAACGCTATTGGAGGTCCGGACTCCTTATCACCAACTTTAGGAGAAGCGAAACTTTGTCCAGAACATGAACGCGAACTACAGTTCTACTGTGGTATAGAGGGAAGACTGACCTGCTCAGAATGTGTGTCGGATGGATCTTGTCAGGGTCACAAGGTGATAGAGCTGGTTACTCAGGCAACTGTAGTAAGGGTGAGTCACGATTAGTTAAATAGCATATAGCAATTTTGTTTCGATGTATAAAACATTAACTATACAATTAATACCATAACACGTTCGCTGTCTCCTTAAAATAAATGTAACCTATAATGTTAGAATAACAATTGGCTACAGAGTTTCAGTAGTATTGTGTAGGCCTATGCAATTTGTAGCTATATTCATATTTTGGAGGGCGTCGTTAGTTTCATTAGTCAGAAGCTATACACCCCGAGGTGAAGAAACTTTGAAACTTTTCTTTATTTAATTTTTTTTATTTGTCACTGCAATCAGATAAATTGTATGTTCCCTGTTACAAAATGTGATTTAAACATTTCTGCAGTAACCATGCGATTAAATGTATTGTTGTTGTTATTATTGTTAATGTTGTTTTTGCATATAGCCTGCATTTTCTTTGTCTTTGCAGCAGATTTCCCAAACATAATTTTTTTAAATCTCATAAATAGTAGGCTAAATAAAAAATAATAATATTTTAGAATTTACATTTCAATGCAGTGCTGTTTCTTGTTTTTAACTAAAATAACAGCATAGCTCAAATCAACACTGAGTTGAGTTATACACTGACCAGAAAAAGATGTGAAAGATGTAGTTAGATGAGAAAATATAAAACCAGATAGCATTTTTAGATAGCATTTAATCATAACCCATTGACCAAAATAAATGTAAAAAAAAAAAAAAAAGATATTCAGACATTTGTGAGCTTCTTAATACCCTTGAGGACCTGTAGATGGTCTGTCTGTGTGATGAAACATTTCCTCAATACTTTAATTTAAGCCTACCATTTTTTTAAACAACAGACAAATTCAGATCATATCCACATGCCTTCACATTCCTGCCACACACATTCCACTAAAATGCTAGTTTTATGCCACTTATGTGATTATTTCGCTTTGTTCCACCAACAGAATCAGCTGGTGGATGTCTGTGAAAAAATGCAGCTGCAAGCCCTGAGGATCGAACGATTCATTGACCGTACGCTTACAGCTAGAGAAAAAGCTGTACAGGTACCTGAAGAATTAAACTTTAGGCTAGTTATAACAGTGTAATACAGTATGTTTTTTAATTGCCTCTTGTGCTGTTTAATTGATAGACAGATGCAAACAGTGCAAGGGAACGTGTGTTGGCTCAGGTGAATGTGGTGCGTGAGGCTCTCGAGGAGGAGGAGCAGCGTCTCCTAGAGGCCATACAGAGAGAAGAAGAGCGCGTGGAGCAGTGCCTTCTCACTCAGAGAGCACACTGGACTCAAACCCTGGAGAAACTCACAAACGCACGCACCAGCCTGGTGCACACGCTCACACACTCGACAGATACCACAATTGTGGTGAGTAAATGCAGAGGCCAGGGGTGAAAAAAAACAGAGGATTTGTGCAATGTAACAAATATAAAATATGGATACTTTACACATTCTACCCATTTACAGGTCAAAGAATCGTCATAATAAAGAATTAGAAAGCAAAATAATATTTATAAGAAGACTGTTGTTGTTTTTGCATTACAGCAAGATTTTTTGGCACAATGTGCATAATTATGAATATGTCACAATAATATCACAATCCATATTTCAATGGCTGTAAACAATGCTTACTTCTCTTTATATATTTATATATTCCAAAAATATATAAAAAATGTATATGATCTTTTACCCAGTGCACAAGTTTTCAAACAATTAGAAAGTCAAATCAATCAAACTAAAAGTAACTTGGATTGACAGCATACACTTGTAGGACACACTTCAATAGCTAATTGATATTTAAAGTAATAAATAAAATAAAAAATCTTAAAGTATTTAGTTTCAATAGTACTTTATGGAGTTAGTTACAAAATGAAAATAACACTTAAAATTATTGTAAAAGTACTTTACACTTCTGAATCAGTTTCATTGTTTTTCAGTCAGTTTCTGAAAACTAATATATTTAGATGTTCATAATCAATGAATAAATAATAATTTATATTCATGTGACTAATTATATTGTTGTGATTTTTCACTAATTCCACTGTATTGTTCTTTTTTTTCAGAGCTCTAATGAGGAAATAAATGACAGGTGGCTTCAATTACAATATATGTAATAATATGCTCACATACATACATAAAATGAGATGTGCTGGATATGAGAATTGATTTTGTGATGATTGGGTTTCTGTGCTATAGAATAGAGGATGCAGAGGGTGTTGGTGAACCTAGAGACACTGAGCAACTTACTTTGAACAGAGGTTGCAGTGACAGTAAACTCATGGTGGGTTTATGGGCCAGTGCATTACTGGTAGGACCATCTGGTAAGTATATACATTTCCATGTACACCAGACAGGGATTAATTTAAGACAGATTCAGTGTATCCATGATCACCATGGTCATGGGTTTCAAACATTTCGGTGCCAGAGATTCTCAAATATGATGAATTCCTTTCTGAAAAAACAACCAAAAACCTTTTTTTTTCATGTTTAAATATCCATTTATAATGTGGAAAAAAATATAAATGCATTAAATATAATTTAGTTTGATGTGTAAATCTAAAGGACAATGAAAATTGTGGCTGTCAGTTGAACAAAAATATTTTTGTTTTTTTGTCCAGAAAATATGTTACATCTGCTGATTAATTCAAATTTAACATTTTTAAAAAGTATTGAACATTGCACACTATTTGTTTTGCATACCTTAAATTTTTCTGTGGACCTCCTTCTTACAAATTGCTTACACTGATTCATTGTAATATTTAGAAGCACTGGTATTCTACATTCCCTACATGCAACTTTTAATTTTCTTGCTCTGAACATCTTTTCAACATATCCTTCTTTCCTTTAGCCCATAGATTAACCGCACTACACTTTGAAGCTCAGACGGTCAGTCCTCTTCTCTCCCTCTCCAACGACCAGCGTACCTTAACTTTCCTGCCCAAACGTCAGCGTCAGTTACCCCCCTCTGACCCGGCGCGCTTCGACAGCTGGCCTAATGCCCTCTGCTTCCCTTCCATGTCCTCTGGTACTCACAGCTGGATACTTGATGTGGGCGCAAGTGCTGCCTTCAAGGTGGGGGTATGCTATTCTAGCATAGAACGCAAAGGGTCCGGTAATGGAGCACGGCTCGGCTACAACACAAAATCGTGGGTGCTCTCGCATTATGATGAAGACTTGTCTTTCTGTCACGATGGATGTAATGTGGGTATCACAGTGGCTAAGAAGCTCATAAGAGTGGGACTGCTTTTGGATTGGCCCAGTCAGACCCTACTGTTTTATGATCCTGAATCTACGGCTGTGCTGCATGTAGTCAGACATGCTTTCAGTGAGCCGCTGCTGGCCGCCTGTGCTGTGGCTGATCAGAGTGTCTCTATACTGCATTGAGCACATAATGAATGTTAATGAAGGCTCTGAAGATCCCGACTTGAAGGAATAGTGGATGTAACATTATGCAAAGTCATTTGAAATCATTTGAAATGATCATGTTTTACATTATCTGTGCTACTGAAGACCAATACATGCAAAAGCAATAGAAATTGTGCTAAAAACAGTTACATTGTTTAGGTATAAAGAAGCTAATTTGCCAGTAATCAGTAATTTCTTGATTTTGCCAACTTGCTTAAAAGAGCTACAAGCATGTGCCAATGATATTTTTATATCTGTAAAGTATTTAAATAATTTTATTCTCCATCTCTTTCAAAGTACGTCATGTTTATACAGTATGTTAAATTAGTCTAGTTATTGTTTGACTGTTTATATTTATTTTGTCTGCAAATCATAGGGAATAGTTAAATTCATTTGTGACAGCACCCAACTCATACTGATATTGCTGACATTGATATTTGATACTATATTCTAGTTGAGCTTTCATGTGATAACATGACATCATGGCTCTGATGTCACTGAGGATAGTGGGGCGATTGACATGTAAGAGCATAAAATGAAACTCTAATGATCAGATTTTCACATGGTTATTGTTAAATATGTCATTATGGCAACAATATTCTGATCTTTGTGTGTAATGTATTCATGCATTAAATCATGTACTGAATAGTGAAACCATTTCCTGTCATCTCATCTTGTTAATTCTACCTGTATCTCATTTGCTGTAAATACATTGCAGTTTACCACAAATCAATGTAAAATCTACTTTCCATTAATGTTCCTTCCATCCTTCCCCTCCATAATTGTATTTATCACTTAAGTTTTAAGATTTGTTTAAACTGAAACAAAATGCTAAAGGAGTAGAATAATAAATAGGACATCTACTTGCTGTTCAAGGACACTTTTGCATACAGAACGTCTAGGTTACTATCGTAACCCACGTTCCCTGAAGGAGGGAACGGAGACGTTACATATGGGAACTCGCCAG
>JAUCMU010000097.1:22187924-22206033 GCA_032275025.1 Enteromius treurensis | reverse complement strand
TCTGGCGAGTTCCCATATGTAACGTCTCCGTTCCCTCCTTCAGGGAACGTGGGTTACGATAGTAACCTAGACGTTGTTTAAGCTAGAGGGAAAGCGTGCGTATGTGGTGTGATACTCTCTAAAACGGTGGAAGACATAACTTGAGGGAAAAGAATTATTGACAGAATTTTCATTTTGGGATGAACTAACTATTTAAGCTTAAAGCTTTCTTTGTGTAGACTTATTAAATAGCCCTCAGGAAATAGAAGACTGTATATTAATGCTTTCCCAAAACTATGGGTTTATAGTTTGCTTAAAGTTCGATCTTGCCTTGCTCCGTTTTGAAGGCTGCACTCTTGCATTTAAAATCCTTACCTTTTAAAATCTTTCCTCTTAATTAGCTCGGGGCCCACACCCTGCGAAGCCTGTCGTGCTGAGGGTATATTTGAAGAGGCAACATCAATGCTCAATATTGGAGTGGTAAGCGCTATCGTTCTTATTTCCTGGTAGCTCTTATTAAGTGTATGCATTCCTGGTAATGTTGTAATGTTTAACAGTTACAGGAATACAGTTTTAAAAGGTATTCTTCCACAATCTTTGACTCCCTAATAGGCATTTCCTGATAATGCAGCACGAAGGGAAATTGATAGTCTCCCAGCCAAATGTCCAAATGATGGATGTAGTTGGTGTGGAACACTGAAAGAGTATGAGGTAGGAACATTATTTGCCTGGCTTGTCATATCCGTCTTAACATGTTTTACATTTCTAAATGCTGACTATTATGATGACATTTTCTTTATATTTTTCATTATCTTATTTGCTGTTGGATTAGACTTAATGTTTACTGTAAGTTTAAACAAAAACTTCCGCCCACCATGCCTGTATGAAAGTCAACACTTAAAGATGGGGGTTGGGTGGAAAGTCCCAAGGCTGCCTGGAAAGTACCGGTGTTACCAGAAGATAATAAGCCTTTTGAAAATTGCTAGGGTAGTGTTTGTCATTTAAAACTATGTTAAAAGCATAACATTTTACCATTGTGTGTAATGAAAATAGAAATAATTTAATTTATTTTAAAATGTTAAGCTTGGGTGGCTTTTTTGTATTGAAAAAGGGTTTTGTTGTATATTTGTTTATAACTGTTTTTAGACATTAAAAAGCAATATTGATTAGTTTAACGCATTTAGAGAGCTGGTGGTTAAATAGTGTTATAAACGTATGTAATTGTATAAGATGAGAGTAATGCTTAAAGTTATTTATAGCCTGTACCTAGATATTTTGATTGCTGAGAGAACTCTTGCCAAGATTCCATTTTGACTTTCAGCCCTTGTTTCTGAAAACCTGAAACCTTTTCAAGTTTAATTTGGTTTCTTACTTCCTTTTAGCTGGTAAAAGCGTCATATGACTGAAATTTTCTCCTTATAACTTTTTAGTGATTAAGTCAGTGTTTAGTCAGATTGAGTCAGTGGTGATTCATGTGGTGTGTAAGCATATGGTAACTAAAGAATTGAAGCAAGAAATTCCCCTTAAGTGTTGCCGTGTTTTTACAGTATATCAGATTGTTTAATTGATATGAATATTGATAAACTGGTGTAATGATTGACTGACTTGATTTTTAACTGCCATTACATTTCCTACACCTTCCTGTTGAAAGACTCTGCAATGACAGATGCAGACAAATGCATGTTTTGTCTAATCAATTTATCACCCCTGTATTTTGGTGTTGGTTGATGTTCATTTTCACTCAACATGTTGAATTGTGCTGCGTCTGAAATCACTTACTTCCCTTCTATATAGTACGTGAAAAACAGTATGTGAGGCGAGTAGTATGTCCTAATTCATAGCATTCGAAATTTAGTAGACGATAAGTACCCGGATGACCTACTGATTCCCCCCCGAATTCTATAGTAGGCATACCATGGACACTTTCCTATCTCATGAGGCTCCGAGAGTGGAGGCATCATATTCGAAAAATGGCGGAAAGTGGAGACGCGGCTCATTTTAAGTATAATCACCTCAGGAAGAAAACGTTGTTTATTGTGATTAAATTACACTTGTACAACACATTCTAAATAAACGGATGACTTATTGAAAGTTTACATTTTTGCGCTGTTGTGACGACACATAACATGTGACTAAGTCAATATGGCGGATGTAGTACGTCTGAATTCCATTCATATTACCCACATTTATACTATATAGAACATACTTTTTAACAGTCGGGTAGTACATTAAATTTTAAACGTAGTACCAACTTAAACAGTATGCGGTTTCGGACGCAGCATTGGTGTTTGCCTTAGCTATAGCATTATCCTAAAGTTAGCATGATTATGTATGATTAGGGCTGGGCAATATTTTGCATCTTTGATCAGCGGTAAATCTCCATCAGTTGTTTTCCTATGGAGGGGCAGTTAATACACAGAGCGGTAGATCACTGACAAGCTGTACAAGGAATAAAAAGCATGGGGCACAATTTAAGAGTTGGCTCGTATACAACTATGTGGTACTTTCTCTTTCTTAAATGTGCTATTTATTTTCTACTCTAGGGTCAGCATGAAGGTCGTTGTGACTTTGAACGTGTAAAATGTGAAGCATGTCAAGCACTCATCTTAGTCAGTGAGAAAGACCGCCACAATGAGCGGGAATGTGAGGCCCGAACCCTGAACTGCAAATACTGCAAGGTCACATTCAACTTCAAAGAAATTAAGGTAATCCACATCCTAGAAATGGCCCATCCTTGAATTTACTTTTGGTCCGTAGTTTGGGTATTTTTAATGTTTGCTGTGTTAACTAGAGCTGTAGAGTAAGCTGTTACTCCGCATATTGATGTGAAAATAAAAGAATCAATTCTTGAAAAATATAGATTAAAATACATATTAAAAACTGCTTTATTGTAGTTAAAGTACCCCTATTATTTAAGCACTTGCATGTAAAGAAAATTCATGAATGAGAAAATAATAGATGTAAAATGAAATTGTTTCTTATGTTGCATTTGTTATACTGTTTGTTATTTGTATCTTTGTTATTTTTATTAGCAAAGACAAAATAAAAATAACTATATTGTGATTATTAAAATTATAATTATTATTAATAAAAATCAGAAGAAATGAAAATACAAAGTAAATGTAAATGAAATGCATAGGGGTTGAAGCACAAAGTGAACAAAATAGATGATGATACTACAATATCTTTGCTGATTATCTTTCCGACACCTCTTTTGTGTCACAGGCCCATGATGAAATATGTCAGAAATTCCCCATGCAATGCAAAGACTGTGGTAAAAAGAAAATCCCCAGAGAGAAGGTTGGTCTGCATTCTCAACCATATATTGTTTCTACAGGAAAAACAGTATTTGTCAATATGAATGTAAACACCGTTCAATATATATTTACCACTAAAACATGTTTTTTCATTCACACAATGCTTTTAATTATTTGTTGTCATAATCATGTGTTGACTTTTTTTTTTTTTCCTGATTTATCCTTCCTTTTTTCAGTTTCAAGAGCACATCAAGTCTTGTGCGAAGTCTAAGTTGGCATGCCAGTTCAGTGAAATTGGCTGCAGGGCTGTGGTGTGTATTTGTTTCTCATGAACATAGCTAGGTTAAGAATCTAAGGAGACGTACTGCCTATTTGCAGCACAGGAAAAATGCCTAGCATTTCTGAGGTGCTTATGCAGTTAGCTTCTTGAAAAATTAGTTTTGTAGTGTTGTTTTATTTTATTCGTGGTGTTTTGTTACTTTCTGTTAGCTGTTCTAAAATGCTTATAAGGGTCAAAAGCCTTAAAATAATTTGGATGCAATACTTATAACTTTGGCATCTGTTTAAGTCTTTCAGTTCACGCCTTGCTTTCCCACACTCTTTTAAATAGATCCAGTGTGGGTTAGAAAAGTCCCAAATTCTTTGCTAGGTAATGTATGCAGTACTGTAATTTATGTACTTGCAAAGGCTGGTTAATTTATCAGGGAAAATTCTTTACAGATGAAAAAAACTGATGTTAGGAACTGGTGTAATGCCCTCTTCTGGTCAGAGAATAAACAGGCACAAATAAACCTATTTGAAATAAACATTTTCTTTAATAAATCACATAAAAACATAATTTATCATTAGTTGTGATATATTCACATAACTAGAAATATTAGATAATAGCCCCTTTCACACAGTAATACCAGCAAATCGGTTTCAAATGAGCATACTACTGTATATTGGAGTGGGCGGTTGTTTTCTCTCCACTAGAATTAAATATTTTTTTCTTATTTAGAGTATACTACTATTTAACAATAAACAGAATATTCCTTTAATCATAAATTAACAGAAGGAAACAAATTACATTAATCTAAATAGATTGAATCATGTTCTCCTAAAGTAATCAAATTTTTCTGGACACGGTTCCTAATAAGCAACTAGTTAATAGTGTGTTAATGGTGTCTTGCATTAATTATTTGTTTAACCCTTTCTTTCTTTTGCTAGTCACAGGATATTTTTTAACAAATGAATAAAGAAAAAAAGAAATGCTTTTACATTATTTTATGTAACCCTTTTTAATATGCTATATAAATAAAGGTGATTGATTGATTTGATTGATTTAATATAGTATTAATATAAATATTTTTGCATAGGTTGACAATGGTAAGCAGCAGGAACATGAGCAGACCAGCATGACGGAACATTTGCGTCTCATGCTAGCCATGCTATCCTCTGTGCGTCTGCGGGCTGAGGGGGCTGGAGAATGGCAGGAAGATTCCGGACTTGGATTGTATCGTGGACCTGAAGATGCATCTCCAGCAGGGGCTCATGCTGTTGGCCATAATGCAGGAAGAGGAGGCAGTCCTGGTGTACAGCAGAAAGTCACTGCATTGGAGAACATAGTGTGTGTGTTGAACAGGGAGGTGGAGCGCTCAGCCCTCACCCTGGAGGCACTATCCCGTCAACATCGGCTAGACCAGGAGAAGATAGAAAACTTGTCAAACAAGGTACTACACACACACATTACAGAAAATTGCACACTTAAATAGTTTAGAGAAAACGGTCGCTAAATTGGTATTATAGGATTTTTTTTTCCTTTTGGACAGCAGAGATGGTTTTGATGCTCTGCTGTGTGAAGGCATTCACCTTGCTGGTAACACATTATGACGTATTGACCGATCTTGTATTATGATATGCTGGTGTAAAAGTTTTGTTCATGGGATAGTTTACACAAATAAGTCTATTTGTTACTCTCCCCAATGTAGTACCAAACCATATTTGCTTATTTTCCTCCATGGAACACAAAAGAAGAATTTCTTAAGAACTTTCAGTATAATAACAGAGATATCCAAAAATGACAAAAAGCAAAATACAGTAATAAGTGGTCTACACCAGTGGTTTTCAAACTTGTTCCTGAGGACCCACAGTTCTACACACTTTGCATGTCTCCATAATTCACACACCTGATTCAGATCATTAGCTCATTAGGAAAGAGCTCCATGAACTTAAATGAGTGTGTCAGATAATCCAAATGTGTAGAGCATTGGGGCATGAGGAACAGGATTGAAAACCACTGGTCTATATGGCTTCTGAAACTATTATACATGTAACTGATTGAAATTTAAACCATTCACTGAAAATCTTTCTTTTATTCTTGTTTTTTTTTTTTTTTATATATAAATCTTGAATATTCAAACTTCTTTTAGAAAAATATGCAACAAATGTACCTGAAAGGTGTATATTAGTGGCTTAGATTAGTAATATGTGTCATTAAAGTGCCCTTATTATGCCTTTTCAAATAAGATCTTTCATGCAGTGTTTCATGTAGCTGTATGTGAACATAAACTGCAAAGTTATATAAATAAATGAGGTAAAAGAGTAGGCTCACATTCGTCTAAACAAGTCGTCAGCTATTCAAATTGTTTTCTGTTACGGCCACACATCACAAAGTGACATATTTGCATAATGTCCGCCCACGTTCTATGTCGCGAAAAACTTGCCCGTCCACAAACAGTACAGTTTCCACGTGGATTACATCATGTTAAAAAGACGCTGTATCCTGCACTGTCATTCAGTTATGGCAATGACCGTTTAGTTTTCCAACACACGCTGTAGCGTTAGACCAATAATAAAAGGACTGCGTCATCTGACCAATCACAGCAGATTCGGGCTCACAGAAAGGAGAGGTTAAAATAGACAGATTTTTTTTTTAACTGCTTCACATGATTAGTTTACAAATCATTTAGAAATGGTGTGAAATTAAATACATTTTTGGAGAAAACTAAAGTGTTTGTTGACCTTGCATACATTTAAACATGTTTTAAGAGACTCATAAATCAATATTACCTTTTAAAAAGGCATAGTAGGGGCACTTGAAGATACTACTATAAAGCTTTTAAAGCTACAAAATTGTTGCTTCAAGCACACACTATACCCCTAATGCTACTTTTACTTGGTGCGTTGGTGCGTAACATTTGGGTGGGAGACAGTTGTGCATTTTCCATGGAATAAGTTAATACAAGTTTGGAACAGCATGAGGTGTGTAAATGATGGCAGTGTTTTTATCTTTGGTTAAGCCATCCCTTTGAATTGCATTGAAAGGGCAGCTTATATATAAAAAAAAAATATAAAAAATCTACTACATAACTGTTAGCAAGATTTGCTTCCGCTTGGCTATTACTTGAGAAACACAAGCATGTGTTTTTCTTACTCCAGCAAAAGAGCCTCTTCTGTCTCTGCCATGTGTCTTCATTCACATGGGATATCCAAGACTTTCTAATAACTGATCAGCTGATTGTTGACTTTAATCCGAAATTAAAATGAAATGATGAAATTAATTGTCTTTTAAAGGAATAGTTCGACCAACAATGACAATTTGCTGAAGTTGTTCTCACCCCAAGTTGCAGATGAGTTTGTTTGTTCAATGTCCTCAGAATAAGAGTCCAAACAACCACAAGTTCAGTCAGTTATTGGCCTGCCTATACCACCAAATAATGTAATGTGAAACCAAGTAATGTGAAAGGCTGCTTGTTTGTAAGAAACAAGTCTGTAAGTCTAAGAACCTAATTCCCTGTTGCCCTCTGACATCACAATCCACAGATATACTTATTTAGAGCTTTTTGTGCATGTAAAGTCCTGATTGAAGAGATGACTTGTTCACAATAAAAATAATATGGGTAGAATATAAGCAATCATTCAAGGTCAAAACTAAAACAACTGTGACAAATTTATTCCAAAAACAGCTTTTCATTCCAGACAATGTTTATTGATGGACTGGAGTCATGTGGATTACTTATAGATTATTACATGGTGTATGGTAATTATCACAGAACCATAAACACCACTGATACCAGTATATATATATATATATCTTTTAAATGTTAGTGTTTCATTATATTATTAAAACAACATTGCAGTTTCTTAACCGTGTTTTTCGTTTGTGTTTGGTGATTTTTAAAGGTGCGACAGCTAGAACGGACTTTAACTATGCGAGATCTTCAGTTAGCAGAATCAGAGCAGTCCTTGCGGGAGCTGCAGTTTTGTACATACGATGGAGTTTTCATTTGGAAAATAGCAGACTTCTCACGTCGCAGACAAGATGCAGTGGGGGGCCGGGCACCTGCCATGTTCTCACCTGGTAAGGCTAAGATCAAATTAAAGGACTCTTGCAGGTTCAATATAGGTTCAGCTTGATTGACAGCATTTCCTGTATTTAGTCGATTCTGTTTATTATTGGTATTTTAATATTTCTGTGTTATTGTAAATATCAATTTTATTTATTGAGAGTTATCAATAGAATAATATTATTTCAACTATTTTCAACACTTTTTGTTCATCACATGCTGTGTCCTGGGAATGTTCTAGGGTCTTTGCATTTTGTAAATTGAAAGGACAACTTGTCTGGTTTCATTCTGAGGACATTCTGTCCCTTTGTGGTATAATGCCCTGACTTGGAATTTTTTTTCACTTATGTAGCAGACTCATGTTCCTTTTATGACATTTGGATCTTCCCTCTGAACTGCTCACTTTCACTTTTGTGTAGCTCTTGTCATTCAAGAGCCCTGTGGTCTCGCTTGCCAATCTGACATTTACTGAAAGACTACTATCATGTGAAAAAGTTGGGGATTTTTTTTTGGTATGAAATACAAAATTTATAATGTTGTGCTGTTGATAGTGTTGAAAACTATACAATTTCCACAATATTAAGCAGCACAGCAGTATTGCTAATAATATGATTTGTTACTTAAGCCTCATATCAGCATATTCTAATAATTTCTGAAGGGTCTTGTGACACTGAAGACTTTAATAACATTAAGTAATAACATTACTCATAATCAAGTGTGTGTCTCCTGGGAATGTTTATACACACCCAATAAAAGGTTAATGGGGGTGTATAAACACACACACACAAACAATAATATGATTATAAGTGATGTAATTATACCAATTAAATTGTTTCAATTATATCAATTAATTAAAATGATATAGGTATAATTTATTTAATTGTTGTATTATATCATTATAAATAATATTTTTAACCATGTAAAAACTACTTTTTCAAGTTCAGTTCAATCTGTTCATTAAAATATGAGACAAAATGAGAAGCAGTTTTAAATATTTGGGAGTGTTTGAGTGGTAGTGAATTATTTTTTTCACATTATGTTCAAAGCTGATTTTGGTAGCATATTTAGCAGTTTTTTTCCTGAATCTTTATAAAATTTTGACCCTGCTTTTACCTTTTTTTTCTAGCATTCTACTCCAGTAAATATGGATATAAGATGTGTCTGAGACTCTACCTGAACGGTGACGGCACAGGCCGGGGCACTCATCTTTCTCTGTTCTTTGTGGTCATGAGGGGCAAATACGATGCATTGCTGAAGTGGCCCTTTAGCCAGAAGGTAAATGATCTGATACAGTTTTACTTTCTCTTTTGGGCTCTTACTTGCTTATTTTTTACCTGTTCATCTTTTTATTTAGTGATGTTATACTGACTACCACTTGTGTTGTTTGGATGCAGACTTTGCAGGGACTGAATATTATGGCTATCCTGTTGCACTATATACTTTATATAAATATACATTCAGTATCGAGTATTACATGTACAAAAGACTCCGATGTTACGGAGAATGAATGTGGTGGAGGTTGTTTTAAATAAGGCTTAGTATTCTGGGTTACACCCATTTTGGCATTGCATAGATTGTAATCCCTGTCACTGTCCTGTCCTTTCCTTCAAGGTGACATTGATGTTGCTGGACCAGAACAACAGAGAGCACATCATTGATGCCTTCAGGCCTGATGTTAGCTCCACATCCTTCCAGAGACCCATCAGTGAGATGAATATAGCCAGTGGTTGTCCTCTCTTCTGCCCTCTAGCCAAGCTGGCAGGCAAAAGCTCATATCTGAGAGATGACACCATATTTATTAAAGCCATAGTCGACCTTACTGGCTTATAAAGCAGTGGAATTATTCATAATAATAATTGATGATATTATTATTGTTATTATTATTATTATATCTCAGCTGCGGAAGCCAAACAAATTAAATATATAATATAAAAAATAATGTAAATTATAATAAAAAAAGTCAATATATTTTTAAGAAATATAAATTCAGTTATAGCAGTATTATTATGTGCATGCATGGTGTGGCATGGAAACAGACTTCCACACCAATAATTGCACTATTTTGGAATTATATTAATATCAATATTTAAAACTAAATATTTATTTATTATAATACATATTTATATAATATACATTAATACGCATTATATTTTAATATTTTACCTATACCTACTTTTAGTATTGTATGCAATACAAAAATATGACTTATATGTTCAGTGGCCTTAAAGGGTTACTCTACCCCAAAATGAAAACGTTTTCATTAATCACTTAACTCCATGTCATTCCAAATCCGCAAAAGCTTTTGTTTTCAGAACAACAAATTTAAGATATTTTGGATGAAAACTGGTCAAAACTTGTGACTGTCCCATTAACTGCCAAACAATTACGACTGTCAGTTTGCAGAAAACTTTCCGTTGCATACACAGAAGTGTGTACGCTATATGTGCTGCCCAAAATGGTGCTACAGTGATGTTATGTGCCGAATACTTAAATAAAGCCTTTTTATTTTTGTTTGTTTCGCACAAAAAGTATTCTCATAGCTTCATAAAATTACGTTTAAACCATTGATGGCAGATGGAGCATTTATACAATGTCTTTAATACCTTTCTATACCTTGACAAGTGGCAGTTGTTTGGCAGCCAGTGGGACAGTCACAAGCCTCCAGGTTTTTATCCAGAATATCTTAAATTGTGTTTCAAAGACTAACAAACTTTTACAGGTTTGGAACGACATGGGGCAAATTTTTTATTTTATTTTAGGGTGGAGTAACCCTTTAAGGTTTGTCTGTTTTATGCATATACTGTACTTGTAGCTGTTAAATATCTAAATGCATCTTTGAGCACATTTTTCTGGAAGTTTAGTTTACGGTAGTAGTATAAATAGCTACATGGAAGTTACTGGTCCGCTTTTAATTAACAAACTAACTATCTTAATACATGTAAAAGCTATCATAGAAGCTGTAAGAATTGTTCAGATTATAGAATTAGATAATTGCTTGTTCTTTTAAACAAGCTCTTGGATACAGCATGTGCATGAGGCTATACCATTTCATCAGTTAGAAACCTAAGAAGGTTTGAAAATACATCTTGACCAACTAGTGCTTAGATTCAGTCCCATTTGTATACATCGTCTTGGGTTGGCTCTTTTTGTTTGGGCTTGAGCCTTAAATGGCTTCAGAGATATAAAGATGAAGACGTTTAATAAGCTTCAAACCCTTATAAAAGGACCGCAATTTTTTTAAAGTAACATCATTATACACTAGGTTAGCATAGGATGTTTTCTCAGACAAAGGAGAATTATTTGCAGTACAAGTCCTTCTGCTGGTACACTCCATGTTCTTGCTACTTGGAATATTAGAAACATGGTTATTTTGGTGAAAAGAGAAAAAAATCTGATAAATATGTAAACTTATGTATATTTCTTTACTATTTAGCCATCACTTATTGATTTTTATTTTATCTATCAATTACATAGCAGATCTGCTAAGTAGTATTTAATATTTGTTTAGATATTAATCACATTTACATTTTTATTATTAGCACGAATTTACAGTAGTTTAAATTTAAGCATTTTTAATCTGATTATTAGTTCTTTTAATGTAATATTGCATATGTTAATATTGTAACATTAATAAACATCTTATGAGTTATGGATATTGTATCCAGCCCTTGTCTTGAGTGAAAATACAAACATGGGATATAGAAATACTACAAAATTCACATTGCATCTGGTAAAAGGAAAAAAAAAAGTTTAATGGGCCAAACAAATTTTACACAGTACAAAAATCTACTGATGTCAAATAGCCAAAGAGCAGGTTGCGGAAAATCAGATGCACAACCGCAAACAAATGTCACACAGGGAATCAGTTCCATTAAAAACAAAATCACTAATGTTCTCAAAACTACACAGACAAATGCTTCAACTACATCATTACAAGGAGGATCAATTGAAATCACTTGATGTGAATAAATACAATTTTAAGAAACCAAAATGAAATGAACAAAAAGTCATGTTCATGAGTAACATTACAGCTGAGCTTCACATATGCAGACCATTTATGTGTCCGTGGTTGAGGGAGGAGGGGAGGGCATGACATGTGAGATTATAACAAATAAGCACCTATGCTGAATATTTAATGCTGGTAAACAATGTGAGCTCATGACACAGAAAGGTGAAAGGTGCTGAAGGTGAGGTAAACATGCTTATTGATATGAAATGGCAAAGCAACCCGATGCTGCATAGGATCTCAATGCTGTAAAGTCACAAAGCTCACCTACATAAACGTGTAAAGGAAAATAAAAAGGTTGTTGTTTGAGCTTTTTTTTTCTTCTTTGCATTTTTGCTTAATTTTAGCTTAAACGGTCCAACATGAACAAATTCTTTTGAAACATGTCATATTAGAGAAATATAAAATAAATACACCACCATAACAGAGGTGCAGTGCTGGTGCATTGTTAAAACCAATTGCTTGTATAAACTAAAAGTTGAACATAAAGGCTTTCAATTTCTTTGGAATTTTTACATTTTCAATATAGTATAATCCTTAAAACCCGTATGGCACAATGGATGCAACTGATTTCAATAATAAAGGCTATATAGGGTAGCTCAGGAGTAAACATCTGCATTGTCATTCTGAAATGAAGTTAAATCAAACTTCTCCTGGAACATAGATGAAACACCAGTGACACATGATTGGTTTGTAAAATTGTAGCAGAATGTAGATTTTTCTCTGTTAGGATTTAAATACTTAGACCATTTTTCTGATCGACACGTTGCTTGTATAACATCTAATAAAATGGGTGCCAACAAAATAAAGTACAAACGTGCAGACGTGCTTCATTCATTATGACAGGGTTAAATGGGCTTTCAAATAACACACGTGACATGTATATGTGAATGTGACCTTAATATCTTTCTTCAAATTCTTGGTTCTTTGCTCTTCAAGTCACATTTCCTCTTAATGAACATCCCCTATGTTTTCATGTGCATCAGCCATCTTTTTCCAGTAGAGGCAAGAGTTCCAAAGAGGCAATTTTCTTTTGCTTCTTATGTGCCGGCTATCTGTTGGTCATGGCACATCCTGCAAAAGGGCCACACAAGACTGCACACCTCCTTGTTCTTCTCATGGAGACCACTGTGAAATCCTCAGTTTCTTGACCTCACACGTATCCCTCTGCTCATGGAGTGTCCTTCTGTGGTGCTTTTTCTCTTGGATTACACCCGTCAGGGTTTACCATTCAGATTAGCACTTCTGCGGCCAAGCAAGGAAGAGAGCAGTTTACAAGCCCGAGGGGGGCGCTGGGGTGCCTCGGCGAGGCGCACCATGCGTGGCGAGCGCCACACTTTAATGGTGGAGTCGTCACTGGCAGACAGCAGCAGCTCCTGGTCTGCTGGGCTGAAGGCCACAGAGTTGACCACATCATCGTGTTTCAGGCGAGCCAGGCATATGTTGTAGTGCCGGTCCCAGATGTAACCATGCTTGTCCTCTGCACCGCTACACAAACAATTACATAAACTAGATTATTAACACTTCTAGGGCAGTTATTAGACATTATTTGTTTGTAAAGCATTTAATAATGGTTTAGTTGAGTGGAGAAAAAAAAAATATTTTGTAGTATTAGTCTGTTGTGAGGCAGGGCAAGTCTTAGTTTTTTAAATGATCATTTTCAAGTAAAACAGATGAGCAGTTATTAAGTGTAATTCAAATATTGCTATTGTGCAATGCGTTTTAAAAATGAAATTATTCATAAACATGTTTGACACCCTCCATCTTGACTTGCTCCACACAATGTTCTGTGAAATTTATCCTTATCTACTGATCGACGACTCAGGAAGTAATGCATTGTATTCCAGCTTTAAATGGTTTTAAAAATAATTATACTTGAAGTAAATTAGAATGTTTTTGAGAATCATTTACACCAAAAATATGGATGAATCTTGCAGAGTACTGCAAAAATGAGGAAAAGGAAAATAATACTCTTTAAAGCTCTTTCAAAGCCAATGGCTAAACATATCTATATATATATATATATCATCAAAAGGTCTAAAAAAATATCTGATATATCACCTAGCTATAGTCTACTATACTCTGTTGTCCTGAGTTTATAAGTTACTACTCGTATTCTGGTGCAAAATGTCAGCTTGTCTTATTATTTCTATTGTGTTCAATAACAGTATGAACCCATATTTTACTAGTACCTATCAATACAACATCTTGCACTGTTATGACTAACTGAGGTTTTCAGAACAAATGCAATTACAAGCTTACAATGACGTTAAAAGCTTAATTAGTTATGCATTCTTGTTATTAAGCACTCAAATGCTTTGACAGATTTAATCCTCTCAATGGCACACCCACAACATAAAAAAACTTGCTTTTCAAAAACATTTTCCTGATGCTGCACCCATGCCATTTGCTTGTCAGTATAAAGTTTGAGAAAAGTGTTTTATCAGCCAGTGAAAGGATTTACTTCAGAAATTAATTCTAGAGCACCTTTACTCTGGTTAATAGCATGTACTGTATTTCAAATGTCTGCCATTTGGAGCACTGGTTAACAGGCCAAAAAAAATCAGTTCGCTACTGAAAATAAAATGTGCACTGGTGGCTGGGCTGTAAATTACCTGGCAACAAAGTCTCGGCTGACATCAAGGAAGATAAAGAAGCACTCATCATTGGGAGTGAAGGCCCGGTGAGCTCGAAGGCTGCGACGCTCCTCTCGAAGACTCTTCAGATCAATCACATGCAGGTCTATCTCCTCTGCGATGGGTGGAGGGGACATAGGGTCAGAGATCACACAGCCTGTCGGCCACGCTCGACTGTTCACATACAAGTACCTGTGAACAGACAAACACGGTTGCCATTTTCCTTGATAATACTTGAGTTCTGGCAGGGTTTTCAGGAGTTGTAGTCCATGATTTTCCATGGCCTTTTAGGGATTTTATTTTAAAAAGGTAGAGACTGAAGAGGAAATTAATAGACTTTAAGGTGCAGCATATATTTTATTCAGGAAACACTGCAGAGTCTGAGGTAGAAGGGGCGGGAGAATAAACACTCTGCTGTACACATTTCAACTGCTAGCTTCAATATTGCTTATCGCAACGAAGATGAATAATTATGCTGTCTAAGGCTGCTTGCGCCCCCTGGAGGAAGACTGTGATTTTGTACCCCATAGAAGTACAACATCCTAGTAATCACTCGCAGCACCACAGATCATATACACAAAGGCTGTATGAACTTGCTGAGTAAACTGCACTAGTCCAAAGGTAGTCCTCTACCGCTGCACGACACACACACCTATGGTCAGGTGACAGACCCATGCCAATGATGTGGCCGTGTATGTCGATCACATGGTCCAATGAGTCAAAGAATTCATCTGTACTGCGCTCCTCTCCCAACACAGGGCCGCACGTCGTCATTTGATCAGGCATTATCCGCTTGATACCTAAAACAAGCAAACAGCAATTCAGGAATCCAGGCATTTTATGGAATTAGCAGGCTAAGTAATCATTCATACAGTGTCCCATTAGAGACATAAGTGCATGCTCACCTATTTGGTGAGGCGAGTAGGTAAGGCTGCCGGTGGTGAAGAGGAGGTAGGTCTTGTCCTCTCCTTCTCCAGGAGCTGAGGGAGATACCAGGTTCGGATCAGGAGCTTTGGTGCGTCTGCTGCCCATCAACCTGGCCACCTTTGTCTCCAACTCTCGTTCACGAGCAGCTATGCTCTGACGACCCTAACACCAGCAAATACAGGAACTGCACATATAACTAAATACAATAACAGCTCTGAAGGATATGATGCTATAATAATGATTGCTGTATCTTCATTTCAGCTGCACTTGTGACAGTTGTTCAGAAATGGAGTACATTACAAAACTATTTTGGTCACTTTAGTTTGGGGATCAATTCTTACAATTAACTATGACTTGCCTCATTTCTTTATTTGCTGCTTAAATTAGATCTAAAAAATGGCCACGCAAATAAGGCATAAATATGTGATTTATAAGAACTAACAAACAACCAATATGCATGCTATTAAGCAACTAGTTCATAGAGAGAATTGATCTCTTAACTGAACAAGCAATTCCATAATTAACATGCACAGATGAACTGCTCAGGAAACATTTAAGTAAATAATGTCAGTTCAGATTTCATGTTTTATAAATGCTCGTAATTGATGATTGTGTTTTTCCACTGATAAATATTTGAATATTTGCAGAACTAACCTTCTTTATTTCACCCTCTATTCATAAAAAAAAAACACGTCCCTTCTAAACTTGTACTTTATTTATTTACTGCTTATTTTCTTTAAAAAAAACAACTGTTTACTGAATCTGTTTTCTTTTTATTTACTCTACAACGAACAAAAGCAAAAAAGGCCTATAACACTTACTGAGACTTGCACCGGGGCGGTCCAAATTCGGGTCCAGGAGGCTGGTGTCCTGCAGAGTTTAACTCCAAATTACTTCAACACACCTTCTGGAAAGTTTCTAAAATGCCTAGTAAGAGCTTGATTGGCTGCTTCAGGTTTGTTAAATTAGGGTTGGAGCTAAAGTCTGCAGGACACCGGCCCTCCACGACCGAGTTTGGACAGCAATGCTTTAGCACAAGTATCTTTGCTCTTTTGTTGATTCAATTCAATTGTCCTCATTTGTATGTCACTTTGGATAAAAGCGTCTGCTAAATAACTTAATGTAAATCTAGAGTGGCTTAAAAGGTAGATCCAGTGATCCATATGGTTTTTACATGTATAACATGCTGAATCCCGGGTTGGTTAAATGAGGGCAGATGTGCAGACACTTTTTTTTCTCCTCGCTCCTCATCTTCCTCATCCTCCTCAGCTTCATCCTCCTCCTCTTCACTGTCTGTGTTTCCCAGGTCAAAGAAGAGAGGCTGGTGCTGCTGTGTCTGCTGAGCTTGTGCCTTTGACTGAGCTTCATAGTCCAGAAGGAGGTCAGGAGTGTCGTGTCGACGGCAGTGGGCCACCATCACTGTGCGGATAGTGCTGGCATTGATGTTCTGGATCTTAAACAGACGCTTCACCACATTCACGTTTTCTGACTCAATGTCCTAAACATGGAGAGGAGTAACACTGAGTGAGTGGTCAGGAAGAAATATGATCTAATAGCTACATAAATCCACGCCTATTAGATGTTTAGCTATTTTTTGCGTAACCGACATAATTGAATTTGGCTACAGATTCTTATAATTTGCCAAAATGAAAATAAGTGGAAGATTATGCTTGGTCTCCTATATTTTTTTGTTAAGTCTATAAAACAAAGGAAAACATTGTATAATGAAGTAAAAAAAAACAAAAAACATCAAGGCCAGTAAGAAATATTTTTTTCAATTCATCCACTACACAACTACATCATGCACATCATTTTAAAATGAATGAAAATAAGAAATGAACACATCTGGACCTGGAAGGCTTTGTTGAGCCAGAGCACAGAGCAGGAGGTCATGTTGCCAATCCAGTGCAGGTTGCCAGAAATTAGGTGAGTCTCATTTAGCCAACAGCCGAATACATCATATGGCTTATTTCTTACACGGGATAGCAGAGAGTAGTTCTCTATGGATCCAAAACAACAACATGAATCAGAAACCTATTTACGGTGGGTGAGTGCAGTTGGTGTATGTAACAGCTGTCTCTACCCAGACTGATGACTGCAATCTCTCCAGAAGACGAGTGATGTGGGCCCAGGTATACCCCTGACACCAGCAGCAGTGTGTCATCGGCGTTAAACTGGGAGAACTGAGTGTAGCCCCAGTTAAACTGCCGCATACTGGAGCTGTGAACCAAAGAGATGGTGCCATCTGATCGTTCCGTGTCCCAAAGCTGTAAAAGCACATAATGTGATTTTTTTTATTGCTCAGTGAATAGCAAAAAACAGTAACAGTAAAAGTAACTTTTTAATTTATTTAATTTTGATTTTAGTCTAAAAGTGGCACATTAAAATTTGACTTTTAAATGTTTAAGGTCTAAAATGAGGTCCCCAGTGTATCTACCAACCCAGAAAGCTTGTGAAAAACCAAGCCACTCAGATTTCACTCCCCTGTGACACAGAAAAGGAATCTTTTTATAATATCACCTCCCCTTAACCTTCAAGTTTCTATCCATGTGAGCAACAATGGTGTAGCAGACAGATTTTACTTTACAACAGTTTATGTAACATTTTTTAAACAAACGTTTAGGTTTAATAACACTATAAAATGTTTAGAAAATATGCTTCTTTTTACCCTTTTTACCATTTTTTAAACATTAATGCATTTTTTAAGGTAAAATGTATTTTCTACAAATATTGTAACTTCAAATCTCATAACTAAAATGTCATTACTTGGGTTTGGCATCACATAATATTTTATAACCTAAACTAACAATGGCAAAATCAATTTATCTGTTATTTCTGACCCTGACACAGTCATGACTGATCTACAATCTACAATGATCCTCTCTGTGACATCAACATGTACAGTGAGGTCAATAAGTATTTGATCACCCTGTGATTTTGCAAGTTCTCTTACTTAGAAATCATGGAGGGGTCTAC
>JAUCMU010000097.1:22175214-22187824 GCA_032275025.1 Enteromius treurensis | reverse complement strand
TGTAGACCCCTCCATGATTTCTAAGTGAGAGAACTTGCAAAATCACAGGGTGATCAAATACTTATTGACCTCACTGTATTTGGTTTTGTTTCAAAGATTTTTTTTTCCCTTAAAATTTCTTAAGTCATTATACGTATGTATGTTCTTCTTTTTTTTCCTTTTTTGCATATAACCATAGAGATATTATGTAATGACTGGCATATGCAAATCATTTCCCTCATTCAGATATTTGCATTCTGGATTATAAATTATAAATGCTGTGTAAACATTTGAGATAGAGATTGAAATAGCTTACATTATATAGGCAGTCTTACCTTAACAGTACAGTCTTTGGAGCAGGAAGAGAAGCGATGTCCACGGTGAGAGAAGGCCAAATGAAGGACCTGATCATGATGTTCCTTCAGAGTCTGAACTTCCACACAGGGAATGCAGTCATACAGCCGCTTGAACTCCCTGTACCACGACACAGCCGCTGCACAGACAATGCAGAAAACGCACTGTTACTTTTGAAAGTTTCAGAGAGTGCTGCCACAGCGCGGTATTCATACATGAGGAGGGTGTCTAAATTTAAGCACGGTCACATGTCTTTTACTGCATAGTGCATTAGCAGTAAAAGGCCACATGTAGGCTACATATTCCCCCTTTGTTTCCGCAAAATAAATACGCTACCTAATTATTTTTGGTCACAGATGTGAAGGTGTGTGCTTATTTATTTTTCCACATAAATTCACTGATTATGAAGCAGTTTATATAAAAGTTCAGCTGCAGTACCAGGGTGGCGAGGCACAGAGCGTGGGATGCAGTAGTAGTTGTAAAAGAGCTCCTTCCAGAGGAATTCATCCCGTGACACAGCAAACCACTGATGACAGGTGAATCCTGCACTCAGCACTGCCTTGTGAGGGAGATGCAAGAAGATTTCCAGCACCAGGCTGTCCGGCAAGCCAGGGCCACTTGCCATCCTGACATCCTGAATAAACAAAACATTAACAATGACTTTTAACAGATAACATCAACAATGTTTTTTTGTTAGTGTTACATGAACAGCAAATAATAGCTACTCATTCAACCAGTTACAGAGGCTATTTTGTGCTTCTAAACAAAACTAGATATCTGAGATAAAAACAAATGTTTAAATCCTCTGATCCTGCCAAACTTACTTTAGCAGATTCCAGTGTTTCCTGGACATATACAACTAGACATCTTATCTTATTCACCCAGTATAAATTTGGCAAATGTTCAGCTCTTTTTTTGTTCTGTATCTTGCGGTCTGTTTCTTAATATGTTACAACGATTAAAAACATTACCCATGATTTGCATAATATAAGTAAAACATATTTTTTTAGACAAATCTGAACCCTTCCCAGTGGAGCTTTGAGCAATCTTAATTATTAAATTTACACTGACGTTCTAGGTCTAAGAAATGTTTACATATATCCATATACCATGTTTCCTATAGAGAACATCTTCAATCTGAGATGAAATGCCTCCATAAACAACTGTAAAACCCAATGGGCACCATTAACAAGGTGGTCACCATGGTTAAACTAAGTTAAAAAAAACAAAACAAAAACAAAAACAACCGAAAATGACTATGAAAGATACTATTATTGCAAATGACCCAATGAACACATCAAAACAGTCATTTTATTTCATGATTATTTCCAACAGTATTTTGTGTTAACATAAAACACTGCATACTTCTCACTTATGAAAGATTGGCTGTTACATGAAAAAAAGTTTATTACATTAATTCAACAATATATCAAACAAGTTTCTTTACCCAGTGATAACTATCGTTTCCTGTTGAAGGCACAGCTGTACAACATTGTTGTTGTTTAAAATGCACCGAATAGTGACATTTATGATAAATAACTGTAATGATTTTATAATAAATAACTGTATCTGGTCTTTATCTTTCAAAAACACCCTACCTGCAAATCCATCCACTATAGTGGGTAAAAAGTATGGCTCACCCCTCTCATTTCTCTACGCTAATTTAAGCATCTGACAGCTGTAAATTTAGGCTGAGTAATATAGTCTCTCTTTCTCTACCCAGATGTTTATTTTTAGATGCATTTATTTAGATGTAAAAAGAGTAAATGGAAAATAGGGGGGAAAAGTCTTATGCCAGCACTTATTTTACTGTTCTGTAGATTGTTTTATAAACTGATTTGAATCAATTGATCCAAGAGCATTCAACACATTTATTAACACATAAAAATAAATGAGTATGGTATGCATACCCTTTCACTGCTGAATGTTGGAAGTTAAAGCATAAAACAAAAAAACTTTTAGAAAGTTTCATAATTGCACATTCTGATTATTTGTTTTGTTGTTTTTAAGATTAAAAAAAAAAACTAATCTTAAACTATTTAGACCGATGGATTAAAATGGACAGTAGCACAGCAGTCATGCAGTGATACAAGACTAGAACGTCCTATTTAGAACAAATTTATAAAATGAGATAGCAAGTACCCATACACAATAGGCAAAAGGTTTTGATTATTGATTATTTTGGCAGGGGCGGATATTGAATATCTAAACCTTTATGCCTGTTTTTAAATTAAATTCAACCTAAATTTCAGCTCCATACTGGTCATTTGTTTAATTCAAGCTACCAAAAACAGGTATCATAACAACATTTTTTTTTTAAAACACACAGGGAGAAAAGTTTTTTTTTATCTATGTAACCTCACATTGATTTGCAATATTCAGGTTGAAGTGCATACTATAAGCCTGATATAATACTGTTATTTTAATACTGTTATTCTTTGCTAGCTAACGTTAAAGCAGCTAATAACATACGCTAAGCTCATTACCAAAGCTTTAGATAAACAAATATGGGCACGTTTTGTCAATGCACATTACATATCAATGTTTAATTGAATTTTACGTTACCTGCCAAAGGCCACAACCCGTGGAATGATTTTAAGTTTAAATCTAAGAAAAAGATAACATCCTCGATTTGTTTCTACTCCGGTTAAACGACTAGCACAATCCCTAGTCTACATCAATCAAACATCGATGCAATACGTGTTGAACAGGCCAGGTCTAAATAGTCGATCCCAGAAAAAATTTAAGTTTGGACGTTTCAAGTCCAGAATATTAGTAGACCATACTTGGATAAGACAAAATACGCTATGTTACTATGACTGATTATGAGTGGTAAGTTTAACCCTAAAATTAGCTCTCTAACAGTGTCATTATCTTTCTGTTTATTTTTAGAAACATATCTTTTTCCGCTTTTGAATTATATTATGTACACAACTTTAAATATAATAAACATGTAAACAAACTACTAAGATTTATTTATTAGCAACATCTAACTAGATGGTTTATTAAGAACATGTAACGTTATGGATAAGAAATCCGACACTGCTCATATCACTTTACATGAGCAGGATTCTTAACGTCAGTGAAGAAAAAAAACCGTTAAGACTGTTTTAATAGTTTTATCGTATTAATCAGTGCCAAACTATAACTTATTGTATATTATTATAATGTCATTTACGACTGCATCTAACATATTCCAATAGGAATTCAGTACAGTGTCCGTGAGTATTTGTTTATTTATCGTCAGGTTTAAAACACCTATAATTCTTACAGTGTATGAAACCGTTATATGTTCTAAACCAACCCTTCCATCTGAGTCCCTGTATCAAATGTGGGTGTAGTGATGCTAGTATGAGCACACAGTTGCTTAGTAATGTAAAATATTATTTATGTACTCTCAGGGTTTTCTTACCTGGCTGAGAGGCTGGCTTCATGTCTTACAACCTCAAAAAGAGCTCCAAACACTGGTTGACATGATGCCAGTAAGTAATATATGGGCATTACTTTACAAATAGTGAAGTGACTTGGATACATGTATGGGTACTTCTAATTTTTTTGTTTTGCAGGACACCAAGTTTGGTCAGTCTCCAGGCCACCTCTTCCAAGTCACCCTTCCACGTTCAGTGTGGTTCCTATATAAGCAGCACTTTTTGAAACTCTGTTGGGAATTAATACATTTAAGATAAATGCGTATTTCCAATATTTTTTTATATACTGAAAGCAATGATGAATTGCCTGTAAACTCCATGAAGGGGATGGGCATTTCTGATAACCTGGTCAGTAAATAAAGCATATAAAAACTGAGTGGTCAATAAAGAGATGATCTTACATGAATCTATAACAAACAAATGATTTTTACTGCGTTTTTGTCTTGCTTTATTAATATCATTTTAGTTGAAGATGCACTACATGAAACAAATGTAACTTAAAATGGAAACGCCAAAAACACTTCTTATCATAATGTGATTATTGATACATTGATTTGAAAACTAAACAGCTGTAATTACAAACCTGAGGTCTATCCAGTGTTACAAAAAGAACATTAAAATGACAACAAATCTGTGATGGAAACAAATGACCAACATCAATACACTACAAAAAAAACAAAAAAACTAAAGCTTGGAAAAATTTGATAAAAGTATAAAAATCAAAACTGATTGAATGTGTGTATAACTAGATATATAAATCAAATAATAAAAAGAAAACGTAGAAAAAGCTGTTAATTTCTGAAGTAATATTTGCTTGTCAGATTTACTTCAAGTCCTAGTTTTCAATCTCAGGGTGAGACAGTTGATTTGGTTTAATCCAGGTTCATTCATATAGGAGAACCAACTTATTACTCTGTTAACCATGTGAGCAATTGTGGAGTGTAGTAGGTGATAATGATGTCAGCTCCTGAAAGAAAGAAAAAAAAAGTATTTTAAAT
Organism: Enteromius treurensis; assembly: GCA_032275025.1. Lineage (NCBI taxonomy): Eukaryota > Metazoa > Chordata > Actinopteri > Cypriniformes > Cyprinidae > Enteromius > Enteromius treurensis. Next base: position 22,183,065 of record JAUCMU010000097.1, on the reverse strand, counting down.
GACTAAAAAACATCCATATTATTATATTTATGCAATTTAAAAGAACCTGGCCTCAACAGATTCAAATAATTTACTTATCTCAGTCTCTCTTCTCACCTGCTCGCCGGAAGGCAGTCATAGCCTCCATAACTGCAGTGCGCAGGTCAAAAGCTCCAGCTTCAGCTCCATGCCACAACATGGCAAACTCACCCGATACATTATACACTGCCAGAGGATGAGTAGGGTGCTGATATGAGACAGAGAACATGAATGCATTTAGAACAGCAAGAAACATTAGACACAGTTTATGTGAATTTTTTTGTGTATTTTCTGTGTATTAACTGCCACTCCATTTGAAAACAGACAATAAAGAGATTTACCACTAATCAAAGAACCAGCTCTTCTAACTAGATGCACATGACTATTGGATGCAATATACTGCCAGCAGGCCAATGGTTATACTCAGGTTCATGAGTTCATGCTTGATGTAAACAACATCAGAAAGATCCTTAGAGAAAGATCCTTACAATGCTCTTCTGGCTGGTCTTCCTGCAAGCACAATTTAAATCTTTCAAATGGTTCAGGATGCATCTCCTCTCACTGACTCTCATTTGCAGCAAGCATCAAATTCAAGACATTGATGCTTGCTTATAGAACAGCTACAGAACATTCTCGTTCACTGTTACCTGGCTGCTGGATTGTTCTTCCCGCCCCTATCTGGAATGCTGGAACAGCTGAAAACTCATCTCTTTCAACACTATCTGACTTCATCATAAATGTATATATTTAAATTGTTTCTCTTTACTTATTCCCTCCCTTTTCAGTTTGTGCTTATTTGAACAACGCCAAAGTCTGATATTATGAACCATTCCTGTTCAGCTCTTCTCACTCCCAATTGTAAGTTGGTTTGGATAAAAGCATCTGCAAAATGACTAAATGTCAAAATGTAATGTAAATATCAGCACATAGTGGAGCATGTTGTATGAGATGAATAACATGGAGGTCTTGTTTGCCTTGTGTGGTTTTTAAAACAATTACAACTAGAGAAAAAAGTCATGATGGTGAGTAAATGATTTGAATAATTTTTGGGTGGAGTATCTAAAGTGTCCAAATAGTTTTTGGCACTGTACAATGTAAAAATAAGATTTTCTGAGCAAGAAGAAAATGATTTCTCAAAAAAGTTATTACCTTATTCTTAACATCTCTCACAATATCAAGGTATGGTAATCCAGGTTTCACCATTAGCATGTCAGCACCTTCTTTCACATCCCGGTCCTACCAGCAAAGAAAGAAAATCATGTACTTTTATGTAATACCATACACTAAATATAATGCTAACATTTTATTTGGAGCATTTCATACCAAAAAACAAAACAAAACAAAAAAACACCATGGGTCTAATCAAATTGCAAAAGGATATTTGTGAAAACATATGTTGATTTGAATGATTTTCTCTTACACAGGCCCGCAGTGCTAATCCTCTGGCACCAGGGGGGAGCTGATAACATCGTCTGTCTCCAAAAGCAGGTTTAGATTGTGCAGCATCTCTTCAAATGTGAAAATAAATAAATAAAACAAACAGAGACATTTAAAATTGCTTTACAAAAAAACTCATCCTATTCAATTGTTTTCATCATCTATACATTTATAACAACTAAGAAGGTGGTTCACTACTGCATTCTAAAGGGAATCATTAGAAGTAAACTACCTGAATGGTCCATAGTAGCATGAGGCAAATTTAGCACTGTAGCTCAGCACTGACACCTAGGAAAGGAAAAAGAGATTAAGTCAGCATCTGCTGTATTAATTATAAAAATTATAAAAAAAATTGTTTGCAAACTGAAGTGAGATTTGTCTCAACCTTGTTGCCAAGATCATTGGAAATTAGAGCTTGCTTAATGGCTGCAATTCGTCCATCCATCATATCTGAAGGGGCGATGATGTGGCATCCTAGGAGGAGAAAAAAAGCATTGACCGAATGTGATAAAGATGACTTTAGACCTATTATTAAAAATGCACATATAATGTGTAATTGTTTACAGACGAATAGAATTTAGAACTAACCTGCTTTAGCATAAGCCAGAGCTACTTCAGCCAACCTCAAACAGCTTGCAGCATTATCCAAGCTGCCATCTTCACGCAGGATTCCTTAAAGGTTCCATAGAGAAAGTCAGAAACTATGGTAGTATCACCATAAAGCAGGGGTCATCAAACTTGATCCTGGAGGGCCGGTGTCCCGCAGAGTTTAGCTCCAACTTGCCTCAACACACCTGGCTAAAAGTTTCAAGTATACCTAGTTAGACCTTGATTAACTGCTTCAAGTGTGTTTGCTTAGGGTTGGAGCTAAACTCTGCAGGACACCGACCCTCCAAACCTGATGTCATAAAGAGTTTATTTAAAAGGAAATTAATTATTTGTTTATGGTTAAATGTGTAATTTGCCATTTCACTGCTCTCTCTACATGGATGCTGCATCATACTTAAAGTAATGCTTTTGTTTAACAATATGAATGGATTGAAAAATAAGCAATTATAATCGGGCAGTGTTCAGTGCTCATGTGATCTCAACATGGCAGCCACCATTGTAGGGAGTCTTCATCTCATGTGAAAACACAAAACAAAGTACATAAATAAATGAATAAATAAAAACTATATTGATTATTGGTTTTAGTCATCAGCCAATATAAATCCGGTATATATATATTTTCCTTATTTACTTATTTTCCCCTATTTTGACTTTCCCCTATTTTAATTAAATATAATTGTTAAATGTGTGTTTAGATTAAAATATTGGCCATATCATTTAAAATAAATAAATATTAAATAAAAAAAACTAACCACAGTGGCCATGAGAGGTGTAGGGGCAAAGGCACACATCACAGGCCAACACGAGATCAGGGAATATGCTCCTCAGTTTCTTCACAGCCAGCACTGCAGGAGTGTCATGTGTGTCCGCTCCAGAGCCCTTCTCATCCTAAAAGCAGATAAGAAGACAAGGAAATGAATGAATTAATTTAATTGATTAGTTATGGGAAACAATAACAGTAAAATTATTCATGCATTTAAAGGACATGACACCGCCTGTTTGACATTCAGTTAGTTCCCACCACAGTTTTAAAAAAATGCTGCAAAAATGTGCTGTAGAACGGAAGGGCAAGAGAGATGACAGACAACACAACAGCATCTTTGGATCCAGGCATTTAAATGCCAGATAGAATTGTGAAGATGACATATTTTTAACAACAATATTACTGAAACTGTAAAATAAATTAATATAACTAAACCTTCTCACTGACCTTCGCAACTTTTGCAGGAACTCCAAAAATCAGCACACACTTCAGGCCTTTATCAACAAGAGGACGAAGTAAACCTTCTATCTTATTTACACCATATCTGAAATATACACATAAAACATCATATATCATACCTTGACTAAGATATTTTAAAGCTGTAGTCTGTAAATTTTTTTGGGTGCAAAATTTATGACATTTATATAATAAGCCAGTACATCATAAATCCATTTTCCAAACCGTGTTTGTGGCTTGTCCTGAATCACTAAGGGACAGTACACCTATAATAAGTGTTTATATTCTGACTATTTAGACTGGTTCAGGTAGGTACCACTGCGGAGTACCCCCGTACCTGTACCTGTACATGGGTGTTGCATTCATATTAATATGGATGAACCATCTTTGTCTAGCACGGATTTCATGTTAAATTCAGAATGTTAAATGTAAAAAGCTGCACATTGGACTTTGTTTCACATATTAGTTTTAAAAGTATGCAGTAACCACAATGACAGTATTCCAGGCTGAATCTATATTATAAAAATAGCATATGACTACATGACACAATAACCAGACCTCTTTGACACTGACTAATTGTGCTGTGCAAAGGGTACATAACCACCCAAAATAAACGGATCCTTAGTTTATCTTTGTGCTTTGTTGGCTACCTCCACCCTGAATGAAGCTTATCTCAGAACACCAGCCCAAACTTTAAATGCATACATCTTTGTTATATTAATCATACACATCTTGTATATATATATATATATATATCTTTCTTATAGAAAATCTTAAAGAATCCAAAATTAAGAGAAAATACATTAAAAGAATATATTAACTGATTCACATCATTTAAATTACATATATAAAAAATATGTTTTAACAACCTCTGGTACCAAACCTGCTATCGAGTAACAGCTTAATTTAGGCTATTTTAATTTAATTAATTTTTAACCTAAATTGTCTATTAAATTTCTATGTTTATTTAATTCACACTGATGGAAAGTAAAGTAATGAAATGAAACAATTTAAGATTTTTAACAGTACTCATCTATGTCCCGAGCCAGACAAACTAAGGGTTTTTAAAAAAACTAAAAACGTTCTGATTAAAGTCCTCTTGATAATTTGTTTAAAAAAAACCACATTCAAATATTTATGTTTCTTTAATCCAATAGCAGATTCAATTATACTTGTTATTACGTAGCGGTGAAAATGATACCTTGCTTGACCAGGTAGACTTGCAATTGGTTCCACTGCATCAGGACTGTCACTGTTAAAATTATTCAGAGAGACATAATGACCATTTCTATTTATTCAAACATATACAAACATTTAACGATAACATAACTCCTGAGCGTATACTATCATCAAATAAATATATTTAAAGAAGTCATTACGTAATGAAGATAGGATATATGAGATTATCTGGTTTGAGGTCTGAAGCACAGGTCTGCCAATATCGAAGAGTGGGGTGAAAGTAACCGCTGTGTAGAACAGAGTCTGCCGGCTGTGTCATCGTCCTACAGATTCAAATGGAAGACAAACACTTACTGACATTATTTACATAACTTGCAGAATTGTTCATTATAGTTCCATTTGCTAAAGATATAAAAATGTTAATCTTTTGCTTCATCCGTTTCCTCAGAAAATAAATAAATAACTTCACCTAAAAACAAAAACTGCAATAGAAAGCATGTTATGATTTGTTTGTTGAAGTAAAACTAATAATTTAATTGAACACATTTAAATTATTGTGTCCAATGGCTTTGTAAAAATAAATCTGAATCAATGAATGAGCAAATACTGACTCTGACACATTCTAGCCATACTACAGATGCAAGCATGCAGAAATGATCTCTTTCCACTGTAGACAAGAACCATCCAATAACCCGCTTAAAGAAACCATATGAAGAGTTAATTTGCAAAAAAAACAAAAAACAGCGAACTCTCAGAAATCTTGTTTCTTCATTGTGTATTCCAATGATGTCAATCAAACTGCAGTTGGGTTGTTTTGACTAGATTAGTGCTAACAAAAATAATATACGTGTTATGGAGTTTGGATGCAAGCCACGTAACAGCATTTTTGTAAAATTAGAAAATTGTAAAATTAGATCGTAAAAGGCATAATAATTTAAACCTTTTTTTTAAAAAGACGTAAAATTATACAGTTGAGATGAACTTACTTTGTGTTTTGTCACAGCTAATGGGAAACCGTAAACGATCGAGGTCTTGCTAACTAAAGTATTGCTCCATGAACCTCAAACGCAAGTGCATTTCATTCCGAGAGTAGGCTAGATGTTGCTAGCTATCAACCGTTTCCTGTTCGACGAAACTTGTATTTATCTTACGTTAGATGGCGCTTGATGGCTCAGAAAGGCAAGTTCTTCATTTAGCTACAGACCTCAGAATGTTTTTATACTATTTTTTATAAATCTTAAAAATATTTAAATGCCATACTCTTATAGTTGAGAGATATATAAAACATATCATCCACCAAGCTAACATTATATAATATTTAAACTTTACCATTAAAACACACGCTTATAATAGAGAGCAGAAAGCTAACAGGTAACTTAACGTTACCAGAGTGATAGAGCTGTAACATTATACGTGAAATTTCAGAGGTGAAATTTAACAACTGTATGTTTTTACATTCAGACTGGGATAAATAAGCCCCGCCCGTTGTGTCATGCTCAATTTCATGCTAGTGGTCATTCTGGCACTTGTCCTTTTTTGTCATTTCATTACTCCTCATGCCTCTCGGCCCCCGTAGAAAACTTAAGTTTCAAGCATCTCGCGATATTTATCACGACTCGCATTTGAGATCTCGCGATATTTCCCCTGGTTCCTATTGGAAGGTAAATAGCTCGTCTCATCTAGCTTGTGTTTTTTTTACAGCTGCTTATTCACCGCTGTCAACCCACTCGTTCGTTGCCGACCCTTTGAAAATGTGACTTGCGGTTATATATTTGTCTGTAACATCACATCGAACGATATCTGTGAGGTAATAGGTTTTATCGGTATATTATGGGCACTTTTAATACTCGTCATCATATGCTAACTGACAGCTCACTTGTTTATACTTAAACATTCAATTCCGCAAAACGATGGACGTTAAATGACAAATAACGTTAACATGTTTATCTGCATAGTGTTAACCTGGATTATGATGTATATGAAACTAACAGTAGGTATGTTGATGATAGTGAGTTAAGCTATACTGACATCTGTATTGATTTACATGTTAATGATATACTAACGCAAATCAGTCAGCCATTGTTTTGGTTTTTTGTATGTGCAAAAAAAAAGGAATGATTTAATGGGATGTTCAGTGTGACTTCATCAGTGTACAGTTGTACCAAATGTTTTACATACAATGATTTTCAAACTTGAATTGTTATAGTACTTGAGTTTTTGTCTTAATGAAGTCGTTTTTCTTTCTTTCATCAGAGTTTGACAGCGTCAAATGCATCAGAAGTCATTAGGTGGACCTGGTCCATCTTCAAAACCGCATGATGCTGCCAAAATAGTGAAACGCTCATCAGTGGAGGATTTTTCATAGACTTGAATACCCATTATATACTTCTTTTCACTCACAGCATCTGTGTTTTTACCTTAGTCTCCTAGTAAACAACACTCATTACCCATTAATAATGCTATTCTCTCTGCGAGAGCTGGTGCAATGGCTGGGCTTTGCCACATTCGAGCTGTTCCTCCACTTGGGCGCACTGCTGGTCTTCAGTGTGCTGGTGGCCCTACACATGGACGTGGACAAGCAGACTCTTGAGATGAGCTGGTGGCTTGTCTTCTCACCCTTGTTTGCTGCTGATGGCCTCAGCACTTACTTCACAGCCATTGTATCCATCCGTCTCTATCAAGAAGGAGAGAAACGGCTGGCTGTACTTCGCTTGCTGTGGGTGCTGACCGTGCTCAGCCTCAAGCTGGTGTGTGAGGTACTTCTATGCCAGAAATTGGCCGAACAGAACCAAGCACCAAATGATTTGTGGTTTGGGCTTATCGTTTCCCCACTTTTCATCCTTCTGCAGCTGCTCATGATTCGTGCTTGTCGTGTAAATTAAAGGACAATCTGTCTGAACACATGCCAGTGGACTTATGCGAATGAAAAGGACTCCTGCAGGTGTCAGACAAACCAAGAGTCAATCATTGTGAATTATTTTTAATTTTATTTTTGTTTTGTTTTTGTATTCAAATGGTTCAAGCATGTAAACATGACATCATAAACAATGCTAAAAGTAATGTGCTATTTTGATTATTATTATTTTCCTTAAGTGCTATGAGAGGTTTGGTCTGGATTTATTTCTGAATACTGTCAATGTTGCATTATCTGTGTTAATGTTTTATTGTTGTTTGTACAGTTGTAAATAAACCATCAACATTCAACACTCTTGAACTTTCTTGGTTTGTTATGACCAGTGTTGGGGAAAGTTACTTTTAAAAGTAATACATCACAATATTGCGTTACTTCCTAAAAAAAAGTAACTAATTACATTACTTAGTTACTTTTTATGGAAAGTAATGCGTTATATTACTTTTGCGTTACTTTTTAAATATGGGCAGAGCTTGAG
>JAUCMU010000097.1:22160034-22175114 GCA_032275025.1 Enteromius treurensis | reverse complement strand
GTAATTAGTTACTTTTTTTTAGGAAGTAACGCAATATTGTAATGTATTACTTTTAAAAGTAACTTTCCCCAACACTGTCTGTAGACTGGGTAGGCCACTCCAGGACCTTGAAATGCTTCTTAGGAAGCCACTCCTTCATTGGTGTGTTTGGGATCATTGTCATGCTGAAAGAATGAGGTTTTAACTCAAAATCTCACGATATATGGCCCCATTCATTCTTTTGTTCACACGGATCAGTCGTCCTGGTCCCTTTGCAGAAAAAACTGCCCCAAAGTATGATGTTTCCACCCCCATGCTTCACAGTAGGTATGGTGTTCTTTGAAGCAACTCAGCATTCGTTCTCCTCCAAGCATGACAAGTTGAGTTTTTACCGAAAAGTTCTATTTCGGTTTCATCTGACCTTATGACATTCTCCCAATCCTCTTCTGGATAATCCAAATGCTCTCTAAACTTCAGATGGGCCTGGACATGTACTGGCTTAAGCAGGTCTAGCACTGCAAGATTTGAGTCCCTGGCGGCTATTCCCCTGTGTGGTTCTGGTGAGATTTTGCATGGAGCCCCAGATCGAGGGAGATTATCAGTGGTCTTGTATGTCTTCCATTTTCTAATAATTGCTCCTACAGTTGATTTTTTTCTCACCAAGCGTCTTCCCAGCCTGGTGCAGGCCTACAATTTTGTTTCTGGTGTCTTTTGACAGCTTTTGGTCTTGCCCATAGTGGAGTTTGGAGTGTGACTGTTTGAGGTTGTGGACAGGTGTCTTTTACACTGATAATGAATTCATGCCGTTAATGCAGGTAACGAGTGGAGGACAGAGGAGTCTTTTAAAGAAAAAGTTACAGGTCTGTGAGAGCCAGAAATCTTGCTTGTTTGTAGGTGACCAAATACTTATTTTGACGAGGAATTTACCAATTAATTCAATTAAAATCATACAATGTGATTTTCTACTTGAGGTATACATATTGAGAAAATTACAGGCCTCTCTCATCTTTTTAAGTGGGAGAACTTGCACAATTGGTGGCTTACAAAATACATTTTTGCTCCACTGTATAAATATATATATATATATATGTATATATATTTATATATATCTCAATATCAATCAATCAGCCACCTTTATTCATATAGCGTTTTTAACAATACAGATTGTGTTATTATCTATTAGGAAATAGAGTGTCAGTAATGTATAATGACAAGATTAAACACTTAATTTTTAACTAAAAGCATTTCATTATTGAACGGAAATATGTCGTTTTCTAGATCAGCTCATATATATACATATACACAGTGGGTACTGACGGTATTCAGACCCCTTACATTTTCACTCTTTGTTATATTGCAGCCATTTGCTAAAATCATTTACGTTCATTTTTTCCCCTCATTTATGTACACACAGCATCCCATAATGACAGAAAACACAGAATTGTTGACATTTTTGCAGATTTATTAAAATAGAAAAACTGAAATATCACACGGCCCTAAGAATTCAGACCCTTTGCTGTGACACTCATATAGTTAACTCAGGTGCTGTCCATTTCTTCTGACCATCCTTGAGACGTTTCTACACCTTCATTTGAGTCCAGCTGTGTTTTATTATACTGATTGGACTTGATTAGGAAAGCCACACACCTGTCTATATAAGACCTTACAGCTCACAATGCATTTCAGAGCGAATCATGAGGTCAAAGGAGTTGCCTGAAGAGCTCAGAGACAGAATTGTGGCAAGGCACAGATCTGGCCAAGGTTACAAACATTTTTTGCTGCATTTTTTTTTTGTTCCTAAGAGCACAGTGGCCTCCATAATCCTTAAATGGAAGATGTTAGGGACGACCAAAACCCTTCCTAGAGCTGGCCGTCCAGCTAAACTGAGCTTATCGGGGAAGAAGAGCCTTGGTGAGAGAGGTAAAGAAGAACCCAAAGATCACTGTGGCTGAGCTCCAGAGAAGCAGTCGGGAGATGGGAGAAAGCTGTAGAAAGTCAATCATCGCTGCAGCCCTCCACCAGTTTGGAGATAAGACTCTGGTCTGATGAGAATGCACTGCGCATCACCTGTCCAATACAGTTCTAACAGTGAAGCATGTTGGTGGCAGCATCATGTGGTGTTTCTTTTTTTTTTTCAGCTGCAGGGACAGGACAACTGGTTGCAATCGAGGGAAAGATGGATATCCCCAAGTACAGGGAAAACCTGGACGAAAACCTTCTCCAGAGTGCTCAGAACCTCAGACTGGGCTGAAGCTTTACCTTCCAACAAGACAATGACCCTAAGCACCTAAGTGGCTTCACAACAACTCTGTGACTATTCTTGAATGGCCCAGCCAGAGCCCTGACTTAAACCCAATTAAGCATCTCTGGAGTGACCTAAAAATGGCTGTCCAATAACATTTACCATCCAACCTGACAGAACTGGAGATGATCTGCAAGGAGGAATAGCAGAGGATCCCCAAATCCAGGTGTAAAAAGCATCTTTTACCAAAAAGACTTAGATCAAAAGGGTGCTTCTACTAAAGCAAAGGGTCTGCATACTTAGGACCATGTGATATTTCAGTTTTTCTTTTTTAATAAATCTGCAAAAATGTCAACAATTCTGTGTTTTTCTGTCAATATGGGGTGCTGTGTGTACATTAATGAGAAAAAAATTAATTTATAATAGGTATGTACGTTCTTTAATAACCACTAGATGGCACTATAGATTTAATTAGTACTGCAATTTCCTATTTGTCTCGTTTGTCAGGACAACCATGACTTTTCACCAAGTATGCATTTACAAAACGTTTTTATGATGTTTGGGGTACAGTTATATCATTAAAGACCAGGTAATTAAAAAAAACATCACATATATATATATTTAGGGATTTAGAGCAACATGTTCTAATTAAAATGAAAGCAATATTCTATCGCAGTGATTTTTAAACCTCTCCATTGAGTACCCCATCACTGCATATTATTGCATATATCTGACACACCCACAGGTCTTGCAGTCTCCATTATGAGCTGCGAGTAGAATCAGGTGAAAACAGATGAGGGAGACATACAAAATGTTCAAGGTTGTGAGTACTCCAGGACAGCTTTGAGAACCACTGTTCTGTAGTAAACTAAAGGGATAAAAGTGACAGAATGTAAATATTAAACCAAAAGGAAAAGAAAACCTAATAAACAAACTTCCTGTTACTTCATGCAGGATATAAGATACAGAAAGCATTTACATACCTGTTAGGCTGTGTTGTAAATAATAAATCATATTATTTTTTTGGACTTTGCACTCGGTTTGTGATATGTTGAGGTATTTTTAAAATAATGTACTGGACGTTAAGTACGTACTGCGACCCATTGTGGCTTTAAATGCCAACAGTTCTACTAAAGGTCGCACACCCTAATCTTAAATGAACATTTTTTCCTGCTGTACCTTCCTGATTATGAGGTTATCTAAATTTACAGAATGCTCAGATGCAGAATATACCTATAAATAACTTCACGCGCTGTACTTATGATGCCTTGTCATAATCTTTATTTCTGTGCCTTTTAATTAATCTGATTATAATCTGGTTATGAGAGTGACGAGGACAGTCGTACAACGTCATTATATGGAACGTTCTACTTTTTAAATTATATTCCTTTGATTAAACAACCTGTTTTGATCATGTCAGTCACCTTCGTATTTGCTGCATTCGAAAAACAGTAGGTCTATTGTTATCATGTATTTACTCATATATTTAGCCTATTAGTTTTGTTATTCTTTTAATTTCCATTTCATTCGGATTAAAACTAGATTATGACAGTGACAAATAGTTGCACCATGCCATGTTCAAAGGAACAGTAAACTTCACAATTTGTAAATAAAAAATAAAAATAATTGTTTTCGATTTTACTTGCCTTTCGTTGCTATTTTTCTTATGAAACCCCTTATGTGCAATTAATATTATTTATATTATGTTTTTCATTACAGTTAAAAGTTAAAAAAAAAAGATCTAATTTTTTTTTTCATGCTAGTGCGTTTTACACACACACACACACACACACACACACACACACACACACACACAGTTTTGTTGTTTATTTCCACTTAATGTTTTATTGATAATATATATTGCTCCAAACAGCTTGCAGTTTTGCATATTCATAATAAATAAACTATTTCGAGATAATGAAAGGGTTACAGACATTAAGTGGGCGGGCCTCGCTGTGCTTGACTGACAGGGCTCGCTTTAATCTTCACAATAGTAGAAAGCAGGGGGCGGGACGTATGTAAAAACAAAAGGTGTGCCTCAAGTCAAAATGACCAAATGAGGTGTCCACCCTGAGACGAAAAGCTGACATCACACTCCGAGGGCGGGGTCGTGTCGGTAGACTAGCACATCATCATCATGCAGGATACATTGTCGCGGCTGCAATGATGTACGAGTACGAATAAGAAGAGGCGCTGCAGGCACGGCGAGAGATTATTTGGTTTCACAAGTACCCCTCTTAAACCCGTTTCCCCCATAATGTCGGGCGGGGATCTTCGCGTTATTCGCCAAGAGCCAGGGCAGGAGAGCCCGAGGATGCCGGCCTGGAAACGCGAGATCCTTGAGCGGAGAAAGGCAAAGGGCGGTGGGTCCGGAGCAGGTGCCGAGCCCGTCGCATCTCGACTTAACGGCGAGGTAACGGTCAGCAAAAGCAAGGATGATATTAGCAGCGCACATACTAGCAGGAACTATACCATTACTGCTGCCAAGCGCGCGACCAAAAGCCCGGATCTGTCACCGGTGAAAACAAAAGAGCACTGGCCATCGGCGGACCCGAGCCATACGGAGGAGAGAACGGCGAGAGACAACGGAGCGCAGGAGAGCCTGGTATTGCAAGAGAGCTTGGGTCCGCTGCAGGAAAACCCATTCATTAAACTGGAAAAAGAACGCAAGAAGCGTCAGAGCCAAGAGAACGCCGCGCGACCGGTTCAGCACATCCTCGAGTTATACGGCGGCGTTCCCGGGATACGGACTATACGCGCTGAGAATATCATCATTATTGAATCCGACCCGGAGTATTTCTCGGAAGGATGTGGTTTGAAGCATGCATCGAAACTGCAACAGAACGGCACGGTGAGCGGATACAGCTCTCTCAATGACCTGTTAGACCGGAGAGGTAGTCCGGTTACGGAGATACGCGCGAAGGAAGTGGTCATTTACGATACTGCACTTAGTAAAAGCGAGGAAAACCTCAGCACGCTGGGACGACCCACGTCCGCCCCACTGGAGGGGCAAGGAAGAGTGAGTCGCATGTTACAGAAATTTGACAGGAATTATGGCAAGCTGCAGGCCAAGTCACGCAGCACAGAAAACCTCCTGGACTTGGACTCTAGTCCTATCAGGCCAAGCTCAAGACCCAAGCCAGATGTGGTGCCAAAATGTCCAGTGTCTCCGCAAGCCAGCTCTCCACACAGCAAGGTCTTCCAAAATGTCCAGTCTTCCATAAGCAACCATCACGCCTCTCCTAGTGACTCAGGGAGTAGTACACCCATTTCTGGATCCCCTCAGATAGTGTCTTCCACACGTAGACGTTTCGAGGGGAGCGGGGGACGAAGTGTCACTGTGTATCCCAAGGAGGACTATGAGCGGTCCTCATCCAAGCCTGTTAGAGAACGGGACTGGGACAGCACAGATGGGGCCTCTAAAGCTAAGGTGCCATGCTCTCCGGAGAGCCACCGTACCTGTGCCGACTTTACTCCTAGCCCCACATCACCCCCCTTATCACCCAGTTTTGAGATCCGCCCGTCTCCTCGTCCGGATCTTTCTCTCCTTCCGCCTGGGGATCTACAAGCCCGTGCACTCGCCAACTTGCGACTCCAGTCTCGCAATTCATTCACCGTCATTCCCAAGAATCGTGCGGCCATTTCCTCACCTGGTAGCACTGCCCCATCCAGCCCTGTCCTTTCGCCTCCATCCCCACGACCCCTGGTGGTTGTGGCAGCTTCAGAGCCCGCAGTGCCAACCCCCTCGCCCGCATCATTCATACCCTGCACACCAAAGCTTACAGATAAGATGACCATAGAAGCCAAAACAGGGTCTCCGCAACATTCCCCACCTGCCACACCCACTTCTCCTGCGCCGGCTTCTTTGCCCTTAATTGGCTCACCTGTCAAATCAGTCCCATCTCCAGAAGAGCCTCCGGTTGATAAGCTGCCTATCACAAACATTGATGACATAGTTGTGGAGCCCACGCCACCCGTCTTGAGCCCTGCGGCGCAGAGACGCAAAGGAAATACGTTTACTGTTGTTCCGAAACGGAGACCCGAGGCTCAGTCTGGCCCAGCTGAAACTCCAGAAGTTGTCAGTGAATCTCAGAGCACACCACAGGCCCCTTTTGCCCATCTGGGAACCCTAATTAAAAAGCGTTACCCTGCTGCAGAGGAGATAGAGGTAATTGGGGGCTACCTCTCCCTTGGGCGATCCTGTCTCTCGAAGACTGGCTCAACAGGAAAAAAGGTAAATCTTTTTTAGCATAATATCTACATTGATCATAGCAGAAATTTCAATTTTGGGTTAGCTATAATTTTAAGAAGAATGCACTTTTCTGTCCTGACAAGTGTCTTGATTAAATACATTTTTATGTTGATTCAATTCTTACCATTAACAAACCATTAACTAAAACTTTTGACACAATAACTTCTAATTTCGCTTTCCTTATTAATAGCAAGGTACTTGTAAAGTTTAGGTATTGAGTAGGATTAGGGACGTAGAATATGGTCGTGCAAAATGTGCTTTATTACTAATAAGCAGCCAATATGTAGACATGGTAATAACAACCAGTTGATACAGAGAACTAGTCCCTATACTAAAGTGGTACTATTTTTTTTAGGTTTGAAATTTGTGCAAATAAGCAAACAAGACTACAGTTTTTTTTCAGACCTGGTTGTTGGGCGTTTATGACCTGTTCAAAGGTTCACTGTACTCCTAAACACAGCATCATTCAAGCTGTTCCAAACATGTCTCATAAAACGTGGATTTTGTAGTGGTCATGACACATGCAGGTTACATTGAGATACCCTGCTGCTTAGCTCCTGCAAGAAATCAGTTCTTACAAGTAATAACTTTTCTTGTTTGATTCTGTGCTATTTATCTTATTTTGCAACACGGAAGTAGGTTGGGGTTTTTTTCATGTGCAAGACTTCTGATTTATTAGCCATAATAGGTAAAGTGCATTGAAAAAAAGAAGAATAACAAATACATTAAACTGTAAAACTATATGTGCATAAAAAGTGTTTATGATTATGTATATTATGATAATAAATACTGATTTGCGATATCACTCAGCATAACACACTTTCAAGTTACAAATGGCCACATCCGCTCTTAAATACAGTGAAACTAATTTTTATACGCTTAAGAAATTTGAATTTGTATACTTAAAAAATTTAATGTTTTGACAAGCAGCACATTTTAAATAAAAGCATTATAAGCACACTTCTTTAGAAAAAACATTTTATTAAAAAATAAATGTAGCATTAAAGGCAATCAAGACAAACGTTATTGGGATGCTTTGGTTATCAAATGTTAGTATATGTTGTTCATACTTAATTTGATGAACTACACTAAGGCCTACTCTGCTAGGACACTTTGTGCGATAGGAGCTGACTTCATAAAGTATAGGGAATATAGAAAATATATTTGGGACTATGTAGCTATGGATACAGCCTGCAGTATGTGCTCACATTGCAAACTAAGTTTATAACCAAATGTAAACAGCAGTAAACTAGCCAGAGAAGGTCAGGTGATTCATGTAGGAAAATGAGTCAAGTCAAGTCTAGGAGTTACTGAGGTCTAATAAAGGTCCTTGCAAGGCCGTACTTGAGATTCGTTTGACTTGTTTCATAACATGCTGCCATTCTCAGTCAAAATCCATCTCAAAACAGGAAACCAAACTAGCAGCAACGATCCGTTTCACTTCCTCTGCATAGTGGTTTTCTTAAACACTCATGGAGTATTTGCTGATTAATATGAAACTGGGTTTAGATTCATAGCATGTATTAAAAGGTGTGATGATTCCAGATGTTTGTGTTTGTACAGTTTCATTTTTTTTTCGTTTAATTTTTGTGTACGCTTTAATATATTAGCTTTAACAGCGATGGGGTTTAAACAAAAAACACTGCCACAGGGCTGTTTACCATGTAACCATAATCATTCTAATTCCATGAGAACAGTGAAGTCCAAATCACAGCTAGAACAAACAATGACATAGAGTAATGATATCAGGTGATAAATGATGAAACCATGGACAATCACAGTACACCAGACTTTAAAGAGCTTGAGCATTTGTAGTTGCAGATGACATAACTGCTGTGTGCAGAAACAGTACATTATCATCAGTTAGTGTCTTGACGACTTGTGCTTTTGAAAGTCTTAAGTCTTTTTGTGTACATTGGAATCTATAATGAAATCATGCCAAATGGATAATTAGCAGAAAAGACGTGGGCCTCTCCTCTGTGAAACATCCAGACAGTCAGGCCCAGTTTGGGATAGGTTATATGCTGCTTTTGTTCTCGCTCTCTGTTGTATATGTAGGTGATTGTTACGTGTTTGAGGATTGGCTCATGCCACACCTTTGTTTTTTTTTTTAGTTTTAGAGGTTACAATTAAATCTTTCCCGTTCTGGAGCCTCGACAGGGCAGCAGCAATTGTGGCAACATCAAGGCCATGCCATTTGTTTGGAATTCACTCACTGTGTCCATATGCATCTCGGATTCTTTCTCTCTCTGTTTGGTCTCTGTTGGTTCACAGTCTTTAGGCTAGGGCCATAAAAACTGTTCAGTTTTTTTTTTGTCTTTTTTTTGTAAAGGGTATGTAAAACCCCAAATTAGTCAGCTCTAAAAGAATTATTGACCATTAAAAAGGGTCACACTTTAGTTTGGGGAGCAGTTCTGACTATTATAGATTTTGCTTATTATTAGTTTTGCCTCAGTAAACTTACACTATTAGCATCATGGTCTACAGCAGCCTGAGTAGCCTGACTGGTGTCTGTCATGGGCTTGTCTTTTCTTTTGGGGTCTTGTACGAGAGGTGTTGAGGAGGTTGGTCATGATGTTGATAACCTTTAATTTTTCTTGTGCCTTGAGGTTAAACTTGTTTTAAGCAATAATAGTGAATTTCTTCAGCAACCTGTCTATAGACTCAAGTCTGTGTGGAACCAATGGTAAATGTATAATAATAAATATAATTAAAATAGCTGATTGAGTTTCAGACTAAAAGCTTAAATGTCTTTTGCAGCATATGTCTGTGTGTGTAGCTAAGTAAGGCCTGATTTCATGGAAAAGATCTTATGATACTCATTATCAGAGTTACTTTGTATTAATGGTATGAAAGAATGTGACAGAGTAGGAAATGATAGCCTTGAAAATGTGTAGATTGTTGACCGGAAATGATAAATAGCAATTTGTCTGACAATGAATGTCTGCATAAAACGTACTTATCTGAGCTAATCAAACATTGCATTAGTAGAGTACACAGGAATCCAGTCAGCATACAGAGAACATTTATGACTAGATCTTTGATCTGAAGATAAAGATGAAAATGCTTATTTTTATAGTTAAGTTAATATTAGTAAAAGCCTGAGGCAGAATTTGTCGTCATGGATTTAAGGCATGGTTTAATGCTAGCTTTTATGTCTCTTTACTTATTCTTGAAGCCCTTGAAGAAAGAGTGTTTTAATGAACCTCTTGAAGGTTTAATTTGACATGGCCCAGCTTTAAAAAAAATGTGCAAGGGCTTTATGCAGGTGCTGGTTATGCTGGTGTTCAAGAGTTGGTTGTCCATTAGTACATTCTAAGCTTATAACTCCCCATCTCTGTTCGTCTGTAAGGCTGTGGAGAGTGGTTTTATTAGTTTATTATTCACATGTAGCCACAGCCTTTCTGAACAAGGTGCTTAAAATCTTACTTATGTAGGTACACTCACCACAATAATCATGTGGCTGTTTGAGGAGAGGTGTGGATTCACTTTTCTGAGCAATCCAGCATATGGGATAGTTCCCCCCAAAATGAAACTCATTATGCCATCAAGCAAAATGACTTGTTTTTGGGGGTATACTGTTAGCATACCTCCAGATCTTACAATAAAGAAGAAAATGCCTCAGTGTTCAAAGTAATTCTCGAAAAGAGACTTTATTAATTATGTTGGCCTAATGTACTTTTAAAAAACAGCAAATCATTACTGACCCTTACTGATTGTGACGGACAATATATGAAGAGTTCAGATGCAAAAGCCTCTTAAAGCCATCTTGGAGTGAATTCTCTCCACTGTATATTATGTTCATTAAGTACTTTCACTTTAAATGCACTAAAACATACCAGCACATACATAGAAACTTGTATAAAGTAGCGAGAAAGAAATGTGAATTTTAAAGAAAAACGCCTGAATTCTTCATATGTTTATTAAAATGTGAGATAATTTGACCTTTTTGTGTTCAGGAAAGGTTAGTTTAGGTTGTTAAATCTCATGTGGCGCAACTGTCCAAAAATGTAGTAATACATTTTTACAGTTACAATTTATGATACTTGTAAAAATACTTTTGACCATGTATTTGTATTTCTTTTAAATAAATAAGGCATTAGTATCTGTTTGTTTAGTTTGGACAACTTTTATTATGCACTGTACAGTTTAAAAAAAAAATCCCTAAAATGCTTGAGGTTACACCTTTCATTGCAGATTCTTTTAGCTTGCAAGATTTCGTTTGGTCCATAAAATGTGTACTTTTTATGATGCGTGTCTTACAAACACACAAGGTGGATGAAAACCCTCCTCTACTGCGAGTGTGAAAGTCCACCATGTTTAATTATTGACCAGTCAGAATGCCATCTCCATCATGCACAACCTCTCTCTCTCTTCTTATCCTCACGTCCTCCTTCCCCCCCCACTCCTCCCCTCCCCCCGCCTCCTTTCTCTTAACCTTACTGGTGTCCTCCAGGAAGTTCTCCTTGCAGGCAGACACAAGCTCTTCAGCAGCTGTGTTTTTGTGTGTTTTCTTTTTACTTAGCCCCTAGTATGCACCATTGTGTCATGGACTTTGAAGTTCAGATAATGTAATGATGTGTCCTACAGTCTTGACGCCATTGTGTAATCCCATCTGGACCACTTCTGTGTGTGATAGTGTGTGTGCCTGTCACATGGCTGCAGTGTCTACAATAGAGTCGATGTAATTAGAATTCAGACTGCAAAGCGCCACTGTCACTGTCATGTTTAATTCAAGAGTCACTCCAGCATGTGTGTGAGAGAGGAGCAAAGAGAACTTAAGAGAGAGAGAGAGAAAACGAAAGTTGTAGTCTTGCGTGAATGTGAAAGTGTTACAGCAGTGTCATTGTTGCTTTTTAAATTAATTGTATCCTTAAAGAAACAGTACAAACCCATATGCTGTTAGTTTTTTCTCTGGAACATGTTTTGAATAATGTATTGTGTTTGTTTTTCCCATATAGTAGCAGTGAGTGGGCACCAACAATTTTCAGGCTTCAAATATGATTAAAAAAGCAATGAATATATAAGGATGTACAATGCAATGCCAATCAAAAGTTTGTGATCAGTAAGATTTTTTGGTAACACTTCACTTAAATCTTTGTATAGGCTTATGTATAGTGCATTATAAAAGTAGTTCTAATGCAATAATTAAGGCTTGTAATGCACCTGTTAATGCAGTGTAAAATCGTGAGTAATTGGAAATTATATCACTTATCAATTCATTGTTACAATATGAACTTTTAAATTCAGTTACAATAATTTCTAACAAGTTATTTTGTATTACAGCACACATTATAAACAATAAATCATAATGCATTATACTCTTTAATAACCCTTTATTAGGCGCCGCGTAAGTAAATGTTTTACAAAACTGCTGTTTTGAGCTTATCGAGGAAAAACAACAGTCAGGTGTCCATAGAAATATAAAGCAGAATAACTGTATTCAACAGTAATGAAAATGATCAAAAATGTTTCTTGATCAGCAGATTAGAATATTTTCTGAAGGCTCATGACTTTGCAGCCCGAAAGTTATGACTGCTGAAATTCAGCTTTACCATCACTGGAATAATAACTTTAAATTTTAAAACTATTTCCAAGGTTGTTGTGTTTTTGATTAAACAAATGCAAAATAAATAAAAAAGTAAAAAGTTAATAAAAATTACATTTAAAAAACGGTTCTGACCTCAAACTTTTGAATGCTAGTTTATATATTTTAGATAATGATATATCTAAATAACTTTTACTTTTGTAGTGTACGCTTATTTCACCTTACATTTAGATGGCCTTTTCTGTCATCTTAACTCACAAGTTAAACCTTATAAACATTCATTATTTCTGAAAGAAGTATATATTTAATGACACATAAATCTTAATCTCAAACATGTATTATATTTTTATAGGCATTATAATATTGTGATACCTTAATTCACTTTTTTTTACGTTAATTATAATGGGATTCCTGATGCCCATTCATGACCGGTTCCTTTAGTGTATTTTAGCCTAGAATATTCTTTTAAATGACACAAATGGAAAGACAGACATTTGTGTGAAATATTTCTGCTTGTGCTGACTTGCATGGGTGTTTGCACATATGCTAATTTGTTGTTTGAGATTCAGGCTTGAAATAGTCAATGCAAATCTTATTCAAATAAACCTTGATCATAAGCTCAACTGCACAAAAATACTAGCTGACGACTGTACGCTAGGCCATCACAGAAAGAATGATATGACAGTGGATTTATGTTTTGATACAGGCAGCTGTGTTTTCCCGTCCTGGTTTTCTGTGATAAGCCTGTTGATAGGAATCTTCTTTCTGTGTCTCTCCCACCGTTTACTACTGAGAGTATATAGCATACTTGTATTCTTGCTCTTTGCTCCTGCTATAGTTCCTCCTCTGCTCTCTCCTTTAAAAATAGCCGTGGTTCCTGTCGCTGAGCAACAGAAACCGCAGCCTTTCTATCCTGTCATTGGAAATCCTAAATTAGGTATCTGTGCCTTTTTGTTTCCAAAACAGTTCCTTCCCTCTCTCTGCCCTATACTTGCCAATGATTGATCAAACCGCCATCAGGCAGCGTTACACACCATAACAACAATGTTGTTTGTTAGTGCTTATATTAGTCCTGATTAATATTTGAAGCCTTTCCATAAAGTAGAGCACGCTAAAAATCTAGGCCCACATTCTGCACACTTTTTCACATTTTCTATGCTGATTGTGAGGGAAAATATTTGGGATGGTGTGTAATACATTTTTGTCTTCTGCGCCTATATCTTTAATCTAATGGTACATTTCCATTTAGTGTGCACAGTGGAGTCACATTTCTAAATGAATCATAACTTACATAAAATACCAGTATGTAGTTTGCTTAATATATCAAATTGGCTGTTAATGTTTGAATTGTTCATCAGCTGGAATAAAAATCATTATGAAAATGATTACAATACAATATAGTTTCTCTCTGCCTTTATTGTAGCTGTGGAATATTCTTTAATATTGAGAACAATTTTTTAGAACAATATCTATATCATTATCTTTATAGTTATCATGCTTGGTGTGAACGGGCCACTTAGTTACTTTCACTATAACCGGTAATGCTGCGTGCTGCTTTTGGGGGTGTCTGTAATGCTGGTTGCGGTTCCTGTGCTATCTGTATGTTGTTCTGCAGTGTGTACTCATAAGTGTTTCATTATATGTTTCTAACACACCTTTAGGGTCCTCCAAGAGTCTTCATAACATTAAACATCTTCATTCTTCATTTTCAGTTAACAATAATTGTCATTTTTAAATTTTTTTCCTAAATTTTTTATGTAATCTAAATTTTTATTGGATATTTTGTCAAGTCCGGAGGTTTCTGGAATACCACTTCCTCATCTGTAGTTGTTTAGATTGGATAATTCACTTAGGAAATGCTGTTCTGTAAAAGCTTTTGTCCTAAACGTGGTCCTTACTGAAATTACCCTGGTAACCAAGTAGATAAGATAAGATTTTAAAGTTAAGATCTTTTTGTAAGACGCACCCTGAGTCCCTTCAAGCCTAAATGATTACATGATAATAAAATGTACGGTTTAAAGAAAAACCCAAAACTGTTAATAAAACAGACATAAGACATCTGAAATTTGTTTTTTTGTGGAAATCTGGAGATTCCATCAGCCCTCCTCATATCAAATTCATGTAAACTGGGACTAATAGTATGTTGAAATATTATCCTAATCCACTACCAAAACAATATGTAAAAATTTCTAAAGCACACCTAAAAGCTGTGTCTCTCAACCAAGCATGATAAGATGATAAAATCTCTTCCATTTCAATTTTTCATCTTTCATCTTTTAAGCCAACACATTGGCTATTTGCATATCTGTCCCATGTTAAATTACAGTTAGCGTGTCACAATTTGAATTCATTGATATTGGCATAAATGCTGTTTTTCAGCTTATAGTGCCCACATAACCTTGTGCAATAGAATATGGACATAGAAACAATAATATAACCTAGGTAGTATGAAAAATGGGGACACAACTATTTTTAAATAGTTACTTAATTTTAAAATTATGCCTTTACAGTGCTATTGCTCTGGAGATGTGGTGTTCGATTTGATTATGATTTTAAAGGCGGTCCATCAATGACAACATACACTTAGTCACTGGTGCTGGGGGTTAGAGCATTTTTCTCATGCACACCTTCACATTACCAACTTGTTCTATGTATGTATGAATGTGTATATATATATATAAATATGCAAGATGGGAGTTACGATCATTGTATTGTATGAAATTAAGGAACAGTTTTCTGACTGGAAGTGTGCATTGGATTTCTTGCATATAGTACTAATGAAATGTTTCAAATGTGAATAAACTATTCTAATCTCCTATATCATATGATACATAATATATAATAATAATATAATAGACATTTATTTATCTCACTGGATTGCACACATCACACAATTATAAAACCATAATTGTGTGTGTGTGTTTATGTTTTGTACGTCTTACCAGCTGTACTGTGCTGAGGGATTTCTAATATTAAACACCCTGGCAGCAGATTAGCTTTAATCAGGCATCTGCTCAGTCTGCTCAACACTTCAATGAGTGGCTGCACCCGGGGGGGGG
>JAUCMU010000097.1:22140193-22155851 GCA_032275025.1 Enteromius treurensis | reverse complement strand
ATATAAATATCCCTCCCTCAATTCTCTTTGGCTTCTATGGGAATGATACTGTCATTAAAATTATTATTAAAAAAAATAAAAGAAATATATATATATATATATATATGTATATATATATATATAATTTTGTAGTATATTACAGTGAATAAATGTATGTGTATATATATATATATATATATATATATATAATATTGTAATATATTATAGTAATAAATCTGTAAAACTAATATTCTATTTTAATATATTCTATATTATTAATATTTAAAGTGTAAATAAATGGAGTACAGTTTATTTGATAATTCTATAATCTGGAGTGACATTAATGCCTTTCTTCTCTTGTCCTCAGATCTTTCCAGTTACACACCCAAACACTCTGTGGAGTTTAACGCATGGCAAGAACACAAGCTTCATGAGTCTGCTCACCAGGGGGAAGATACTTCACAGAGTACAGAAGATGTCATGGTAGGAAATTACAATATATCCACAATTGTACAGTGAAATGAGAAGAACATGATTTTGGTTGCTGTACATGTAAAATGAGGCCATTATGTGATTTCTGAGGAATTGCTGGCTGGTTGGTTGCTTCTCTTTGGCTTCTATGGGAATGATACTGTCATTAAAATGCATTAAGTGAGTCCCATTGTTTGTTATTATTGCTCTTTGCATCTACAGAATGCAGGTGTCACTCTTAAAGTCAAAATGAGTGACAAAAATACAAACCAGACAAACATAACCAGGCAAACATTTAACACATTTATAATCTGCACACAATAAGCACACTACCATTCAAACATTTGGGGTAAATAAGATTTAAAGAAATGACTTTTATTAAGCAAGGATGCATTAGATTAATCAAAAGTTAAAAGGAAAGACATTTGTAATGATACAAAAGTGTTCTATTTCACATAATTACTGATGTTGTATTGGTTAATTTATTTGACAAAGAATCCTAAATAAAAACTTTACAGTTTTCATAAAAATATTGAGCACACTAAGCAAATATTAAGTGTGACATAATAATATACTTTTATAATAATAAAAAAATATAAAATAAAGAGATTAGAATTATTTGAAAATGTAGCTTTATCATCACAACAGTAAAGTTATTTTTGAATATATTAAAATAGAAAACAGTTTTTATAAGTTGCAATAAAATTTCAAAGATAACTGTTTTTACTGTTTGATTAAATTAATGTAAATGTAATTTATTAATGCAAAAATAAAAATGAAAAAATTATTTTATTCATACAGTTTGAATTGTATTGTAGTATCTAAAATATTATGCATTGCTATAAACATTTTAGGGGTTCTGTAATTGTCATTTATGACCAAACTAATATTAGTGACCGCAGATGTATATATAATAATGAGATTGTTTTTAACAAACCAGGGATGCATAGTTCAAACAAACATTTGTCACAAACGTACGTGGGTAGAACTAGAAGTTTGGACCTGTGGTTAGGAGCATAGTTTCTTGTTAGTAAGATATATGGGCTTTAATTAATATGCTCTTGGGGTCAAGAAGCAAACTAACATGCATTACAATCTTTAACTTACATTCTATCTAAATTTAAAATGCTTTTTAATTATGTATTTTTGGACGCCCACTCTAAACGCTGTTTTTGAAAAGTGCGCATGTGCATAAATGGCTAAGGGAACCCGCAATGATTCAAAGATCAAATAAAGCAAAATGACAGTGAACAAAAATAATAAATTAGTCAATATGGGTCATGTTCAATACAGCAGCATCTTGGAGATCTCTAATCAGTTAAATAGCATAAATAGCACAAACCCCTGAGCAACAGTAGTAATGTTGTCCTCTCAATTTTTTTGTTCACCAGCTGACACCTGCTGATAGCTCCTCTCTGTCAGACTTCAGCAGCGAACCAGCCCTGTACTTCTAAACTTTCCAAATTCCTGGAAAATACGGGACCAACCATTGCCAGCCAGCACCAGCCTGGATGCAAAGAAACAACTTCCAGAACAGTGGGACCAGTAGCAACCAGCACGGAAACGTACATTCCGTATTCTATGCCCATACACCATCGTCAACAGCAGGACTGTCCTCATTGCTGATCCGCACAGTGGATACGCGTCACTTGCATTTAACCTCCTGTTGCCACCGATATCGTGATTGTGATGGACATGAAAAATGGTTCAAACAGCCATTCCACTCCAGAATTTTACTCTTCCATCACATACTTGCTCTACGTATGTAATCCTCACCTCATGAAAGTGACCAAATTTCTAAAAGAGAGAAAGATAAGAGACTTTTCTTAAAACAGAGAAGGGAATGGAGTCAGGGAAAGAGACAATATTAGGGTGAAGCAACAAAAAAATGAAATAAGTGACTTATGTTTGACTGGTAAAAGGGTGCCACAATCCGTGTTCTTTGTGATGTTTTTGTATGTGCATGTGTAGGTCTGTATCGACGTGACTCCCAAACTATAGAAGTCCTCCACTTTAGTTTAATATGTTTCATTTGAATGTCTGTATTTCATTCAAGGTAAGCATTTCTAACCCACATACTGAAATACCATACCGCTGAAATGCTAACAACATGTTAGTGTTGACTTAGTGATCCTAGATCTGTTTTAAAGAGCAGCTTTTAATTCGTGAACACACTCAGTTTCGCTTTTCTTTTTTATGGTAATAGACTTTTTAAATCACTCATAATTTTAATCATAATCCGGCTCACAAATGCAAGTCAATCTTATGAAGACACGCCAGGTTACATTTCACCCCATTATCATAAATACAACATTCTGTTTTTAGGACTAACGTTTGTAAGTTTACATTAAATTCAAATTTAAAAGCTTAAATTTGTAAGATGGCTCCTTCTCATTTTCATAATATGTTTTTTCAGAATATTCTCAGTGATTCTCGTTATCATAATCTAGTGTTTTTACATGAAAAATAATACAATGCAGTTTTTTTCATTTCAGTTTTTGGTAATTATAATTTCAGTGGAATGGATTGTACCTTATTCACCTTCTCCGTAAAATACCGTTTAAGCTAAATGTAACATACATTTGTTTATTCCCTCTCTTTGGGAGTGAAATATGACCTGGAAGTGTTCTTGACAGGCTTTGTGAGATTTATGCTGTGCAAAATTGCATCAGTTTGTCAATATTCCTGCATAAGTTTATGTGTTTTGAACTGGACATTCTTACAGTATGAATGGGGAGTGGTCAATTTTAGTTATAATGTTTGTGGGTTTGTAAGTGGGCACGATGTATGTATGGGCCACGTGTGTGTGCGAAACACGAAGACTGCATACACACAATGCCAACTGTCTTGAGTGTGTCATGTCTGTTAAATGACTTTGCCGTATCTGCTGACGTGTCTCCTCAGCCTCTCCAACCAGTATTGATGTATAGTTTGTAGACTCCAGGATGAAGTTTTCATAATTTATTTCATGCATCTTTAATCTCTTTTTCATATTTTTAGTCACAGGGCAAACATTAGCACCTAGGTGCTTTGGGATTTTTTTTATTTTTTTTTGATAAATCATGTACAAATTACGTGAGTGCTGTTTGAACAGCTTACATCTTAGTCCTGTGCTTTTGTATTCATTCATTTGCACTGTTTTGTTTTTGCTTTATTTTGCACCTTACGCAGCTCTTGGTTGGAAAAATGCCTTTTAGGGATCTAATATCACTTTCATATTGTAGTTTATTTCACAAGAAATTGTATGTCTATTGGGAACATAACATTGACTTGAAGCACCAGCTATAGCTATTTACAGCTCAAAATCGCTGATCAATATTTTCTGCACAATTGTTTTAATAAGACTCTGGCTTTGTTCACACTTTACTCGATTCTGATTTGGTTTCCTAAATCAGTCTTTGGGACTGACTGTCTGTGCTATTATTCTAAATGTGGTGAATTTGGATACATTTCTTCAAACAGTGTAATCAATATCTGGTGTAATGTAGACTTAACCACTCAGGTTTTGATTGCTCTTGTTAAAAATATCCCCCCCCCACAGAGAAAAACCTAAACATACACTGCCGTTCTAATGTTTGGGATCAGAATTATGTTTTTTTTTTGAAAGAGAATAATACTTTTGTTTAGCAAGGAAGCTGTACGTTCAGTAAAAATGACAGTAAAAACTTGTTACAGAAATTTATTTAAACTAATCATATTTGAACTTTCTATTCATCTAGTATCACAATTACGCAACAGTTCTCAATGACAATAATAAGACATTTTACTCTAGAAGCATATTGGAATGTTTTCTGGATGACAATTTTGCTGAACATTAGCTTTATCATCTTAGGATTTAAAAAAAAATATATACTAAAATTGAAAATAATTGCAGATTGCTGCAGTATTTCACAATACAACAGTTTTTACTGTATTTTTGCTAAAGGCTGCCTTGGTGAGCATAAGAGGCATGTTGCTTTTTTTGAACGATAGTGTATTTGAAACTGTCTGTCTGAACAAAGCCTTTGCACCCATGGGTTTTCATTTGTCACATAATTAAGTGTGTATTTTATGTAAAAGAATGATCAAATAAGGCTGATTCACCAAGTGTTAGAATTCTAGTCTTACTGTTCATTCTAGTTCAGTATGTCACTTTAGCACATTCCAGTCTATAACAGGTCCTCTTGATGTTCTGAAATATTCTTGAGGGATGTATATTAGATGTTTAGAGGGTTGGGAACTATTGCTTTTGTGTCTCACAAAATGTAATGCCACTTCAAGTGCTTCATTAGTTTCTGTGACTCTAGTCAAGCTGCTCATTGCTCTGGTGGTTAATGTACTGTATGTCAAAACTTTTCTTCATCCTTTTTGTTTTCTTCATCAAGAGAATTTTAAATGTAAAATTTGGTTTTGATAAATTTAGAGGGGGGAAAAATGTCAAATGCAAGGAAATGTTCAATAAACAAATGAAGGCTATGAAGTGTTCAAAGTTGATCTTATACAATATTTACAAAACGAAATTCCCTTTTAAAACTTAAAAATTCACAATACCTTTATTCAAAAATTACATTTAAATAAAAACATTACATTAAACACCAGTCTATATCAAAAATTTACAAACCTATACATTAGATTCAGAACTTCCCAATAGGAATGATAAGTTACATTCTGATTTTGTGTGGTGATTACAAGAGGCTGGTAAAGATGATAGAGAAGACGTGTGAGAGGAGAACAATAGAATAGATATATATATATATATATACACAGAGAGAAACATTCAGCATTACTCAAAGATCTTTGCTGTTTCTTGGCTCAGTGGCTTTGGTCAGATTCCCGGTTTCCTTCTTTAAAACACTCAAAAGTGTCTGAGAGCTTTCAAGAATCTAAGAGAGACATAAGAGGAGAGGTTTAGTCAAACTACAACAGCACACAGATTAAAATGCACTGAGACTGAATTTGATGAATTGATTGTGGCTATAACCAACTAATAATCATGCTTAACCAATTTTTGTATTGTGTTCATTCATATCAGACAGATCTAAATTAATTAATTATTCTAAATGTTTTACACTATTAAGCAGTTAAGCTATCACCTGTCCTCCTTACCTTCATGTACGCAGCCTCTGTTTCTGCGATAGTGCGATCAAAGTCAGCACGGGCAGCGAGGCGGCGTGCCAGGCTCTCGTTCACTCGACTCAGCTTATCTGTCAGCACACGAATATCATGCTGCAGACGACTTTTCTCTGCTTCCTCCTGCTGAATCAGCCGGTTTAGCTCTTCCCTTTTAGAGCACAGTTCCTCTATGCCTGAGAAAGACAAGCAGAATGAAAGAAGACATTTAAAAAAGATAAATTAAATGGCAGCTTCAGGCACATGTTTCTTGGCGATCATGTTGTGGTAGCTAAAAGGGAGTGTGTATAAGTTGCAAATAAGGGCCTGCTCAGCAGTTCCTCCTACTTATTGAAGCAATAATGTGCAGGACTTTATCAACCACTAATTTAAACAGTCGTGTCACTCTGTGTGGACTGGCCAGCTATTCAGCGTATTTCCCCAACTTGTGTGCGCATATACAGTATACACGCCTTTTCAATTGGTCACTTGTTTGTGATCAGTAGGATTTTCTGTTGTTTTTAAAAGTGCTTTTAAAAAGTCTTTTATGCTTCTTTATGCTTTATTGTATCAAACATATTATGAAATATTAATACAGTTTAAAGGAAACTATTTATTTATTTTTTGTATCTTAAAATACTTGAAAACATAAACTACTGCTGTGAAGGGCAAAGCTGAATTTTCAGAAGCCATTATGACGGCCTCAAGTGTTGTACAATCCTTTATAAAAAAACAGAAAAAAACAAAACAGCACTTATTTAAAGTATAAATATTTTGTAGTCTCTGCCTCAGACATCACGCCCACGGAACGTCTCATGCATATGGCACACAAAATAGAAACAGTTCAAGAGATTCAAAGTTGTCATCGCATTGGTTGTACAGGTATCTAACAAAATACGTCTTTTTGCCCTCAGTTAGTAATAAAAACCTGTTCTTTCGGGAAAAGAAGGAAGGGATAGGATGACAATAGTCACACAAGTGTTCTAATCACTACTAAGCTTGTATAATGACTAACGTTACAAATGTCAGCGTAGACAAGCGGCATAAGTTACAAGTTTCTTCTACACATGGCAAGTGCATACAACTAGCAGAAAATAATATAAAAAGAAAACCTAACGTTATGTTACCCCGACAGCAAATTCATACATCTTGGTCGTTGGCTACTTACACTTGACAAGCTCATTGTTGTAGGTTTGCAGCGCAGCTCCTTGCTGGGTCATTTTTGATTAGCAGGCTAACTTAGCTCGCTAACTAAAAGAAAAGGCCCGCCTGCACTAACTTAAGCACTAAGAACGTTTCATTCAGCTTAGCATTGAAGTCTGTTTGCTGGTTGTACCTTCTGAGACAGATTCTTGCTTGAATAAACAAGCCACGAACTTTCCCGGGCGTTAAATGGAACACGTCCGCGAGGGGAGTAACTTAAGAGAAAACACCGCAGAAGCCCAGAAGCGGTTGAGTTAAGTCTCCCTCCTGTTTCCATGGGAACGTTCACAAAGCGTCATCACGTCGGTTTCCGTTAGACTTTTATTTTAGAATTTAGGATAAAGTTGTGTGAAAATAGTTGTCATTATTAAAAAGCTAAACAAAACAATACAATCAAATGCATTTATATATTCATCTCTGATAGTGTCAAATACCTGCGCACTACCTGTACCTATGATCATTATTATTATTTTCGTTATTTATTATTATTGTTGTTGAAGTTACTACTACTATTGTTCCTTTTATCTTTTATTTTTTATTTTTAATGCTTTATTTAATGCAACAAGACTACTACTTTTATTATAAATCCAGCGTTGTATTTGGAATTCATGGTGGTTGACATAAACTGTTTTGCGACTGGATTAAAGATTATTTCTGGGGTAATTGAAGGAAGATGAAATGGAGTCAGATGATTGGAGTTTAATAAGTAGTGGGAAAGATAAGAAAAGAGAAAAATGGGCGAAATGAAGGGAGGTTAGTAGATAGCCAAACCAATAAAAGGGGATAAACTTTAGAAGGAAACAGCTCAGATGAAGATAATAGGGTTGTCCGCAAAAAGATTGTAAGGGAGGAATATAAAGACAGGAAGATGAACATGTTAATTTAAGTCCAATAGCAGTGTCTAGAGAGCTGAAGAAAAAAATAGAAGTGGATACAGCTAAGATTTTGAGAGATGGAAGCTTGTTAATAAGCACAAAAAAATTGAGAATGTTTGTAAGAAAAACGTAAGGGAAAGGAAGATGTTGGGTGATAAACGAAGGAAACGGGGAGTAATAACAGGAATTCCAATCAAAGATCTGGAAAGGCTCAAAGTATTTCGGGAGGTGAAACAACAAATGGGAAAAGGGTTGATAGTTTGTCGAGTTTCAGGGCTTTCAGAGATTCAGTGCTTCCAGAAAGAGTCAAAATTGGATGTATGAGGCCATACATTCCACCTCCTCTGCGGTGTTATAGATGCCAGAGATATATAGCAGCAGTATGTAAAGGAAAACAAAGACGCCCTAAGTGTGGAGGTGAACATAGAGTTGAAACTTGTGAAGAGAATGTAAAAGACAAGTGCTGCAAATGTGGGGGACAGCATAGGGTAACAGACAGTGTGTGTAATGTAAGGAAGAGACCTGTGGAAGTGAAGTGAAAGTTATACATGAAAGTTAACAATATAAGTTACGCAGAGGCAGTGAAGATTGCTTAAGAGCAAGGGAGAAGTGATGGTACTAATGAAGATAGGGACATCTTAAGACAAGAGGTGGTCAAGTGGAGGAAAATAATACAACACTAACAGTGGGAAGGCTGATTTTGTACATAGCTAATGTAATTAATATATCTTGGGGAAAAAAATGGATGTAAGGTAAAGCTAAAACTCTATAATCAAGAACTTAAAAGAGTGAAACATTTTAAGTTTTTAGGGATATGGTTTGATGAAAGAGTTACATGGTCGGTGCACATTCAGAATATAGTGGACAAATGTAAGAAAATAATGAGGATACAATTTATCAGTAACTTATTGGGCTAATTTACAAGGCCATAGTCAAGAGCATCCAACGCTAGATACTTTAAAGCCTTGTTGGGAAAAAGAGAGGAGGAAAACTAAAAGTTTTGGATGGACTTTGATACAGAAAGCAACGGAAGTGAATCAATTAAATGTCCAACTGTTCCACTTCCAGTAATAAAACCTAGGTTATTTTCAGATGTTACAGTAGATTTGACATTGATAGAACAGAAAAACAATGGCAATTTATGTAATGTGCCGACATATATAAATGAGTATACGGTTATGTTCAGATATACACAGATGCATCAAAGAGTCCAGACAATAAGATAGGAGTAGTGTTTGTTGTTCCAGAGTTATCAGTAAAGAAAAGGATTAGTGACGAATTATCTGTTTATACAGGGAAATGATTGCATTACGTTTTGGCAGTACAGTGGATAAAAGAAATAAGACCTCTGAAATCAGTTGTTTGTTTCCGATTCAAGTTCATCATTGGTTAGTCTTCAATACAACCATTCAGAAAGTAGACCAGACATTTTAATCGAAATAATGCAAACACTATACAGAATTCATATGATGAGGATTGGTGTGGTATTTTTGTGGGTGCCTGCACATTTTGGTATCCAAGGAAATAAAGAAGCAAAGGAAGCTGTTAAAAACAGTGACATAAATTTAATTGTTAATTTAAGTAAGCATGAAATCAAGAGTATTATTATGAAAAGACTGAAGGAAAGGTGGCAAAAACAATGGCATAAAGAGAAAAAAGGTTGATGGTTTTGTAGAATTCAAAGGAAAGTGGGAAAGATGAGAAATGCAGGGAGAAACAGAAGAGATGTAGTAGTATCAAGTTGTAATAGTAGTTTTAAGGATGATATTTGGGCACACAAGATTATTATCATTTTGATCCACACTCCATACCAGTGGTGGCGGTAACACACCATTTTGTTGTTTGTCAACCGCTAACAAAATACCAAGAAGAAGAAGGTCAGCGTGTCGTCATCAGCGCGCGACAGGCGTTATAATTTGAAGGCGTAATATCTAAACAGGATCTTTTAAATAGCGTTGATCATATAATTTTGGACTAAACAGTCACGGAGTAAAATGAAAATTCACGTATGGTAACGGCAATGTAACGACATTATTCTTGTATCCCAGGATATATGACTATTGTTACAGGCTGAGAGAGGAATGGACGAAGTGCAGTTAATGCCGCAGGGACTTTCAGCAGCCTGGGAGACAGTGACATCTGCACTGGTGAGTGTAACATATACTACAGTGTAATTGTTCGGTAAGACGGTTGCTGAAATCGCTTCTAATCCAAATCCAAGCCGAGTGATAGTAGCTAACGTTACACTAACAAAAACAAGTAACAAGTAATGTTACATTTGTACTTGGACATGGTTAAAGCACTCATGAAGTACCTTTGCGTGCCCAAAGCTGAAACCCAACTGCAACTTTCTAGGTGTCTCCTGTGCCACCAAATGCCTCGACTGATGATGTTCTCTCTGAAGCCTTGGCCTTGCTGGGTGTACATGGATTGGGTCAATATGTTGAAGGTTGGTTGCTGGAGACACTGCAGGTGCGTTTGACTACTTCTGTTGCTCCAGAGTTCTGGACGGGGCTCAAGCAGCCAGAGGGGGAGTCAAAGGAGAGGGACAGGGCAAAGGCTTTACTAGAAGCTTTCAGAAACCTTCTCCAAAAGCTGCAACCTTTCCTTGGTATGTCCCACAGTACTCTGTGGCAACTGTTTTATTAAAATAGTAATTAACATATTAACAACCTGTGTGTATTTGAAAACCGGATAGTGTTTGCTTATTGTTACAGTTGTGTCATAGCTGACTTCATTTTATGAGAAAAACTATTTAAAAAATATGCTAAACTGTATAAAAGAGTATTGCGTTACCAGTTGAAACACAAAAATCAAGATGTTGTAGCATGGTTTTCCCTATTTGCCCAACATAATTACCTCTCTCTCTTGTAAAAGGTATTATTGCTGTAAACTGGTAGTGTTAATAAAGGTAAATTAGACACAATCCAGTTAAAGTTTAAAGAACTGTTTGTTTTTCAATAAAAAGGTTTAAAAAAGAAATAAGAAATATGATTTCATTTATGTATCCAGATTCTGTCTTTTTTTATTTTATTAAGATTGCTTGTTTTAATATATTAATGCATATTAATAACAATAACTTTGTCATCCTGTGGACCTCTTAGAAGTTTGCAGAGCCCTTTCGTTGGCCCTCTAATTCTCTCAAGATGTTTTTAATACACTTTTCAAAAATTAAGGCTTAAGGGTCTTTAAATTACATACGAAAGTCTTAAATTCATAAATTTGTGGCTTAAAATGTTACATGCACCACAAAAAATAAAAGTTCCTCAGTATTTCTTCTAATTTTCCAGAACATATATCTATGCATCCTTATACACCGCATTCTAAATTATTATGCAAGTTAAAACTCTGGTTATATATTTTTTTTTACATTTTACATTTTACCAGTCCCAAACCACATAAATCTTAATAACTACTATTGATTTTGTATTTAATCATATATTAGTGATATGTAATTGTTCGGTATGGCTGAAAGTCAAAAACCCCTTATATTCAGGTGTGCCAAATTATTAGGCAAGTTTTCTTTTTACAGATAAAATTAGCCTGGAAAAAGAGTTTAAACTCAGACTAAAAGTAAAAAAATTATTAAATGCCCATTAGAAGGATGCAAAACTAATGTAATAATAGAATTAGCAAAATTAAGAAATGACCACTGGGCAGAAAATGCTCATCGGGTCAGCACAGTCAAAAGCAAAAACAGGTGGAGAAGAAAAGACACATTAACTGCAAAAGAATTAAGAATTAATGTCGAGAATTTGGTCAGAAACCATCAGGAACCATTAAGTCTCCAGCAACATTATTTTCCAGAACTAAACCTTGCTTGGAGTCTCAACAAGTTCAATGTGTCAGGTTTTCAGAGACTTAGCTTGAGTGCAAAATTAAGAATAACATGCTGAAGTATTGTGAAATCCATTAAGACTGATTTCTCCTAGGCTTTATAGACGGATAAGTTGTGAGTGACTCTTGAAAGAACAACATCACAACCTCTTGAACCACTCTTCGAGTTTATGCTTAAAACTAGAACAAATAAGTATCTATTACCGGTGTATGAACACTTCAAATCATAAACTTGATTTTCAGTACTGATAGTACTGGGATCTACTCATAGTTGGGATAGAGTTGGATTCCTGTCACAAGGTCATTTGCTGATCAAAAGGCAAAAACCCCTTAAACATGACTTGTAATGTATCTTGATTTATACATTTTTAGACATTTGAACTGAAAAACAAGACTAAAATACTGTGAAAGAAAATATAACTTTTGCATTGTGATCAGAGGGTACAGCAAACGTTATTCCATATTGTAGTATTTGTGAGGTCTATTCAAAATGAATGGAGGTCTGCACAAGTTGTATTAAGGGTTGCTACAAGTCGGCTGTTTTTTTTTTCCGTTTTTTTTGACGTCTGACATGTTGTTCACTTTACTTTTTTTCCCATTTTCAATTTCCGTTATGTAAAATCTAAGAAGTTAAATAGTCTTAATGTGTTTATTTTTCATTTTTAGTTTTGGTTTTAGGGATTGTGACCTGCTTTTTCTTTGTGAGATTCATCCTGTTCAGTGTTTCTTGAGTCTTACTTGCCGTTTTATTTTTCAAGATGGCCTTCAGAGACTGGGCTCATGGCAGGATGAGAGTCGAGGGGGTCTGTCTGGCCCAGGGGCCCGTGGTCTGACAGAGAGAGCTTTCTCTGTCATTCGTGCCATTCTTCTGTTCTCCCCTCCACCTGTGCTGCAAGAGCATGTGTTGGAGTTTTACAGCCGCACATTCTCCGTGCACATGAGTCAGGCAGGGGAAGCTGTGGAGGCTGAGGAGGGCACAGCGGAACATGATGAAGGCGGTTTGTGCCCAGGCTGTGCCATCCTCCCTCACCTGTGTTGGTGTCAGGAAGCTCTAGAGCAGCTTCAAGAGCTCAGCCACATACTGTGAGTTGAAGAGAAGTACCATTCTGATAACACTACAGATGCTGCACTTTTTTTTAGTTTTTTAGTCACTACATAATGTAGCTGTGGTACATAAGTTAAATTGTGGCAATGTTTGGAATGCAACACTGTACAGTATAGACTGTTTATTACTAACAAGCTTTCCAAAACCGATTGTAATAGCATACAGTATGTATAGTATGTTATATTGTACACATTAAAAGAAGTGTTCTGTGTCCAACAACAGGAGATACAATGTGCTCAGTGCAAAACAGTTGTATTTACAAAATTTTATCTGGACATTTTTTTACTGGAATCTTATATACTTCATAGCATAAAACATAAACATGTGGGGTAACATTCATAGACATCCACAGCATAACATTATTGCATAACAGCAACATTTAGAAGAATATCAAATACTTTATAAGAGAGGTAGATTGCTGAAGATTGCTAATGTCTTATTATAATGTTAATTTCAGCTCCACTCTACAGCTGTTGGAGCGTGTGAGCTCAGAGGCAGTGACCTGCATCCTACACCA
Source organism: Enteromius treurensis (assembly GCA_032275025.1). Taxonomy (NCBI): domain Eukaryota; kingdom Metazoa; phylum Chordata; class Actinopteri; order Cypriniformes; family Cyprinidae; genus Enteromius; species Enteromius treurensis. The sequence goes on along the minus strand of JAUCMU010000097.1, from coordinate 22,142,776 downwards.
GCTGATAGAGCAGAGGATGGAGCAGCGCTGCAGGGGAGAATACGAGAGCTCCTTTCTTACAGACTTCAATGATGTATAGACTTTTTACACTTCAGCTTAAAGTGTCTATTTAAAATAATGTTAATGAAGAAATTGTGTGTAGTCTTACTGTTGGATGCCCATCTAAAATAACACTAATAAATCACTGCGTTTCCAGTGGTTGGGACAGGTTTTGGGATGGCTGAGCAGGGTGTTTGCCAGTAAGGTGGAAGAGGTAGGCAATGATGGCACACCTACAGATGGCACAAGGGGTCAGCCAGCCAATGCTCTCCTCCAGCGCTGGCACTGTCACATGCACCAGTTCTTCTGGCGTATTTATGTAAACATGAGGATTGAGGAGCTCTTCAGTATCATACGAGGTGAGAAGGAATCTCCTTTAATGTAGCATACTACATGTCATCTCCACTTGGTTGTTTCATGGGAAATTGTTTGCTTCTGCTTAATTGGTGCAGATTTTCCAGAGTCTATTCCTGCCATTGAGGATCTTAAGTTCTGTCTGCAACGGACCAATCAGAGACAGCAGCTTCTTGCCTCCCTCAAATCAGCCTTTGAAACACGACTGCTTCATCCAGGTCAGTGATTCAGGACTTTGCTAAATACTCGCATGTGAACATGTTTTGACTTTCATCATGGTTTTTTTTTCCTCTTTAGGAGTTCACACATCTGACATTATCACTGTTTACATCTCTGCCATCAAAGCTCTAAGAGAGCTCGACCCCTCTATGGTGATCTTGCAAGTGGCCTGCCAACCCATTCGCAAATATCTCAGGTCACTGGGGTTGCGTGTCTCAAAATAGTTGTGCTTGTTTGTAAACCAGTTCCATTGCTGAAGTAGTTCATTCTTTGTTATAATGTTGGAAATTACAGAACCCGTGAGGACACTGTGCGTCAAATAGTGGGCAGTTTGACGGGTGACGGAGAGGGTTGTACTGATCTAGCCAATGAGCTCTCTCGAGCTGACCCTGTTACCTTGGAGACACAGGATAGTGAAGATGAGGGGAGTGATCCAGAGGACTGGACCCCAGATCCCACTGATGCTCTTACAGGTTAGTGTTAACTGCCAGCTGTTACTTATTTATTTATTTATTAGTGATGAATTTATTTAGGATTCTTTGCTGAATTAAAGTATTTATAAATTACAAATAATATTAATATCTAAAGTAAATAATGCTATATCCAGTTTCATGGCTAGTGTTAAGATATTTCTGATAGAATATTTTGGTCAAATTTACCAGCCTATGTGTAGAATACAGTCAATACAGAATACAGTTTCAGAATTTTGCGCCCTAACAGGTAATCAACATTTCAGCTCTCTCTCACTTGTCTTTCCCTCTGTAGATAAAACTGGCTCTAAACGGCGCTCTTCTGACATCATCAGTCTGCTGGTCAGCATTTATGGAAGTAAAGAGATCTTCATTAATGAGTACAAGACTGTACTGGCAGACCGACTTCTGCATCAGCTCAACTACAACACAGCCAGGTAATCCACCTTGCTCACATGAACATATACACTTTTCTCTATAATCTTTTACTTAATGCTCTTGAATCATCTAATTTACTTTGGTTTGGTTTTAAGCAGTAATGTTTTTACTTGTTGTCTGTTTTTGTATTTTGTCTCTTAAATGTCAAAACAATTTGCAGCCTTTGTTATGATTGGTTGACTTGAAATAATAATATAAATGGCTATCATTGACTGCTGGTTGTACTCCATTCTTCAGTAACAGCCTCTTTACTTTGCTGTACATTGTGATCAAATTTTACTGAGAGTTCACAACATTACAAAAATACAATTAATAATAGTATAAATACAAATTATTTTTATTATAAGTTAAATTAAAAATTGGATGTTTTCAAATGCTTGTATGATTGCATAGCCGTTGCAAATAAAATATACATTTAAAAATGTAAAATGCTAAACTAAAAAAATAAAAATAAAAAGAATTTTGTGCGGGGTTCTTTTGCGTATCTGCTGATGCACACAGTGCTATGTTATTACGGTAGCATCCCAGCTGAAGATAATCAGGAAATTATATCGCTCCCTTTAATAAGTGCATTCCAAATGACTTCTTAATTGCATGCATGTGCCCTACTTACTCCAAAGTTCCCGCTAACAAGGAGATTAGGATAATCAGTTTGATTTAGAAAACGCCTGTCAACCAATCAAAACACAATTTGCATATTATTACACCCCTAATAAATAAATAAATATATTAGGGGTGTAACGGTTCACAAAAATCACGGTTCAATACGATACGATACAGTAGTGTCACGGTTCGGTATGTTTTAGGTACGGCAGAAATACAATAAAAAAAGAGAATTTCTTAGATTTTTTTTTCCACATTTTTATTTATTAAAACTAACATAATATGACCTTGTTTTTTTCCCCCCTTTTCTTTTGCTTTGAACAGCATTGGAGCTATACTGTACTTTACATAACTTCTGGGGTTTCTTTTTAGCTGCAAAAAAAAAGAAGTGTTTTGGAAAAGTCAGCCTTGAATGGTATTTATTGATTAATTAAAACTTAATAAAAAGTAGATTTGAGCC
>JAUCMU010000097.1:22114223-22135095 GCA_032275025.1 Enteromius treurensis | reverse complement strand
GTACATTAATGAGGAAAAAAATGAACTTAAATGATTTTAGCAAATGGCTGCAATATAACAAAGAGTGAAAAATGTAATACTGAATACTTCCTGTACCCACTGTAAATAGTACTTCTACATGGTCACGTTGTCACTGGTTGTGTTGTCACTTTCATTCATCTTAAGGTTAGACAGAAAAAAAGCAGGTTAAAGCAAGTTCAATGTAGATAAAGTGTATCATATCAATAATTCAGAAATTATCAATAAAAGACACATTATAGTCAAACATGCTTTAGCTCTTTACTGCTTTGGAACCATATATTCTCAAAAGTTCTATATAGAGAGAGCCAAAGCAGTAAGTATTAATATACAGTATCTGATCAATAATGAATCATCTTATTTTAAGTTGGCACTAGAAGCCGTGGCCTTGCCTGTTGATTGACAGCTCTGTCATAATTTGATGTAAGCATAGGCCACACCCCCTCACATAAAAAAGCACATTGATTTCCTCATCTTAATTTTTTGGCTCTAGTCAGATTCAGGACTGCAATACAATGTCGCATATAATAATGTCAGCACTGTTGATCTGTGGCACGGGTAAGATTTACTGCACTATTATTACTTAAATTATGCTAGATTAATAAATGATTGATTCAATAATAATTGGTAAACATTAAGTGTGTAATAGTTCTATGAGCTTTTAAATGCTTTGGGACTTTTTGGGAAGCATTTTTTATTAAACTTTATATAAATATTAAAAAACATTGTTATTCCTCTGGGGGTTTTAGGTTTGCTTACAGCTGTTAAAGCATCTCAGATAGAACATTTGGCAGCTCAACCAGGAGAGAATGTCACTATTTGGTGTCAACATACCTCAGGCATTGGAAAGAACATACACTGGTTCAAGCAAACAAAAAGTTATGTACCTCTTGCCATTGTATACATGATGATAACCTACGAGCTTAAGGAATTATATACTAATTATTTAAATAATTTTCAACAAGATCGTCTGCTGATGTCACTGACCTATAAAAACACCTCTCTACAAATTTTAAATGTGGATGTTTCTGATTCTGGTCTGTACTTCTGTGGTTGGAATAACCAGGTGATAAAATTTGGCGATGGAACAAAGCTAGTCATTAAAGGTAATCTCTCCTTATCACTAACACTAGACACTCCATGTTTAGTAGAAAACTATAACAAAAGTAAATTACATAATATACATTTATTTGGATAATTTTTTAATATGTTGAATTTAAATGACTAAAGTCTTCATTTATTGCACAGAGAGGAGTGATACACCGCTGCAAAATGAAAAAGACAATACAAATAAAGGTGTTTATAATTTAAGTTTCTTTAACACTCATACACTGATGTTATTATCTGAATTGTGGTTTGTTAAAGTAAAATTTAATTTAATTTTAACAGATCTGAAAAAAAGCCAGATTTCTACAAGCGACTGTACTGAAAACACCTTTTATAAGCTGACCTTTATTTTTGGTGGAATTATTGTTATTCTTTCCATGATTCTGCTCATCGTGCTCATCATAAAGATCCAGAAAAGAAACACGCAGGGAAAAGGTACGAGTGCATCTTTTTAATTCAGAATATTTTGGCTATACTTTATATACATTGAGGTATGGATATAATTTTGGAAACAACTGTGCAGTGAAATAATTTGAACTTGAAAAAATAAACCTCTTTTTCAGTCTCCCTTTCTGTCGAAGCAGATGCTGATGTTCATGAAACACAACATCATGAGGTAAACATTGTTAAAATAAAAATGTTGGGGCAGAAAAATAAAAACCACAACCAAAAAGTAAAGGTTAAAGAAAAAAGTTTTGAAAACAATCCTTGAAATTAAAGACCAGGCTGACCAGTACAAAAAGATTTAAATGCACAAATCTATCCTAAATAAATGTTTAACAATGAGAATAGTTGTAAAGCATACATTTATATTAATTCACATTTGTATTTAAATATTACTTTTACATCTAACATTCTTCAGGTAAAATGTTTCTTGAGATTGTTTTACATGCGGCCTGCATGACTGGCCTTCTGTATTAAGCTCTTACCCTGTCTTTAAAAAGGACTGTATGGTTAAAATTATTTTATGTGAATGCAACTCTAGAATATTGTTCTATATTAGGGAAATTTCATATGGTAAGAGGGAAAAATGAGGCACAAAATATAGTAATGGTATAAAGTAAAATAATTAATTCAGATGGTAATGTGTTACATATATATATATATATATATATATATATATATATTAGTTTTGTTCATCAGATTTTTTCTGTACATGTTTCAATTTAATTTCCCTTTTAAATGTTTTTAAATAAATCTTTCAATCTGTTGCAGGAGCCTTATTCATCAGTGTATGCAGCTCTGCAATTCTCAAAACACAAACCCAGAAGAGCAGACAGACATACAGAGGATACAGATGTTGTGTATTCTGCCACTAGATAGTCCAAAACTGGCACACGGTTAAATATTGTAGCCTACTGTAATGTTTAAAAGACATATGTTCATCAAGACTCTAAAGTTTATACACTATTGCTAATGTCATGTATTTTAAGAGTGTGTGAACTCTGCAATGCTCAGTATTTTCACTGCAATAATAGTTGTCAAGATGAAATTCTACCCTAATTTATATCTGTTCATGTTCTCTGTAAATAAGATATAAGCAGGCCCTCACATTAAGAGGCAGGGGTTGTGAATGATCTCATTTCCTATACAGACCCAGACAGGAAGAAGCTGTTCAGTGTAGAATGAGCCGTGCTGAGGGGAACTTGAGAGGAACAAATTACGAAGATCTAAACATACATAACCAAACTGTACAAATTATTAAAACTAAATTTAAAAATTATTGTGCTCACTTTTGACAACAATTTAGTACATCAAGCAGCAGCAGTATAGCCTGATTATCATGAATAATGATAATATTACTCATAACAATTTAAAGAAAATATTAAAACATTGTTTCAATCTCTGTGTGTGTGTGTGTGAGTGTGTGTGTGTTAACTTTTTACGCTTTTTTTAAATATATGCATCACAGTGTGTGTATCTGTTAGCACATGGGAGCATCACAGTTTGACTGTTTTCCACCCACCAGATTGACCCCCAGCACATCTCTCAACCACACAAACACCATCACACCACATGCCTTTCACACGAATTTCCATAACCACAGTCAACAAACCCCTTGTTTATATGCCAGTAAGGTGTTAAGTCACAGATGACAATAACAATTTGTACTAAAAAAACAAACAAACAAACAAAATCCCAGAAGTTTATCAGATAGCAAAGACAATTAAGGTTAAATTATAGTTTATGAATTTATAGTATAATATAATAATAATAATAATACTTTATACTACTTTGAAAAAGCAGCAAGGATCATTAATAAAATGAAAGATTTTACTGTGGTTTAATGTGATCTGTCACATCTGTCTTTTCTTTAACTCTTAAACATGCAATTCAAAACATGGGGAAAAACATTGTTGAAAGAAAAAATCAATACAAAAATTTCTATTGTACTCCAAAATTTTATGGACCCTATTTTACAGACTTTTCCTAGTGTGAGGAAGAGAAACAATATTCCTCCCAATGCATAATGAATTGTTTATCACTGCGCTCCACTTAAACTTGTCACCTTTATTTCTTTGCAAGTGTCATGTTTTAACAGGTCTTTAATGGTCTAAAATAGTATATGTTTGATCTTTAGTCAGATGATTTAAAGTCTTGAGTCACTGCAATTATTTTATAAGAATTTTTTCACACATTGACTAATGGTTTCGGAAACAGACATACGCCACAAAATAAAGATAAGACAATTTGATGCACAACGCTCAGGTTGCGGTCAGCTGTTGTTTCTGAAAGTAACATAGAATAAACGAGCGGCCTTAAGCACACTTAGATCTCTGTGGGTAAAAGTTTCCGTATATCATGCTGCAGTGAAACACAAGCATTAAAAGCGAAGTGCATACAGCTGTGATCTATGTTTAGAGTTCCTCCTCCAGCATTATAAAGCAGCCCTCAATAAATAGAGATTATTTAAGATCCTCTTATACTGATCATGCTATGTTAATAGGATTTTGATTGAAAGGAAACTGATTGATCAAAGAACTGCATGACTAGTTGTTGTGTAGTGTTTTGACATCAGGGGAAGTGTTTTGGGCCTGTGTTTTTTTTTTTTTATTAAACTACACATAGGGGGCACCATAATATTGGTAGTGAACATGTTCTAAGGACCTGGTAATGAATTAAGTAATTAAGTAAAATAAGTAAAATAAATGTGTGTCCAATAGCCACGACAGGCTTAATTATCTTGGAGAGATCATTATTGAATGAGCTACTGTACAACTTTAAATGTCTTCTGCATTTCTAGACAACATTACAACTTAATTTTGAGGGTATGATGGTATTAGAACATTGTTATTATGTTGTTATTAGACTGGTTATTAATATAGGAATCTCTTATTCTGATCTGCTCCGATTGATACTGTTTGTACTTTTTCCATCGCATCTGCTGCTGAATTTCAAAAGAAAGTCCTGAAGACCTTTGCTGCAAGTGAAAAGCTTAATATCTCAAAGATATGAAAACTACTTGGCCTGGTTCATGCAATATCTGGGAAAAGCTCCAACATAAACCAGTCCAGCAGTAATTATCTACTAGTGTCGTCATTTTAAATTGTTCGCATGTTGTTGTGCTACAAGCAGGTTTGACGAGGCACTATTGTGATACTGAAAGCTGATTGGCTTGAATGGATAACCCTGAAAATGATTGGTTGCTACAATAACACATTTTATTTGCCAACTTTTCTGCATTTTTGGGCAAAAGAATAGAATGCTCATAGTCTCAGCCTCAGAGGTCACACCAACAGACCGTGGGCTGAATGTCTGATGCATATGGCACACTTATCTGTAAACACTTCAGGAGTTTCAGAGCTGTTGTCAGATTGGTTGAATAATTCAGGATTTCCAGGAAACGTGTGTTGTGGCCTTTAACCTTTCACTTGGAAACAAAGATGCTATCACGCCGAATCCCTTGCGAAAGAAAAAGCTATTGTGGCGACATTTCCACGCACCGAAATGTAACGTGGAACGTAATGAACTGTAAATGGTTGTTTGACATGTTGGTCAAAAGGCCCCATAGGAGGGCCTTGTTAAAATATATTTTAAGTAGATTTTTAAGTATGTGAATTAAAATACCTGACTACAGCTATAGATTTTGTAGTGAAGCCAGTAAGCTAAAATTAATAAATGAATTAATGCATGAAATACAGTATGTGCTGACCTCTTTAAAAGATTATTTGTGTACAATAAAGCTTCCTTTACTGAAAGGTCCATATTTCAGCTTTAAACAACTGGTTATAAAAACACTTACGCATTTATTTTTACCTTACTTGCTCAAACCCATCCTTTGTGTCATCACTCTTGATTGGTCCAATTTATTAATTTTATTTTAATTTCATCATGCCTGATAAAGCAGTGTTCGCTGCTTTGTGTACAGCGTTACCGGGGAAACCGCTCCCCCTCCAAAAGTGGCACATAGTGGCAAAGAATGAATTTGCATTTTCTTTCAGACCAATGTGAAAATCGACAGCTGGTTTTATGCAGCAAATACGCTTACCTCTTTTCCACCAGCATGAATCAGGTGCTATGGTTCAGGTCCAGTGCTATTGTTGGGTCGACTGCATGGCAAGCCTTACCAGTTTGCCATTCCACTGGCTAGAGAGCCACTACAGAGCCATATCTTATGACGATCCAAACGCGTAAAAACAAAAGGCCTGTAAATGTGAAAGAGCATGTATCTGGGGAAAGGTTAAAGTTTTCCCAGGACTGCATGTATAAAAAGTGGACGGGCAATATGTTTATGTTTCATCCCATGGCTTGCGATTCATTTTAAAACCGACTCGTTTCAATCATTCACAGTTGATTTTTTCTTTTGACAGACAATGCACTTAACACACGGTTCACTTTCAGGTTTAAAACCTTTCAGGATGTTTTCAGACCCTTTTACATCATGTCTACACTGTCCGCGACAAAGTAACCATTGAAAATCATTTGAAACTTGTGTTAATACGTCATAAATAGAATGCAGCACTAGTTTTCTGTCAGTAATTTGTCTTGTCACACCGCATCTAGTATAGACAGCAGAAAAAGTTCTGTTGTATTTTTTACTCTGGAACAGGGATCAGGATCGGCAGTACTGGCCGTAATCTATGGGCTGGAATCGGGATCAGCACTTCCGGCCATAAACCAGAGACTGGAATCGGCATTTCCGGCCGTAATCTAGGGGCTGGAATCGGGATCGGCACTTCCGGCCATAATCTAGGGGCAGGAATCGGGAACGGCTCTCCGGGCCGAGACTCTGGAACAAGGATCAGGATCGGCACTACTGGCCGTAATCTAGGGGCTGGATTCGGGAACAGCTCTCCCTGACATAATTAAGAGACTGGAATCGGGAACGGCTCTCCCGGCCGTAAACTATGAACTGGACTCGGAAATGGCTCTCCCGCCTGCAAACTATGAACTGGATTCAGGAACGGTTCTCCTGGCCGAAAACTAAGGACTGGAATCGGCTCTCTCTGCCGAGACTCTGGAACTTGGATCGTGATCAGCTCTCCTGGCCGAGACTCTGGAACTGGACTTGGGAACGGCACCCCTGGCTGTAACTCTGGAACTGGAATCGATTCTACTGGCTGTGACTCAGGAACTGGATCTGGGATCAGCTCTACTGACATCAGACCTGAGTGGCGATTGTCTAATCCTTTGTGCTAAGTGTAGAGAAGTGATGGTTCGCCGAGGTGAGGATTTCCCAGTTAGAACATCCAGGCAGCTTCAGGGAGTCACAGGCACAGACTAGAGCGAAGCTGGGAGGTAGCAAAGTTACCTTGAGCTCAGACAAAGAGAGACTGGTGAGTCAGGCTTTTATCCATAGCAGGTAATCATCGACAGGTGTTTCCAATACTCATTAAGGCGACTGAGAACGAGTGCTAATTACTGTTCTGCGATCAGTGCATAGAGGTAGAGACGGCGTGACAAGACCACATGACAGGAAGATGTGGTTAAAGCGGTAAAGTTGCATAATGTGCACAAAAGTCTCCACCCCAGTACTCAATAACCCTTTCAAGACTTATCTTTTGTCCTTGAAAGGCCTATTGCATGCTTCTACAAATCAGTTAAGATGACTAAATTATCATACATCACATGCATTACAATTAACCTCTGTGAGTATGAATTTGAGATTTTTCTATGAACCTTTGACAAATTACTTTCTGACACAAACAACAAATTGAGAATCTAAGAACAGGGATGCTGATTGTGAAGGTAGTTTCAATTTATTTATTTATTTTTAATGTTTAGGTGCATTTGCTATGGGAATGTTATTGCATTTCTCTCAACCACAGTCAGCAGTGAGAGTTCAGCCTGGACACACCACTCTTCAGTGCTTCACACCAGACGATGGACACTTTAAAGTCTTCTGGTTAAAATTACAATACAGTTCTGCTCCAGTCCATGTGGCTTTGGCTGAATCAGACAAAAATGTCATAGTGACTGCAGAAAATTTTCAGGATCCCTCGAAATATATATTAACATGGAACCAGCTCAGCTTCAATCTATCAATACTGAACATCCAACAAACAGACATCTCTGTGTACTACTGTGGGATGATTATTTTTAATAAGATGTATTTTGGAAATGGAACAAGACTGATGTTTGTAGAACATTTTAATGGTAAGCAGTGAATAATAATTTTTGAAATTGAATGTTAAGGAATATTTACCAAACACATGAACGCAAGAAAACTTGATGGCGTCTGTAATGATCAAAATGTTTGTTTGGTTTACAGGAACAGGGCTAGTTAAAGAAAAAGAAGTCTACTGCAGTAAACTCACTTTATATTTTTAATTGATAGGACAACATTAGCAGAATAGTCGACGGTACTGATAAAAAAATAATCAATAAATAAAAGATTCTTTAATAATTATGAAATCATGGCCCTACTGTACATAGCACACCCCTTTTAGAGCAAAATTACTTGTATGTTTAGGTTATTTTCTTCTTCTTTGTTTTTCTATAAGAATAATAATAATAATTGTGTGACATCACCATAATGTATATTCTATGTGGTGGTAGGTGAACAGTTATTTGTGAATGCTCTGCTCACACTGGTGCCAGTCACTGTGGTGTCAATACTTCTCAACATCATCCTGTTTCTACAAATAAATGGTAAAATTCACGTAACATTTCAGCCTGCTTGGATTTTAGTATGTAATATGTTTTATTAAAATCTTACTTTTGACACTTTTTCAGACGCATCAAAGAGCCAAAGATTTGACCGAAGTCATAAACTTGGTAAAATAAAAATATTTTCATTTAATGATGTAGAGACCCAGGTTGCATATACAGCTGTAACAGATGATTGATTTAGTAACATCAATCAATATTTAATATTTGATTCTTGTCATTATATATCCTTTAAATCATAAAAAAGGGTTAATTTCGAACTTGGCTTAGAATTCATTTTATTAATAATTCCAAAATTATTACCCGAGTTCCAATAGATTTTTGTTAACACTTTATTATAACATTCAGTTGTATTTATAAGTGATTAGTAAATGATGAAATAATAAGTTCATAAATGATTAATGAGTGATACGTTAATATGTTTATCTAGATAGAGTTATAAATAATTTACAAGTGATTAGATGATGATTAACTAATGATTTACAAGACATAGCTATATATTCACAAATGATTAAGGAATGTACAAAGTTATCTTTAAAAAAAATCATATAATAAAATAATCAAATATATTCTTGGTAAATATTTATTAGTTTATTTATTATTATACATTAATATATATATATATATATATATATATATATATATATATATATAAATTACGAGTTGGCAAATTTGTGGCTAATTCATATAACCGTACTCATACGATTTTGTATGATTTGTCTAAAACCCCAGTGATGGGTAGGTTTAGGGGCAGGGTTAGGTGTAGGTCTTTGGTACAAATTTATATTTGAATTGAAATTCAATGTAAATGTTTTACTCATCAATGGTAGATCTTTCACCCCAGTGTATACGCATACAAAACCTGTAACCAGCAGGTTTGTAAAACATTTACAACTGATGAGTAGTTTACACTTTAGAATAGAGTATGCAGAAAGTGTTGTAAATGATTTATTAATGTGTTTACACAACGGGTTTGGAATACTTTGCAGCGTGTACTGCAGTGTAAAGGCTGACTGGTGAGGGCTAGACAGATGTATTCTCTGACACTGATGGAGTATTTTTAATGCTATGAGATAATAGTACAATACTGACATTTCATTGATTTATAAGTGATTAATATATTACTACAATATATTAACATTTAATAACATATCAACTAGTAACTTATCAACCATTTACCAAGGATATGTTTGATTATTTTATGATGTGCTATTTTTAAAGGGATTTGTACATTGTTAACATATTACCTAACCAATTTGTGAATATAAAGTCATGTTTTGTAAATGATTAGTTGATAATCATCCGATCAAATGTAAAGGATTTCTAACTCCATCTACAAAACATAGATAAACATACTAACCAATCATTTATTTATCATTTATGATTGATAAATTAGTTCATCGTTAACTAATCACTTATAAATGCCTTGCAACTGAACGTTACTATAAGTGTTTACATATAATATTAGTAATTTCTATTGTTTTATAGCGTTTTTGTTGTTGTTGTTTTGTCAGATTGCAAGTTTTATGCACTTGCAAAGTTCAAAGTTGTAGCCTATGTATTTACCTTTTTTAACCTTTGTATTGGTGGTTTTCTGATATAAACAATGCAGGTATTGGTAGGAAGTGCTTTTCTGTTACTTGTCGATACCTTTAAGCTCTTAAGACCCGAGCTTTGTTTTGGCTTGTATTTTTGATTTCTTCTAGCTATTTGGGGTTAGGGGCCAAAAAACATAATAATTGACATGTTCACTGAACATGAAACTCTTTTTGAAAAACAAAAAATAACCACAGAAAGCAATCAAAAGCACCATTGTGTAACAAAGTCCAAATGTCTTTTATTTACAGCCTGAAGACTGTGCCTGAACATTCTTCATTATTACAGTTGCATACGTAACTGTTTCAAATTCTTCCCAAACCACGTTTTCACATTTTTGCTACCATTTTTAAAGTTTCAACAAATAAAAATCAAGTTATTTATTACAAATGCAATGTCAATTTATGGTAACAGTTTTCTATTTAATTTTGGTAACACTTTACTGTGCAATAAGGTTTATTAGTTAACATGAACTATGCTTCTACAGCATTAATTAACCATATTTAATGTTAATTTCAGCATTTACTGATGCATTATTAAAATCACAAGTTGTGTTTGTTAACATCAGCACTGTGAAGTAACATATACTAACAATGAATAATAATTTTTTTTTATTAACTAATGTTAACAAAGATGAATAAATACTTTAATAAATGTATTGATAATTGTTTGTTCATGTTAGTTAATACATTAACAAATGGCACCTTATTGTAAAGTGTTACACAAAACATGTGGGTGGGGGGAGTGAATAACCAGCACTCTCTCCACCTTCAATACCACGACAGAGGTGAGACCCTCGAGCAAGGCACCGTTCCCCCCACTGGTCCCCAGTGCCGCAGCAAAGGCTGCCCACTGCTCCGGGTGTGTGTTCATGGTGTGTGTTTTTTTCACTTCTCATTGCTGTGTGTGTGTGCACTTGGATGGGTTAAACGCAGAGCACAAATTCCTAGTATGGGAAACCATACCTGGCCACATGTCATGTCCATTCCTTTCTTCCTTTCCTTTTCCTTCCTATCAAAGAGATAGGAGTTGCGCTTGGATGCCCAAGAGGTGTTTCAAAGATGATCGCCAAGTGACATGACTTGTCTTAAAGAGACTTTGGTTGAACACACATGAATGCCACTACAGTTTTTCTAGTTTACGAGGGGGCTTGTCACTGAGAAAACGTGTAAATAAAAATATAATTTTTTGTAATGTAGAATAAACTATGTTACATGTAAAAGTTATATATGCAAAATGTTATATTATTGTACAATTGAAGTGTTCATTTGTGAAAACAGATAACTCAATAATCATAAAATGGGTTATATGTTTTTGCGAATAAACTCTTCAATTACCATCATTTATAATGATTCGATGTATATCACATTTATAAGTAAAACACAAAAAGGAAAAACACAATGCACATATTTATACAGCATTTTGTAGATGTAAAGTTTAAAAAATTTGTTGAATTTTATGTATAAAAGTTAAATGCAAAAAAACTTGAACGCATCTGAAATTATAATTCTGACTTGTCAACACATCCCAGAAGGACTTGAACGCAGCATTCTTGTTTGGCATGATAATGTTTAATGTACCTGACAATCTCTATCCATTTAGCTACACTTAATAACATTATTACTGGTGTATTTTATCTAGTAGAATAAAACATGAAAATATTTTTATATTTTGTTAACCACAGACCCTAGTTCCCTTTACTGATTTCCGAAAAATATACTTGCAGCATTCTTATGCATTATAAGCATGTGCACTATGTAGTGTGCGAATGAATCCCACAATCTTGACTATTTGTTGTCCTGAAGTCCCATTGCTGTTTGTTGTCCTTTATTAGGTACATGGTCATTGGAAGAGCTGAGTGGTGTTCTAGGCGTGCCACAGGAGATGGTGCGCAGGAAGTTGGCGCTGTGGCAACAGCAGGGCGTGCTGCGGGAGGAAGCCGGAGGTCGATATACGGTGCAGGAGACAAGCTCTTGCAAAGAGAGATCTGACAGAAGTGTCATGCTCATAGACAGTGATGAGGAGGGAGACTCCAACACCGCAACACAGTCTGAGCAAAGAGAAGAGAAACTACAGGTGATTTATACACTTACAACTTGTAATATAACACTGCTTAGGACTTTTTTTTGCCATGTAATCCTAAAACATGCTTAACTGTTTCTCTTATTTCTCAGCTGTTTTGGGCCTACATTCAGGCCATGCTGACTAACCTGGAGAGCATGACTTTAGAGAGGATTCACTCCATGCTGCGAATGTTTGTGGCCGCCGGATCTGGGGTCACTGAGATGGATGTGAATGAGCTGCAGGCGTTCCTGCAGAAGAAAGTCAGGGCCCACCAGCTTATTGTGTCCGCTGGTGTCTACAGGCTACCCAAGACCACTCAGTAGTCAGAAACCATCCATTGGAGATCAGAAAAACAATAATGAACTCATAACTCATCCTGGTTTGTTTATTGTGCAAAATAATAAAATGACAAAAACATTTTGTAATCACATCTTGCTGTCTTTTTGATATGTAAAACTGATGTGAAAATGTTTTTGCCACAATCCAGATAATTTTGTGTGTGTATTTCATAAGAAATAGTTTTACATTTTCAACTTGATTAAACACAGCTTTTAATTAATTTTTTTTTTTTTTTTTTTTTGCATAACTCATATTGTTCAGAAATACTGGAGTGTTTTCAAACATGAGTTAAAGGTTTCATTTGAGTTCGAGACTTTGTCTAGGCTACTCCAAACTTTACTTTGCGTTTTAGAGCATTTACTTTCTCCTCTGCTTTGGTTTATTATCCTGCTGCATAATCCAGCTGCACTTTAGAAACCTTTCCAGAATTTATTACTGTCAGCTTCTTCCTCGATTCTGAAGTTTATTTCACTTTTGGCATAGTGTGTTACTAGGTTACTAAGACATTTTAACCAACTTCATGCTGATTGAAATAAACAAGGTTGTCAGTAATCTGACCTAAATGGGTCTAGTCCAGCTCAATGGAGTAAAATTTGTTACTACAGGGGCAAATATATTTTGACACAGGCCCAGTTGGCATTAGATAACTTTCGCTTCAAATAATTAATTAAATAATTGATATTATCATTTAAAATTGTATTTTGTGCTTGCTTAGGTTCACTTAGTTTTATGTTAGATTCAGTTCTCGTTTCTGAAACAATTTAGTATGAGATACAGAAGAAATCAGAATGAGGGCAAATGCATTTGCATTGTACTATGTCTACATAATTTCTGATTAAATACTATCTACATATTTTGAATTAAGGATCCAATGCTGTGTGTGTGTGTACTGCCCTTCCAAAGATTGGCATCCGTAAGAATTTGAATGTTTTTATTAAGTCTCTTCTGCTTATGAAGGCATCATAGATCTGATTAAGAAATACAGGAAAAAAATAAATATTGTGATTATTGCAATTGTAATCAGCTGTTATTCCAAGTCATTTAAATATGCAGTTTTTTTTTTTACTTCCAGTGTTGAAAATAGCTGTATTGCTTTATTTCTTCTTGTAACTTGTAACACCTTTTCAGAATTTTTTGATGAATAAAAATGTTAAAAGAACAGTACATATTCACAAACACACACACACACATATATATAATTTATTTATTATTATTATTGTGTATTTTTTAAAGAAATTACTATTTTTATTCAGCAAGGATGTTAAATTTGTAGAAAGTTATAATAAAGACATATTTTTAGAAAATATTTTTATTTGGAATATAACGACAGCAGCTTTTGAGCAGCATGAATGTTTGGTGTTGGATTGGGTCACAACTTGATGTTCGGTGTGAATTCATTTGAGAACCACTGCTATGACCCTGAGTTCTCTGTGAAAAAAAAGGTGAAGACCTTTCTGCATTTTGTGCTCCAGAAGTTGCCCTAATGGTTCAGATATTTTAATCTGGTGACTCTGGGGGCAGCAGTGGATGATTAGCATGTGAACCGAAGCCATCTTCTGACTTTCTCCCAATTCATGAAATAAGATGAGAGCTGACTCATCAGACCACACTGCTTTTTCCACTGCTTATTGTCCAACTTTGCGCTCTTGACACCAGGTTATGCATCTGGATTGGCCTTGGATGAAAGTGGATTCATGGCAAACTTGCTGCAGTTTCCATCTCTTAGGGGTTCAGTGGAGTTTTTGTTGATTCTGGATCACAGAGGACCTATTCAAATTCTTTAAAAGACATGAAAATTATTTGAAGTGTCTTATCCCTCCATGAATGTTGACTTCGGACTAGTCAACTAACTAGTGATTTTTTTTAGGTGTATTATTTTTTAAATTTTGGATTGTGTATGTGTGTGTGGGCGGTAATTGTGCTCCCTAGTTACAAATGAACTTGTCTGACCTCTCTTGGCAGCTTATGAAATGGCAATTCTGCAGTTTACTGTTCAAGAGAGATTTGATATCTTTTTGTTGCAAATTGTTGCTTCCTCACCATCGCCGTTTGGTTAAAGAAAAAAAAAGTCTAAAGAAAAAATGCTGTACTGTAGGTACATTTTGTTTGTTTCAAAAATTGTCTCAGACTTTATAATGTTATATATTTATATATTTTTATATTAATAAAATATATTTATCTTCCCAGAAATCTATAACCATTAAACACCGTAATATTTAAACATTTTGGACTATACAATTCAGGGACGCCTGCAGGATTTCTTCCGAGGGTAGCCATACGCACTTATCAGATGGATTATTTATTTATTTAGCGGCCAGCAGCAGCCAGTTGATCTTAGCCAATTGGTGTCTATGGTAATCCCGTTGCATTGTTATGCCTACGCTAAAACAGCAGTAACAGCAATAGTTTACAATTTAGATGTTGTTTAACGACGTGACAACATGTTGCTGTCGCGGCTGCGCTGTATTTCGTTTTGAGGCAATGAAACTTTTACATTAACCGAATCTTAGCTAATTGGTATGACAAATATAAAGTTTTCAATTACTAGGCTACTTTAAAACGAATTTATTCAAACTGAAAGCAAAAACACACTTTCTCTGTGTGATCCGTATTCTTCTTCTTCTTCTTTAAAGGTAGGATACACGTCCAAGGAGATGTGAGTAATTTAAATATAAAAATCGTCTAAAATATAGCAAAGACCGGATTATATTTTGCGTTTTATTTTAGAATTGTAGCTATATAGGCCTACAATTAAAAAGAAATCACAAATGTATATGACATATGTAAAAATTTGTTCTATAATTATAGCCGCGTTAAGCATGTTTTCTGATTTATATTGCTCTGTTTAATTGGATGTAAATTATTTATTGGCCTATTTTTAATTCATGTAGCAAATGCTTAAAAAAATAGAGTTTATTGCATATGGTGCTAAAGAACTTTTTACAAAATTTGTTAACACTTTTTTTTTTTTAAATAAATTCGTTGTATTCACATAGGCCTATGTAAAATACATGCTACAAAATAATAGGGCTAGTTTAAAACTATCTCCTGAAAGTATGAATAGCACGATTTCTTGTTTCTATTTGGCGTAATGTTTATTGACTTTGATAAAGACTGATAAATTCATAATTAATGGCACGGCTGGTTCAGTCGACAGAAATACGAGACACACGGGCCTGTAATTTACTGCTGAAATGTTTGCGGGGCAAATCTCAGGGTCAGTATGAATGCCCATGGTACGCCGCACAGCCGAACAAGCGCCACTGACACAATTAATGAAATGGGTTATCCGTTAGCTAGATGATGCTTTAGTAACACAGTTAAAGTGGTAGGCTATAATGTACTTGTACTTGTACAAATGAATAGCTACCACTACAATCTACCTCCATTAAATTTTTAATATTTTAATTGATATACATGCTTTAATCATTTCCTCTTTGGCTTATTGATGAGTCCAAAAAAAGGTTGGTTTACGCTATTTGGGAGGTCAAATAAGTATGCGGTACAGCTAGAGGAATTTTGAATAACTACCTTTTAAAGCCCATGAAATTCACTCTAAATCATTGAAGGAGAATATATTTGACCTGCAGACAGAGGGAGCCGTTAACTAGAGGATCGGTTAGTAGCTGTCATGACGTGTAGTAGGGGCAGCGCAAGGGCCGCGCGCGGCGAAGTTGCGCTCATCTGGCTCTTCACACACGAACACACACGCACTGACTCTCACCGAGGAGTCCATCAAATAAAGCACCAGGAGACTCGGTCAAGCAATTTAGTTGGACTACAAGGGGAAAGGCGCCACGAATGGATCGTACTCTTTCTTTAACAGAGGATTTTTCTCACTGAAGTTTTATTTGAGAAGAATAAATCAAATTACCTGGCGCGCATACACTAGGATTTGTTTGTCAACTTAAGATGGGATCGGGACTTAAGATGGGATGTAGCTTTTTCATTGCTCTGCTTATATACGCACTCGTGCCGGGATGCAGAACAGAAAACGGGAATATTACCGTAGCGGTGTTGCTGCCTGACAATCTGAAGTATTCGTGGGCATCGCCGCGCGTCCTCCCCGCGATCCGGATGGCGCAAGAGCAAATCCAGAAGAGCGGACTTTTAAAAGGATACACCATCAACCTCCTAAATTACAGCACAGAGGATTCATCTGGTTCTTGCTCGGAAAACGAGGCGCAGATTATCGCCGTGGACACAAAACTTTACAACAAACCAGACGCGTTCTTCGGACCCGGCTGCACATACTCGGTCGCGTCCGTCGGACGGTTCGCGTCCCACTGGAAGCTCCCTCTGATAACCGCGGGAGGACCAGCGTATGGCTTTGATAAATCAGAAGAGTTTAAAACTATCGTCAGGACGGGCCCGACCACGACGAAACTGGGAGACTTTGTCAGTTATCTGCATGCGCATTTTAACTGGACCAGTCGCGCGCTGATGATCTATCACGACCTCAAACAAGACGACCGGCCTCATTACTTCCTCTCCGAGGGCATTTTCATAACTCTGCAAAAGGAAAACATCACCGTGGACGCTTTCCCTTACGAATATCCCCAGACTTTAAATTATAACGATATCATCACATTTATAAAGGACAACGGGAGAAGTAAGTTTAGATTCAGTTCAACAAAGATTAAATTATTCTAGTCAATATGTTTAAGCCACTAAAATGAAATCAAAAATTGCAATAATTGCAATACAATTTTTTTACTCCACTCCAGTCAATGCATTTTAAATTGCACAGTGACCAAGGCAAAATACTGGAATGGATACATCTAATTTAAGCTGTACCCCATAAAATGTTCAATCAGAAACACAACACATATACATAATGTTAGCATGCTATACAAGCTACAGGCTACATAATGTGTAATTTAACTATATTTTATAATACTGTTAAGAAACTGTTAAGAAATTACTATTAAACAGTTACATAAACATTTTTATGTAACATGACAGTATATTTATACAGTATATTTACAGTAAAATTACAGTACAGTAAAGCAGTTAAATTATTAATTCTACAATAAGGCGTTATTTATATAGAAGTTATCTCTAACCTTTCTGTTATATCGATAAAAATACACATTTAGATTTAGTTTATTTGCAAAGAATTTTATTCATTTCATTTGTACTGTATTTCACTGTACATTAGCACATCACATAATAATTAAAATAAGTATATACCATACAGGTATTAACATCAAAATACCACAGTACTACTATCTGGTTCGGTCAATGTTACCCCTCCCGCCCACACACATGCACACAAGGTTTACCTTCTTAAATCAATAGAATGTGTTTGTGTTATTGCTTAAAGCATCCCTCCACGGCAACCACATTGATATTCTTGATCCAATGCATCTAAAATCTGAAGACAACAATGAGGCATTGATAGTTTTGGTTTAGGACAGATACCACCTGTGTTCCCTCGGGCAGTATTTTTGGCCCTGTGGTGCCCTGTGTGAGTTATTTACAGCACTGCCAAAACTGTAGGGCATGCACCATAATAAAGCAATGTAGTCAACATCTTTGGACACCTTGTGCACAGTTACCTACCAAACACTATACTGTTCTTAAAACACTTCTTTAAATGAAACTAATTGAAATGTGATTGAAAAAAAGACGGAAAATTGAAAAAAGATTTCTTAAACATACCTTCAAAACCACACATGAGCTGGTGTTTCAAAGAGCCCAGAAATCAAAACTCCAACTTGAGACAAACTTGAGACAAATTATTCTTGATAGGTAGAGGGTTCTCTTTTGAACTTAAGGTGATGCAGAGAACTCTTAAGAATTCGTTATTTTCAAGAGTGTGGTTTGATTCCTTGTTTTCTTACAGTGCTTGACATTCTCATAATCCTTTGAGCTGTCAAACACAGTTATTGTGGGAATAAGGAGAGAATATTATGCATGTCACTGAGATCTTTATATTTACACTCTGGATATTAGTGTCTTATTTTTATTTAAGTCTCTGAAGAGTCACACAGTACAAAATATTAAACATTAAAATATATTAATGCACTTTATTAATAATAATAAAAAAAGTATAGTATATGAGAAAGCATACTGCTGGTCTTTGAGTTGTAGTGCGTCAACCCTGATTATGTAACGATACTGAAGGATAAGGTGCATTAAGTTTAGAATTCTTAGATTTTGTTTATATGTTAAGAAAGGCTGAATGCTGTTAATATAAAATTATGATATCACATTTGAATTACTCGAGTAAATAACGTTTTTTTTTCACTGTTTTTTGTTCTTTTAGACAGCAACAATGTTAGATGTTTAGATGATAGCGCTCTGAAGAAGAAACACTCTGTAATAAAGGAGTGTTGCAACAAATGAACACATTTTCATATTTAGACTTTTACATATCTCTTTCACTATTTTTTGTCTTGTGTCTCTTGCTAAATATAAACGCATATATATATATATATATATATAAATACACAGAAACTAAAATTGCCTTGGTCTTGTAAACTTAATTTAGGCATGAAATTAATTTATTGCACGTTCCTAGTTTCTGTGATGACAAATATTTGTTAAATACAACTTGTCGAACTGCGGACATATTTAGGATACAACCCAGACACTGACATGAGCACAAAATATTTATCTCCGCTGTGCAGCCCTTTTGATTTCAGTGACACATAAAATCAATAGAAGATTTTGTCTGGTTAGAAGGAAATGTTTTCTGCGCGCAGTCTGAATGCACTGACCTAAACGCAAGACTACTTATGAACTTTCAGCTTGTCTAAATGATTTATAGTTTGAAATTCCTCATAGTTTACAAAAAAGGTTTAACATAAATAACAAAAAGCGTATGTCTTATGTTTTAGTCATAATGTTACAAATTTAATCATAAGAAGAATGTTATCATGCTCTATGCTAAGTGATGTCTATATCAAGAGTGTAGTATTTATGAGAGTTTGGGAGTATTTATCCCTAAGTCTAAATAAGTCGGATCAATGACTTTCATAGCTGAATCCACACTGCCATGGCAACACAAATCCATGTCTCCCAGTGTCTCCTTTGAACATGCAAGGCAAAGGAAAGCCCCACACTGTTTACAGCTTTTAACAAAGCCGAAAGTATCATTTAAAGCCGCGTCTTTGGCAGTGGTTGATAAAGAATACTTAGATTATGATCCCTCAACATCAACTTGTATTTGTTGTTGTATTACAGTGATGTACAGTTTTATACTCTTACTAGATTGCCCCCGATTACTGCTCTGATCATAACCTCGGTCTGTCGTGTTTGGTTTATCAGTGCTGTAGCCTATGTTTTTTAAAGTAAGTACGTCACCAACATAAGCTATATAATCAGCACATGACTTTTATTTGATAATATTTCCCTTATCATTTAGCAGTCTTTGGGTGCAGTTCAACATAGCTAGATTGTTATGACATTTAGCTACCCTGTTATAGTGTGTGAACATGTAGAACACTTTTGCTCTCACTTTTGTACTCACTGGTAAGATACATTTATTAACATATCGCAAGAAAGGGCAATGCATATAAATGAATCCAATATAAAATAAGCTTTTAATAATAGAAGCTTTGTCAAGGAATGTAGTGAATGTATTTGTGACAGACAAAACACCTGCTAATGCGACCATGGAGTTTGAAACCTGACTTTTTTGATGTCATAATCTGCCCTTCTCGACCCCATCTCTCAACAATCTCGAAAATAAAGGTTAACTGCCCATGAAAAAAGTATAGAATGTTACAAAAGTCTGGTGCTCTAAAAGCATGCTTAAGAATATAACCCCTAAAACATGCATTAATGACATTGTGATAACTATATAATTACAAATAATAAGAGCCCAAACAAAAAAACACAGCAGACATTTACAAAATTGGTTATTAAATAGTTGTATAGCGAATACTTCCCTCAAACCACATTCTGTTGATGGGCCAACTTTTAACAGCTTGCAGCTATTTTAAAAAGAAACCATAGCTATTTAACCAATAAAAATTATTATTCTGATTATTATTAATTATTAATATATCTGGCTGTTTATTGAATATAATAGAAAACTGTCTTATGCTTTATAAAAAGCATTTTAGATGTGTATAACCTTCATTAAGGATCAATAAATCAATCAATTAATCCCGTTTATTTTTATAGCGCTTTTAACAATTCAGATTGTAGCAAAGCACTGAACATTATCAAATAGGAGAATAGAGTGATGGTAATGTATAATGACGCGATTAAACAATTTAAACTCTTTAATCAAAATAATGATAATCACTAGAAATCAGGTGTCCCCAACTAAGCAAGCTGCAAGAAACCGAAACCCCATCCATGAGAGAATGGGGGAAAAAAAACCTTGGGAGAAACCAGACTTAGTTGGGGCCAGTTCTCCTCTGGCCAGAAGCCCAGCACCTAATTTTAAGCGCATGTCAGACTGTGCAAAGGATGTTTCCAGTGATCTTTTTAAAGGGCTCATCTAGGTGTTCTGGTCTCTGATGAAGATGATCTCTTTGTCCATCTGATCTGGATATGGACTGAGGAACAGAATAAGAGAGAGACAGACTAATATTAGTGTAGCTGCCATTCTTTTTACGATGTAACGAGTACATTGTGTGTTAAGGGGAGTGTTCCCGGTTCCGGCTGATCTAATTAATGC